>JAJBBP010000110.1:0-31953 GCA_021464625.1 Proterorhinus semilunaris | reverse complement strand
TTTTTAATACTGAAAATGTTTTCCTGCTGACCATTTTCTTCATGCAAACTGTAGCTGGCATTGAAATAACTGAATGTCTGTCTGCTACCAAACGTTCTTGTATGCGGCAGTTAGGTTTAATTGTACGCAACATTTCGGTATATACAACATGACTGTTTGAGGAACGGAAATTTAGTGCGGATAAAAGGCAGAATTTGCAACACAGGGAAGTGATGAAAATTATCAAATATTTCAGACAGCCTCCAGCGAAATCCATAAGTGTTTGGTTTTTGAGACATATTTACGTCCTAAGATAACTGTAAGAAAACGTCGCTTTTGAGGAATGAATCTAGACTGAAATGCAGGTGAAAAACATGAAAATTGGAAGAACACAAATTCCGAAAGAAGTCAACACAATTTTGACACACAGGCGTACAACCGTTTTAGTCAAGATGCAAGCAAAATATTCAAACATTTGTTTTTTACGTTATGTGGGGGTCAAGATCAATTCTATTCTCTGTTCCTTGCCTCGAGATGGTTCCTGACGTTTTGAATAAATCTAGTAAACTGCTTTCGGTATGCTAAGTACATTTTAACTTCTCCGCTATGCAATTAAATTGTCAATCAAGTTTCGTTTGCAGCATTCATAATGATTAGTGTTTTGCGCATTTTCCTAAATTCTTCAGTTCTCAAATAGAACCATTTCGAACACAGCAGTTTTTAGATCGCTGTATTTGAAGAAGCTTTGGTCCAGGTTTTTCATTTAGTTCTTACGGCATAAGCTCCACAGATTCGCTTGATTTCGTTGCACATTTCTTTCCAAACTGTATTTTGTTTGAAATCTTTTCAAAACGTTCAGTTGTCTTGTTAAGCGTCTCAACTCGGTAGTGAATCAATCTGTCGACTGTCAATGTTGTGCAAATCGTCCACTTTGGCATACAACACTTTCTCTGAACATTAGCATTGCCTACTTTGCTAATATAGATACAAATTAATGTGCAAGAAAAGTGAAATGGCTTTAAATGGTTGTTATGCGCGAACATCACGCAATATTACGTAAACAGTTAGCGTGAAGTTTCCGTAAACCGTCGACCATTCGTATTAGTTATGCTAAAAAAACTTAGGTATGGTGATATAACCAAGGGAAATTGACACATTAAATCAAAAATAAAATAGAAAAACATCCCACCTTTAAAATACAGTTGATGCATTTTCATATCTAGCTATGAACGTTTATTGAATAAAAA
The DNA here is from genome assembly GCA_021464625.1 of Proterorhinus semilunaris. Taxonomy (NCBI): domain Eukaryota; kingdom Metazoa; phylum Chordata; class Actinopteri; order Gobiiformes; family Gobiidae; genus Proterorhinus; species Proterorhinus semilunaris. Next base: position 30,727 of record JAJBBP010000110.1, on the reverse strand, counting down.
AAGTATGAGCGACAAACGGTATGTAAACGCGTCGTATTACTTTTCAGCACCTTGATTTATACTGAATCAGTTGAACGGAATATTCATAATTGTCGAATGTAATAATTATACAGAATTTTCGAGTTCTCATTCGACTGCAACTATGTCTGATGTCATTTACTCTTTAAAATTATATTGAATGGAGATAAACTAAATCATCACCATAAACGCAAGTAAAACTGCCATATATTTCGTGATTTTTGATGAAAGGAAAACTGTTGGAAAACACAGGTTGACCATCCTCGCTTAAAACAAACTCTACGAAGAAACATTTTTCCAAATGGGAAAAATTACACTTAGACGTTAGTTATAACATATCCTTCAAATTAAATTGAAAAACTTAAACCCGTTGTATGAACCTAATGATTGTCGCATAGATTCATTTCAAGATGCTTCTTTTAAACCTTTGTGATCGTAACAAAGCGCATTACTATACCATTCTGATGTTCAATGCATATTATCCAGTCTGAAATTTTATCCAGACCTAAGCATCATTGATATGGTTTTTGAGCATTCTGTGCGAAATAGCAACGCCAATATGCGGAATTCAAATTCTAAAATATAACTGCTTCGCGTATGTGGAAATATGAATTATGAAGAGGGGGTGAAATGGCGAGTAGTTTTATTGCATAGAGTAGCAGAAAGATGTTGATTGCTAGCAACAAGCTTTGTAATTTTGCCATTCAGTTAAGCGCTAGATATGTTTGAACGCATAGCATATTTGCTTTACTGGGCGGAGAAAGACGAACTTCTCATTCAAGTGTAGAAATCGTTGGAATGAGGCATCCGCTTGTATGAATATTAATGTGACACTTTCAAAACATTTCATGTACTGCATGTTTACATTTGCAGCTGAGGGGCTTATCAATGGGAATTACTAGTCTGAGTTGGTTGAAGATCACTTGTGAATGCAACAACCTCACAAAGCCACGGGAAGTCAGCAGCACTTCTTCTCATACTCATATACGTAAGGCTGTTGTTTTCCACATTTACTTTAGCAGACGGTAAAGACTTGTATGGGTATTAGACATCATTTGCTTCTGGTCCCAAGCAACATTGTTTCATTTGAGCCAGCTTTTAGTCGCTTTAACCGACGGCTTTAATCTCGCACGATCGTATTTATTCAAAACGCGCATACAAATCTCTTAACTGATATCCAAGCATTTGTCGAACCCCGTTCAATCGCAGTAGTCTTACGTTGTAGATGCGCATTACATGATGTTGCTTAGTTTCATAGCGAAAGAAAAATAATAATAATAAAATTAGTCTTTCCGCAAAAGGATTGTGCATCAAACAAGCTATAAAATCTTATCTAAGAAACACACACGCGAAAGCAATCAATGCAACATATCTTGAATTAAATAATCGGGAAATAATGTGTGATTGACCACGTCTGCCGAAATGTTCATGTGAAAATGAGTTCGTTATCTAGGGATATAGGTATAGATGATGGTAAATAGTTTATTCGATCAAGGTTCATAATGTTCCAGAATTTTATTGAATAACTGATTATATTTGTATTACAGATACAACGTGCGTAGCAATTACGAAATAAGTGTTGTTTACGGGAATAGTATTTCATTGAAGTCAATTTGATCTCCTGAAACGCACAAGAATATAAAACCTGAAACAATCGTTTGTTTTCGTTGTTTTTAGACAGGTTTTAATACGGTACAAAACTTCTTGATCAACAGCATTTGGTCAAACCCTTTTTAAAGTAATACTGCAAATAGTGATATGAGTGAATAACACCTTAAATGGTTGCAGTTTCGATGGATTTTAATTATACATTTATTCTGCCAAATAAGTTGTTATTTTGGATGGTCATCAACTTGATGTTTGTCTGGGATTTGTGGTAAGGTCCATGTGTCCTGTGAATAGGTAACAACCCTACCTCGGGAGGATGGGTGGTTATTAAAAACAGGATTCATTGGTTTACTATTGAAAACGGAGCTTTCGAAGGCGACTGTCTTCGTCATCAGCGTAAGATATAGTAGGCACATATGACCGTTCACAGACATATGTTCCTACTATATCTTACGCTGATGACGAAAACAGTCGCCTTCGAAAGCCCCGTTTTCAATAGTAAACCAATGAATCCTGTTTTTAATAACCACCCATCCTCCCGAGGTAGGGTTGTTACCTATTCACAGGACACATGGACCTTACCGCACAAATCCCAGACATATACATTTATTACGATTTCGTTAATTGTTAGGAAAACAATAGTTGAACCACACACACGGTTAGAAACCCTTGCAACCTAGCTGATGCACCGTGTAAAGTTAAAGTGTGGAGAGCCACTGGTCTCTGCAGTCTGCTATTTTTTCCAGATCTTCGAGGATGAAAATCTAGTGCAAGTCCGGATGGGAAAATGTGGCCATGCTGTCCATCAATGTCGAGAAATTTGATTCCTTGATTATTTGGCTTCCTGGTTAATTTCCACAACGAAATGTTTATCCGATGCCTTTCCGTAGACTGTTTTGCGTGTTTGTTCAAAATTCTTGTTTTTGCCAAGTATAATATTTCCGAACAGATATCCATTTGTAATGGACCAAGACGGATTGACTAGGGTGTACGGTTTGCTGTTCGTTGATCTTCTTGTTTTTTCGCGTTCCGTATGTTTCGTCATTGCGAAAGAACCAAACGTTTACAGCTGGAAAGACGAGGACAAAGAAAACAGACTTCTTTATTTACCAAAGTTTTCGGAGACCACTGTCTTCGTCATCAGCAGATGGTATTATGGGCATGCCCAATATTATTGGGCTTTCATGGCTAAGAAAAGATGACAACGCGTGGGCGTGACTATGTGAAGCACACATCCTGTGAGGTTAATAAATGTTTGCCAAACAGCGCTGACCTGTAGGCCGCCGCTGTCTCTGTTGTAACAATCCAGCCTTTGGATGATGAACGCTTTTTTGATCTTTTATTTTAGCAAAGTCCGTTTCTCTGGATATCGGTAAGATGTTAAAAACCTGGTTCTCAGCTACGCAGATTTCGAAGTGTTTTACAATAGCTGAACTTTGCTTTGCTGCCATAATCCCTTGCAATCGATCCAGCTTCCGTGGTCGTCCTCTTTCGGCGTTTTTTCCCTCCGCACGATTCCTGGCATTGGTGTACGTTTTAAGGGCTGCCAAGTGATCCTTGAAACGCTATCCAAGGGTACCTCCGGTTTCCCCTATGTAACTTTTGTACAACTACATAGGATTTCGTTGAGCCAACCATGTTTTTCATCTTCGTTCACTTTTGGTCTTGTCTAAACGAAGAATGTTCCTGATGGAGGATGGGAACCGATGGTAGATCTTGCACTTTCCTTGTAGTGTTTTCTTTAATCCCCCACTTGGGTTATCATAGGAAGGGATACAGATGCTTGAGACGTTGCCTATTGGTTCTTTCTTCTGTTCTGCTTTCAGCGAGTGAAGTCTTCGATTGATCATCCGTGAAACCCAGGTCTTTGGGTATCCATTGTCCACAAGGCTTCTTGACACATGTCTGATTTCATCCTTCAAGAATTTCCTGTCGCACCCGAATAGCCCGATCGATAAGGGTATTCACGAGTCCAATCTTCACTGAGTCTGAATGGTAGAACGTAAAGTGAAGGTATCGGTCGGAATGCGTGGCTTTCCTTTAGGCTTTGGTTTCTATCCTCCGTTAGAAATGGATATCTTTTCGGAAGGATTCGAAACGTTTACAGATGTCAACACTCCTGCTGGCCAGGAAAATAGAAAAATGGACAATGAAGAGGGCTAATGTTCGAAGTCACCTCATTTGTCTGATAAAGTGCAGAAATGTCGGCATTATCCCTACATACCTAAACCTGACTTGCCCACAACTTTGAGGACAGAAGGCAACCAAGATCCTGAACAAGACAACTGTATCGCCCTGAGACTCCTAATCAAGGATCACAGAGCAACGCTGTCTCAGGTTTCTAAGGACCTTCAATCTCTAACGGTGTCCACCCGACTACATCTGGACAGCATTCACCTCGAAGAACTCGAGCATTTCCTGTCCAACACAAAACAAGATGTCCTAGAGAAGAACAAGACTCGTTTGTAGAAGAAATTCACGGACCTTATCTGCAAAAGGGTCTCACGTTCCATTCGTCTAAGACTGTTACGACAAAACAGCCTGCTAACAACGCGGTTATGAACCTGAGCAACAGAAACGTAGACGCAGTGGAACTCTCAGTCCTAAACCGTGGTCTGAATTTCTCCGTAGCACCCCAACACCTGTGCTACAATGACATCATATTCTCCACCGAAAGATCAATACGCAACGTGGACTACCCGACAGGCCACAATATCAGGATGGAGGTTGCAGAAGCTTTGAAGAAATTGCCCAGCGGAGTACCCCCTAACATGTCAAAGGAGGAAAGGCTGACACTACGAAACCTAAAAAAAATGAATCTATCCAGATAATCAAAGCGGACAAAGGCTGTATCACCGTGGTTCTAAAGAGAGAGGATATTTTGCGAAAGCAAACTATCTTCTCGAAAGAGACACCTATACAAGCCTTGCCGTAAATCCTACGGATGATATCAGGAAATGGACCGTCAACGTCATCTCCAGTATACTGAAGAAGACGAACGATATCAAAGTCCATACGATTCTAACAAGCCTGAAGTTTCCACAAAACGTCTGACCAGCTGAATTCTACTGCCTGCCGAAGATCCACAAAAACGGGATTCCCTTTCGACCTGTAGTTTCAAGTGTCAATAGTCTCACCAGAGACTTGGTACAATGGCTCAGTCAAATTCTCAACCCGCTAACGGGCAGAAGATACTTTTATGCAAAGAACTCATTCGAATTGAGGTCTGAGATAAATAACTTACGGGTTTCACCTGATGAAATCGTAGTAAGCTTCGATGTCAAAGACCTCTTTACGAATATACAATTGGAATATACCCTAGAGCTACCAAAGCAGATGCTTACACAGGACACCTCACTGAGGGACAGAACACCACTAGGTCCTGAGGAATTCTGCCAGCTCATACAAATATGCCTAGTTAAGGAAAATTACTTTCGCTTCAATGTATGTTTTTTCCGGCAACAAAAAGGCGTACCAATGGGAAGCCCACTGTCTGCAGTGATGGCTGAGATCTTCATGGAACACTTCGAGGAACTGGCATTCTCTCACGTTCAGCCTGACCAAGTGAAGAGATACGTAGACGACATCCTCACAATATGCCAACGTGGACATGAGGATGTGTTCTTTGATACTTTGAACAAGGTATTCCATGTCTGGGATTTGGGATGTCTGGGATTTTGGGATGTCTGGGATTTTGGCAAAATGACAAGGCAAAATGACATCTTTCCTCGACACATTAAATTCCATTTTTCCGAGTCAAATTTCTTTCACCATCGAAAAAGAAATTAATGGAGGCATTCCCTTCCTGGACATTTTCATGAATAAGAAAGGCAGCCGTCTCCTAACCAGGGTCTATAGGAAACCCACCCATTCTGACAAATATTTACATTTCTCATCTTTCCACCCTGAGAGTGTCAAGATTGGCTTAATAAACACCCTTGTCGACAGAGCTTTCCACCTATGCGACAAAAGGTTCCTAAACAACGAGATCCGGCACATAACGACATCATTACATGAGAATGGTTACCCGGAAGCTTTTGTATCCAACAAGATCAAAGCTAGACTCAGATCACTTAAAAACAGAGCACACAAAACCCCTAAAGACCAGAAACCCGCCCTTTGCATTCCGTTCTTCCCGGCTCTTTCCAAAGTGTTGCATCCAAAGATTAAAGATTCACACAACATCTACTACCAGAATTCCAAATCACTTAGATGCATACTTAGGAATGACAAGCTAACCATCAACAAGGAAGATCAGAAAGGATGGGTATACAAAATCACATGTGAATGTGGAGGCACTTACATTGGGGAAACTGGGGGAACCCTACAAGGAAGGTTGGGGGAACACAAAGCGTCTATTCTTAGGTATCAAAATGCCCGGAATAGACTCAATGGAATCCCAACCAAAACCCGAGGACGACCACCGACGTTAGACCCAAAGGTTGCAATGGACGCGGCAAAGAAGGCTTCGGCAGTCGTCGAACACCTGGAACATTGCCATTCGAACACCGAAGCCATCAACATCCTCCCAATTACGAGGGAGACTTGTTTCTTCCGTCGAAGGATCAAGGAGGCCTTGGCAATCCGACGATCGACTTGTTACAACCGCGACAACGGTTTGGAGATCAGTGATATCTGGAATCACTTAGCTCCATTAACCAATTGTTGTGACAAGAGATTGTGACCCACCCCATTGCTTTCGACCCCCCACAACCCACGCCCATTACTTTTGCCCACCAACGCACCATGACACATGGACACGTGTCATTGATTCATAACCCATCCCCCTGTCTGTATTTTACCACCGTTCACAGAGATATGTGCCTGCTATATCTTACGCTGATGACGAAGACAGTCGCCTTCGAAAGCTCCGTGTTTAATAGTAAACCAATGAATCCTGTTTTTAATAACCACCCATCCTCCCAAGGTAGGGTTGTTACCTATTCACAGGACACATGGACCTTACCGCACAAATCCCAGACAAACATCAAGTCCATGACCATCCAAAATAACAACTTATTTGGCAGAACTATAACCTTAATCGATCATAAAACGACCCTCAATCGATCATAAAACTTCGTCCGTTACCAATGGAAACTTATTCGGAAGAACTATAACCTTGGTGAAATAATGTAAGTAATTGCAAATAACAGTCGAAAATAAGACACATTGCGGCAAAATGGGATGTTGAGAAAGTAAAAAGTTGTTCTCATAAAGTCAGAACCAATTCATTTTACAAAATGTGCGAACGGAAACATTTTCATCATCGCGGAATCGTAAAGTTTTAGAAAATATGCCCCAAGGGTCGTTGAAAACATTACTGGTTAAGGCTGCGCACAGATAACCTATGATTTTGCGTATGCCTACATATAGGCTTAAGTTATAGCTCTTCACATGGATGGTAGCAAAAAAAGTAAGTTTGTTTCGTCAAATTGCATATTCAAATGAAAATACGACTGGCTTTACAATTATGGTATTTAGCAGATATCAGACATTTATGGACAGGAGAGTTGATTACATGATAGACAACGTTTCTCGCTACGCACGTTTTGCCATCCGCACGGCAAACCGTTGTTATTCTTCCATAAAGTTAAAAGCTTTCCAGACAAAATGGCATTATTTGTTTGGCGTATGCAGCAAAATAGTTTTTTTCCAGTGCTACCAACTTGGTGTTTATACTAACTCGTTGAAAAATTATTTAAAAGTTCCTTTCTAAAATTTATTTTATCGCAAATTATTCTTTTCAATCCAAAGTATCAGCCAGCGACGCACTCCTTGACGGTTTTAGAACTTTTAAATGTGCATTTTTCCCAACACGGAATCTCGTGAATTAAACGTTTTTCATGTTCAAATGAAACCCTGGTGTCGATGAGAAGAAGCGAAATTTTCATTAAAATTGTATACAACCAAAGCACATCAATAACTAACCTCTTTCAATTCAGTGTATACGCCGTGAATTGCCATTTTGTCAATAGTTTTTTTCTGAAGTCGAAAAAATCTGCTGAATACACCTGAAAATATTTTAAGTACTTCCAGAATTCATTGTCATGATTTACCTGAATAACTGGAAATATTAGTGGCTTCGCGGTAATTTCGAATAAGTTTTCCCGTAAAAAATTCGCTGTAAATCGCCCTTTTGGTCAAGGAACGCGACTTTCTCTTTTGTACTGCATCGACTTCTGTTGCGTATATGCCGTACATGTACGCAATATCGTCAATGAAGCAAATCAATCCACTTCCTTTGCTCTAAAAGCATTTCGCATTAATCAAATTAAGACGGCAAAGTTTTTAAAATCTTGTAAAACGTTTGCTTCAGTAAAATAAATAAATTTAAATATTGAATTGAAAAGTAGAAAGTGTAGGCAACATGTAAGGGTATAGAACTATCTGAAACGAACGACATCAACTCGTCTAACTTACCACCGCTTTCTTACTTTGCATTTTCAGGGAGCAAATTCCTTTCAGATCTTTGATTTCCGGATAATCAATGCCAGTGCACGGGATTTGGTCATCCAGAACTGCAGCATACGTGTAGAAATCACCATTATCAGGCTGGATGCTGGATACAAAACATCGGTCTGGCTTGAGGGATTTCACCGCCATGCAAGCTGGCAAGACATGTTTTCCGAATGGAATCGGTTTCTTTAGATACAAAACTGCCGGTTTTTCGCTGGAAATGGACGAGTGATCAACAGACACTTTCATTATTTGAAATAAAAGCATTCCTTGAACAAATGATCGTTTTTCGTTAAAATCGATCGTCAGCATTAGATTTCCCTCTTGAATGTTACTGTGGCCACGGCTGAAACACGAGTTTTTCGAAAGAGGCACCTGGAAGTGTAGTTTTGAGTTACAGAACGCAACTTGCCAGTGTAACAGCCATTTTGGTATAATTTTGCGCTGGTTCAACGTTCGGCTGCGCTATCAGCGTTGCCAAACACGGCTCATGTTTTTCACTTTTTTGATGAAATACTAAACCATTCCATGGAAATGGTTGTCTGGAGAAGATGTAATCATTCATGGATGTTCCAAGCAGCGATAAATTTCCACATGGATTGCTTTGTACCTGGGTGCAATAAAAGTATGAGCAGTAGTGATTAAACGATACGTACCTTATTGAAAGCAAAAAGTAAAAGTGACCACGTTAGCAGTGCGTTTGACAACTGCATTTATGCGCTTTGAGTGCTATTGTGAAAAATTCTTCACCAATTCACGACACGTTTATTCTTTCCTTTTAAAGGCCTAATGTGTAAGTAGTAGCGATTCGCGTCAAGCAAACTGCGTTGATTTTCAAACGAGACGTGTGCAGTTAAATTAACGTTAAATGAGAGCACATTTCGAGGGCTCAAATGAAAAGTTAATATTATCTTTGTTAAGAATATTGCCATTTTTAGGAAAGTCAATCAGCTGCATCCGACTGATACGCCGGCAATCGCGACCAAGTGAATTTGGCAATTAGCTGAACACTGTTCATGGATAATTAAATTACATAATGGCTTTATCTTCTGAATATGTTTCCATTTGTAACGGACGAAGTTTTATGATTGAATGAGAAGCACGATTTCCTGTCCGTTGTTCGTCTTCTCATGCTGCGCATGTTCCATCATTGGATGATGATGGTTTTTTAACAGTCAAGACAGCATGGATAGAGAAAACATCTCTTTAATATATTTATATTACAGAAATTTCTACATTTCTTTACATTAGATTTCTTTTCTATCCTTGTTTTTTTTGGGTGTTAAAAGACCATAATCATCATCCAATATGGAACATGCGCAACATGAGAAGACAAGAGGAACAACGGACAGGAATCCGTGCTCTTCATTCGAAGGCTTTACCCAGCAATAGTGATTTTACAGCATGAAATATGTTTCACACGTACAAGGAAAGAGTAAGAAGACGCATGAGAAAAGTTAAAAAAATTGTCTGAAGCGATTTATACACAAGGCAATATACTCCGCCATGCACAAAAATGCAGTTAATTTGCAGTTTCGATTTCTTCGAAAAGTCAAAATGCATTCATACAAAATAGATTCCACCATAGAAGGATAAAACCATGCGTAGTGCAGTATGGTAAATGCCAGCCTAGGTTCGTCAGACAGAAAAATTAGGGGTTTAAATTTAGGTACTGATTGAAAGATTCACAAAAATACACATTTCCGTCTGATATTGACCCCACACAGTCATTTAAAAATTTAACAGTTCATTTTACATGGCTAGTTGACTTTTAGGTACGATACGCCGATGAATTCTAAACCGAAAATTTATCTCAGAACTTATACAGGAATCAATAATCTGAGCCAACCGCAGGTCAACCTGTACCGGCTATTTAAAAAGCGTCGTGACCCAACTAAGCCAGCAAGAATAAAATATATGCTTTTTAGACACTTGTTAAAAACCAACTTTTGCAGCTTGCGTCTATCCTTGTTCTAAAAGAAGTTAAAATAAATAAGAAGACGTATTTAATTCAGTTTAGCAATTTGTGGAATAACATTTTTTTCATAAACGTTTTGAGATAAATAATGCAATTAACACCAGTTGAGACCGATTAAAATATATGCTGGATCATAGATATTTGTTCATAATAGCTCATGCCCATTAAGAATGTAAATCAATTTATGCGCAGGCAATACAAAGGGTACGGTAGCAAACTATCATGTGGCAATGTGTGTTGTGTCAGCCTAGTATGAATCAGTCAGCCGCCTCTGTTGTTCCGCCTTATTGAGTAAAACGCTTCAAGGATAGTGCTTGTTACACATTAAATAGACCCAATATAGAAATGTGCTGGATAAGTGCGGTAGTAAAAAGAAGCAGAAATTCTGGCAAATATTCTTCAAGAAATATATAATCATCTGAAGGCAAGGTTTAAAAAATTTGATAGATACGAATTGACTGGTGATGTTGGATGACATGGCGCCCTAATGAATTATGATCATTGTTGGAAAATTAAACCGATCCAATATCAAATCTTACATAAAATTATTGTGTGTCGAAAACCTTCGGCACTGCAGTGCGCCAACAAATGTAACAATTACATGATTTTTTAAACACTAAAAATAACAATCACGTACACAAACCGTCGTACGAAAACTATGTAATTACAGTTGTTCCTAAAACCTGCGCGCATTACAAGTTGCATGTCAATTTTTAAACAGACCGTGTAGGCTCATATTCTGCATGTTTTGAATCGTTCTCACTGGAGGCGATGGCCTTCATGGCGATCCCCGATTTGCCATCGTACAAGCTGAATTATCAGGAAATGTCGTATGATTGTATTGGGCAAAATCGTAATGTTTTAAAACATTCTAAAAAGGCAAGCCGATTTTGCTGTCATTTTGTATTACTTTTCGTATGCTTCTAGCACAAGAATAAAGCAAGAAACCTTTTTTCAACATATGTACCATGGGATGTTATACAAGCGGTTCATATTTTTCCCCTATTAACTGTATTGTTAAGGCATCGGGTAGTTTTAATTAAGGAGAAGATCGAAGTGGGAAACGATCCGCAACTGGACAATAATGGCGAAGAATCTGTGCAAGAAATGGCGGCTGTCGAACGAGAGGATTACGCTGCTGATGAAGACGATGTTGCGCAAGAAGAATATGCTGCCGTACAGCAAGCCGAAGCTGAAAGGATGGATGACGTGCCGATAGCCGAAACGGTGCAGATGGTAATATTTAACCTTGTTCTTGAATTTGTGTTTTTACTTTTATTATCTATTTTAGTAGCAGACCATGTTCATATGTTATCCGAAGCTCGTATGATGTGTACAACATTTATGAAAACAATCGCTTGTAGCCACAGCACATAAATATATAATGATTTTGCAGAAAACATGGTATTTGAAAATTGTCTATTTCAGACAGTAAAATAATTTTCAGTTGGTTGTCTAGAGATGAAGCCTTTAGCTGTATCCCGCCTCAAACGAGCTATAATGTCAGACAAAAGCACATGGATTAACATCAGGTTTTATAAACCTCGTTAGTAATACTATGTTGCTTGTATTTCACCATATGCTGATCAAGTAAATCAAATTTTGGAACAAAGAGAATTTCATGTGAAACTCAAAAACCGAAATCCTTAAAGCTAATCTGCATATTTGGAAAGCTATCTTGTGTTTGACTTAAACGTTTGTCCACTGTATGGGATACCAGTGGATTTGTGACGTTTTTCAAAATCATGCTGTTTTGTGTGCGAACAAATACAACTTACTTCTTGGCTTACCATAACGATCAGCAAAAAGTTAAGAACGTATGTTTATAGCCAAACAATATTTTTGAAAAAAAGATGTTCCTTTGGCTAAAATGTATTGTATTTTACAGTACTTTGTGTGTACATGTTTATCGAAAACGTAGAATCTGACAGTATCAAAAGTCGAACTTTACATCGCAGTTTATTTTTGAAGCCAATTAGAAATTTGTGTGCGCTTTGAGTGGTATTTCTTGTCGTATTCGTAATGTTTTATTCTTAACGAACGTTTAGGTTAATGAATTGCAATGTTCCAATGTCACTGAATTTTGGATTAGTTTTTTACGTTGAAAACCGCTCTGCTTATCCGAGCTTGGTCGGCAGGACCATTCATGGATGAAATGGAAGGAATTTGACATGGCGACGTTCACGGACAGCAAATTTTTGACTAAGCTTTGCCAACTCAGGTCTTCAATCCAAAGCATTCAAACGCTTTCCTGTTGGATGATACATCACCGTGCGTACGACGAACAGATCGTTACGTTGTGGCTCGACGAGATGAAGCAAGAAAGCCGTCCAGCTCGTGTTATTGATTTGTTTTATTTGGTAAATGATGTGGTGCAGAACTGTCGTAGTAAGCATCCCGCATATTTGGATCTTTTCGAGAAAGTGCTCGAAGAGGCGCTGGCAGCCGTCAGTCACCTTTTAAAGACTGCCCATTTTGAGAAATTAGATCGTATGCTGGACGTTTGGGAGTCGCGTAAAGTTTACAGCCCTCACTTCGTCAATAATCTTCGTGCACTCGTGCAAAAGAAAACTACAGATAGTGAAAAGGTCGTTGCAGCAAGTCTCAACGAAAAATTAGCAACTGCTAATTTTCCCACTTCCTCTGCGCGCTTGACGGAAAGCAAAGCTACCTGCGAAATACCTACGGATGAAGAAGATATAAGAAATGTGCTCAGTGGCGCGCCATCGGCTGACGAGATGATTGCTATGCTCGATCTGCTTGACGACTGTCCCTCAGCTGATGCAAAAACGAGGTAAATGTTGTTTGGCCACAATTTTCCACCAAGAATGATTCTCAGGTGTTATCTTACAGTACGAATGAAACTTTTCTTGTAGGGAACGAATCGCTCTGTTTCCCACGAATCATTTCGAATCAGAAACTGTTTTATCCATCCAAGACACTGCCGAATTGAACAAGGCATTGCTGTACATGTACGAAACTAGTGATATCGTTAACGAGTACAACGAGCGGTATTGCGTTTCGGTTACGTATTTAGTCCGGGTGTAGAACGTTTAATTTAGGCTCGCCGAAGAGCTTGCGAACCGTGCCGAGATTAACAGACGTCTTCGCGCGTTTACAGACGAAGTGCGCCGCATCAATCGTTTTGAAGTGCAAAGGCATGCACAGATGAGGAGAAATCTTGTCCGAATGGCCAAGGACCGAGAACAGCTGGCCGAGCACTTGAATTCTTTACCGGAAACCGTCTCCAACGTTGCCGGAGAGGAGCCGTTGAAGTTGCCGACTGCAGCCGAGCTCTTCAAACGGTAAGACTCTGCCCGTAAGATATGTTTTGATATAGGCGGGAAAGTCATGCAGAGCGTTGTGACATTTCGAGATGGTCATTAGACCTTCAATTTTACCGCGTTATAGCAATGTCACTTGCTTTTCGTCTATCCATTGCCGGGTGGACTGTTCGCAAAGTTTGCGCTTATTTTGCTCACAAAGCACATGTGTTGTATTTTGCAATAAATCTGTTGGGCCTAAACGTAACATCATGATAATTAGAGTGTTTTAAAAAACAAATAACTATCAAGGAGGCGGTTTTAGAATAGTACAGATAGTTTAATGATAAGTAGGTTTCGTTGTACATATGTGCCTTTGCCTTCAGCGTTTTATCCATGGTAGTAAATGCGTTCACACAAAAATTAGACTAGCGTATTTGTAAGAGTCGAAAATTATCAAAAGGGAGAAGGTTGACTGGTTGTAACAGCGTATGCATGTCGCACTCACTTCACACTGGGCGACATTTGTTGAAAACCTTTCCGATGCGGTGTAGTTAATAACGCGACAGTGTTTGACTTGTCAGCCGGTTATTGTGAAACCTAAATTGATCTTTTGTCTGGTTTTCTTTGTTCGACAACACTGACGTGGTTTTTTGGCCGTGGGGCTGCAGGGTCTTACTTAAATGGGATACTTTGAACAGTGGTTCTGGCATGTTTGTTATAAACACGCGTCACGCGTTGGTGGTATTTCTGTTGACCTGTAGTTTTGCGCCCGCTTGCTTTTGGGAGATTTTTACAGTCTTTTAAATGCAAATTTTAACAGAAAGTAAGCACAATATTCATGTAATGTTATTCTGACGAGGTATTTTATTTGGACTTTTGAAACGAAGTTGTGCGAATTGAGTATTGGAGGGATGAAGAATGTTTTTATTTTTTGCTTCGCGAGAGGTATCGTAAGAAAGGTATTTTGCCCAATAACGCATCGCATGTTGTTTTGCGATGTAAGGGAAGGTTTGATTTTTGACGAGTATTGAATTCTTCCGAAAACGAAGGTTGTTTGAGTGTGGTGTACGGTTTCTTGTCTCTTCATGCTGCGTATGTTCCGTCGTTGACGATGGTTCTTTTTAACAGTTGAAAGACAAGGATGGAGAAGGAATCTCTTTAGACCATTGTCTCTGTTGTAACAGTACAACCTTCTGGTGGCAAGAGCTTCTTTCAGAATCAAAGCCTGTTTCTCTGGGTACCGGTGGGTTGTTGAAACTCTGGTTCTCAGCTTCGAAGTGTTCTACGATTGCTGAGCTTTGCTGCCATAATCTCGTCTAGTGGATCAATCTTGTATGGTCATCCTCGTCGGATTCCTTTTTCTTCGCACCTTTTGAGGGCCGCCAAATGATCCTTGAATCTGTCTACAATGCCTTGGGTGGACGAAGCTTGAATCTACGAAATTCTATTTATTTACAAAGAACGGCACATAGGTACCACCGTTCGTCAGAGATTCAAGGATCAGGGATTGAAATGTCATCTGCTGACGACGAGGACACAGATCTTCCAGTCTATTAAAGAGATTTCTTCTCTATCCTTGTTTTTCAATTATTAAAAAGGGTCATCATCAACGGTGGAACATGTGCAGCATGAAAAGACAAGAATATTGAATGTCAAAAAGACACTTCAATTCTTAGTTCAATTCCAAGAATGTCACGCATGCTACGAAATTTATGCTAATTTTCAAAGGAGAAGAATGTGTTTACCTGTACATCTGGCAAAATGGGTCGGTTCTGTCGCTTGGTAATGTTTAAAATGTTTCGGTAAATTGTATGAACGTCTAATTGTTTTGTGTGTCTTTGGCTGTTCGCTGTGGCTGGTTTCATTAGTTTACCATGATTACTACTTGTGGAGTGATACATTTGTAATTTATTTGTTTCTCTTGCAAGCATCCGGTGTGGATGAACTTTATATCTAGTAGATGAATTTTATTTAACGCGATTTTCCGAAAAGGTTTACATTTGTGAAGGACCAAGATGGATTGATTGTGTTGTACGGTTTGTTGTCCGTCGATATTCTTGTTTGTTCACGTTTCGTCATTGGGAATGTACCAAACGTTTGCAGCTGAAGAGACAAGGACAAAGAAACAATTTCTTTATTTCTCCGGTCTCCGGTAAATGAAGAAATTGTTTCTTTGTCCTTTTCTTTTCAGCTGCTAACGTTTGGTACATTCCCAATGACGAAACGTGAACAAACAAAAATATCAACGAACAACAAACTGTACAACATAACGCGATTTTGACATATGTATGAAGTTTTAAGTCTCTCCTGCGCATTGTTGGGCAGTTTTAAAAGTTTAACGGCGCATTAAAAATTTATTGTGAAAACGTGTTGTTTTTATTTATATGACATAATTTCTGATCGCTCAGTATGAGTATGCTAATTGATTTGTGTGCATTTCCTATTTTCTGAGTGTGAGTACTTTATCAAAAACGTAATTATGAAGAGTTGATCGGTTTTATGAATTGTATCAATGTTACGCTAGAAAAATGTATTATTATTACGATTTTTGAATTAATCAATAAGGTCGAGGTACGTTCTTCAAGCGTCGTTTCGTTCGGAAATACCATTTTACCTTCGTAGGCTGCTTTTACTCTCAAGCACTGGAAAGCCATTTAAGCAAGGTTGTATCCGGGTTGACTGGTTTTTCCAACAGGACTAATGAGAAAAGGTCATTTGATCAACCTTTGCGAAGTAAAGCGGGTGCTTCAGTTACAGTTGGCTTAACCAGCTTGTTTGAGTGGTATGCGGAGAGCAGGACTTTTTCATTCCGCTTTTCACTGGCTCTGCAAACTATTTTTGCATCAAGTGAGTGTCAACCCTTTTCACTGCATTGGGCAAGCGTAATATACGTTTAAAAATACCCACCTGACTCATTATGGTGTTTACTATTTGCTTTTTTGTTGAACTTTATGGAAGTGCGTGGTGGGTTGAAGGGGGGATGTGAAGGCAATGGAATAAATAAATTCTCATGTTTTTTAAGTGAAATACTGTCGGGAACAGGAACGTTTGGAATTCAAGTGACACAAACAAAGCAGTCGTGTTTTTTAAAATGGCATTTGTGAAGTCGACGTTCGGGAGTGATGTTATGGTGCGAACGTTTGCGGTTTTCAACTGAAGTTGGCATCGAAAATTGGTTTAGTTTGAATAGCTTCGCCGTTTTCTACACGAAGAAGTTCATGAATAGCTCACTTTTAAACCCGTTGTTTTGGTAGTCGGTATGAAATTGCACATGCCGACGACATGGCTTTTGCGCTTTGTACGGATCAGATTTGGCTCCTGTGCGAGCTCATTTTGGGCGATCTGTTGATGTGCGCCTTTTCATCCAAGCTCACGATAAATAATGAGTAGTTTTCCGAATTTGTATCTTATGGTAAAAAATTGGACCGTCTTTTTACAAGTAATGATGATGGTTTTTACATGTGTGCTGCGGTTTCTTTCAGCAGTTTGCCCGGTTGACCTTGGACCAATATGAAACGGGTTGTTCATGTTCAGCAGCTGCGCCACTTTAAATTAGTACCAAAAGCAGGACGTGCTTAAGAAGTGTAGCCAATCGAACTTGTCAATGTTCGTGGACTGGAGACGGGAAAGCTGCGCAGAGAGCCACCATCTGTTTAATCGAACGTTATCAATGGCACCGTTGCTTGTACAGTTAACAACGTTACCATAACTACGGGTCGTGTCGACGTTGGCAGCATGTCGTGCACCATCCCCGCATGTTCTCCGGTCAACATGTTGTTTTTGAAGCGAAACCTTGATTTAAACAGTGGGGACTGGATTTATTATTTTAATTGATCTCAACAAGGCTGCAAGATGGTTTTTTCCCAGTCAGTCCGAAAAATGGAAATCCAGCATGCGTGTACGTTTTTGGCTTCGCTTTGGCCAATATTGCTGAACTGGATACTGCTGGTTACTCTTACTTACCAAAGATCTTTGTCTCCTGTTCAGTTGTTGAACCAAGAGGATGCTTTTCTCAGCAGTCAGAAAAATGGGCATTTTGCATCTTCCTGTTATCTACCATTGTCGCAGATCAATTTTGAATCGTACTCCAGTTTTTCCAGTGTTCGAGACTTGATTGCCGATTTTGCTTCTCTTGGAAAACAATGCCAATACACGAAAAGCAAAAACATGTTGGCAAATAAGCCGACTTCCACCGGTACCAAAGTACGTCGTGCTACTCATGCATCACCGCCATCACGGATTGCGCCGTTTATTGCCGACTCTAATTTGATGGTTTCCTCGGAATATTCCAACATGACCATCGCACATCTTGTTTATATTGTTTCTGGAAAATCTTCGATGGTATTTTCCATCTGGCAGTGTCATTTCGCGATTAATGCGGATAGATCGAACATTACAATCGATGCTGGGCAGCAACGTGTTGACGTATCGCTTCAGAATTCGAGTATTCAAATTCGGAGCAGAGATTTTGTTTTTGGAATGTTTTCCGCTTCTTCTAATCTGTCCATGCAATCCGCAACTCAGAGCTTCAGCGGGGCACCTTCTGTATTGCGATTGGAAATGAGATGTGAGCAAACGGACTTCACCAGCCAGCTTGGCGTTCTTCAATTCAACGTCACAAACAACACGGCGAAAAAATTGACCATCAGGTTGCTATCCGCTTCAAGTTCACATGGCCTTAGATTTATATCGATCACTAAACGCCGGAAATGGAAACGGCTTTCCTGAGTGTCACTGATCCTCATATGAGTTTGGAAGCGGAACTGAACAATTCAACCTTGACAACAGCTCACGGGACGGTTTGGTTGGAATACGAGCAGCCAGCGTCGAGTTTGGTAATTCGCACGTCCATGTATACGATATACTCATCTAGTCGAGAGTTCGCGGCGCACCTGAGCGATTCGGAGTACCTGTTTAATCTGGAAAATGGGCAGATAAAAATGATCCCCGCCACAAATACGCTGACTGCGTCTTTCGCTAACTCCAGCATGACGGTTTTAGTGCAACAAAACGGTTCAGTACTGGCGGACGAGCGCTCGTTACTCAATCCAGAAGTGGACATGCAATTCAGCTTTCTCAATCTTACCGTCGAGCCGTTGCTGGGCCAAACTACAGTGTCGGCTTTCAACTCCACCACGACAATCAACCACGAAGCTCCTTCCATTCGAATCCTGTCCAACCATTCCACTATGAAAATGAATTCCACCGTTCATAGAATTAGAATTGTAACAGAACATTCCTGGTTGGAAGTGTTGTCTTTTCCGGGTTCGGCGTGTCCATCTAAGCGCAGATTTGTCGACACGAAGGTGCCAAATGCACAGGTAATCGAACCGTCGATTATTGATGGCAAAGAATTGACGGACAAGTCACACTGGATGAAAGTCAGCGACGTTGAGCCGTTAACGATTAATAAGTTGGAAGAGGAAGTAGAACCTTCCACGGCTCAAATGGAACAAACCAAGCTGACCATTCCAGCCGGCGATAGCATACCATCTTTGGCGCCACTTGGTGATAATATTGCAGTGGAAGGATGGCGTCATTTCTCCATGGATTTGCTTGAAACCGAGTTCACTGCCCCGGATGAATCAGAAACGAGCAGGAAACATTCCCTGGAATCTTCTGGCGAAATCGCCATAGAGTCAAAGATCACTGACATTCAAGTATGCCGTGAATATATTTTTCATTCGCTTTTTTGCACAATTGCTGGATTGCATTTGTTTAAGTTTCGGGTTAACAAAGCAAATCGATAAAAGGAAATTTTTATTTGGCGAAGTTCAAATGTACGGAATTTCCTGACGTTAACCAACCTTGAGTTCGCAATTGGCTGTAAATGTACTCTAAATACTCTTTGTAGCAATTTTCTCTATTTACAAGTTTTACAACCTGTGTTGCGATTGTTGCATTTCTTGTAACGGATATGATATTGCATCGTTTTTAGCATTAAACTACTTTAATGCTTTGGTTAACCATGTAAATAGTATCCTTTTGGTTTCAAGCGAACGAGACTAAGTAGCGAAACATCGAGATCGAAATACTTAGTGTTTGTCGCTGATGTCAGCTCGTAGCGGATAATTACTGCGAAAATTGATTTTGCATTTCCAAAATAATTGCCGTGAGTTTATCAATTGCGCTTCGTTTAATCGTCCGAGAATGAAACACGTTAATTACAAGTTTAAATATTATTAAAATGTCCATTCTTTGGAAGAAATGCCCATTTTTAGGTGAAATGGAAAACGAGCGAGAAGCCGACAATCGATACTTTCTTTGCAATAAGTTAAAGCGTTTTTAAACGATTTCCTGTGGTTGTATGCAAATTTTGTTTGATTTCGTTTAACATCTGATTGTATAAGTTATTATTATGCTTATTGTCTGCCTATATGCTTGAAGTACGAAGTAGTTTACGACCTTTTAAGAAATGAAATTTGGGGATACTTCATAATAACTGTCGATCTGTTGCAGACCTACATGTTCCATTGCTTTGTTAAGTTTGGAACATATGTGTGTTTTGCCTCGCAGGTCAAAGATATGGGCGTAAACGTGTTGTGGTTAAAATTAGTTAGAAACATCGTATATATGTAGAATGGATGTGGAAACTTGCATAATTGGCATATTCATTCCGCATCAATTTACGGTCAAGACATACATTAGTGTAACTATATTTGTAATGTAAATTTTATTTGTTACTTTTCGAAAATGCATGTATTCTTGAAGAGGGCTGAATTGTGAAGACACGAATTTGTCCCATGCAAGATGAATTGAGTATAATTATTAAAGCTTACTTGATCATTCTTAATCCAACATGTTTAAATTTTCGTCTTGGCATGCTAATGAAAACGCATGTCTGTCATTGTGATTTAGCCTTGTGGTATCACAATCAAGTATAAACCCTCTTGTCCTTTTCGATCCGACAAATGTTAGAACCGTTACCGAACGAGAAATTAGATAAACTGATCATGTTTTTCGATTGATTCATTTTATTGCCTTGATCGACTAATTTGTTTTGGCTTAGTTGAGCGTTTTTTCTAAAATTGGTGTTGCTTGAACGGTTTCTTAAACACAACCGTTGTTTCAAAATTCCTAAATGGTTAGTGATCCCGTCTGTTAGCTTCAAATCTTGGTGTATATGTTTAGGACACACGTAGCTAACTTTCAAAGAGGTACTAACATTTGCACTGCCCTTTTTGGTTATCACACAAGCTGGCTAGGTGAAGGGCAGTGAACTGTGACCAATACGAAGCGTGTTACTTCGGGTTGGAAATGTGTAAGTTCTGAATGGCCTCAAGTGAATGGGTTAAGAAACTTCTCTAAACCGCAGGATTTTATGCAGAGCAAGAAAATAACAGTAAAAAACGTGCATTTTCCTGTCGCACTTGAAACTAGTATCCACTATGCAAGCTGCCATTTACTGTAAACGCGTTTAATCGTTTTAAATTAATTCCATGAATATGCACCATTAGTTTAGCTGGATATATAATGTTAGTGAGGTAGTTGTGCGATACGTTCAAATCTTGCGTGGATAGTTTCATGCCTACGTTACGATTTCTCTACAGAATGGGACCAATAATGGCAATGTCGGCAGGAAACAGAAAACTATGCGAAGCAAGCTTACATACTTGTACATACTGATTAGCATAAACAATCGTTTGCCAAAACATGTTTTGCTACGTGAGAGGAAGTTGCACTTTTACTCCGACAAAAGCGGAATATCAGAAACTACATGGGGTACCTTGCAGGACGAAAGTTTTAAGATTAAATTAAGTATGTCTGGGATTTGTGCGGTAAGGTCCATGTGTCCTGTGAATAGGTAACAACCCTACCTCGGGAGGATGGGTGGTTATTAAAAACAGGATCATTGGTTTACTATTGACATGGACCTTACCGCACAAATCCCAGACAAACATCAAGTCCATGACCATCCAAAATAACAACTTATTTGGCAGGATTAAATTAAGTAGTAATAATTCCTTGACAGTCAACGATTCCTTAGAAATTAAATAATTTTGGGACGCTCCTTCCTGACGGTTGTGAAAGGGGGACCATGGCTGTTGCAGATTTACATCTACCTGACATGCGGTTTGCTATAACTGCTAATCTTTTTTGGGATCGAGAGTCTGTACTTGGAAGGCTTTGTGTAAAATTAGTTTAAATGACAAATTACCGGAGCTGCCCGTCATAGGGTCATTTTGTTTGATGGCAAAAGACTTGGCTTGGGTTCCTTAAACGGTTGCATTTGATCTCTTCCTTTGCTCGTAATAGATTTGTGTGAAAATTGTCGATATACTCGAAGAGCGCTTTGGTTTTCACAAACACATAAACTGGTGGTGGTTGCTTCTGTTATTTCAGAATATTTTGTTTCTTTTGAACTGTTTGTTGCAGTTTCGTGATAAAATTGATGCTGCATTTCAGGGAGATCGAAAAACACGGAATATAACTCAACGAAATGTTTCGACGTTCCAAGCAAATGAGTCTGCGTCGATGACGACCAGATTACACTCAAAGAAAATGGAATCCCTTAAGGATACAGTGGATGTGATTGGTATGAATGCCACTGCGGTGTTTCTCCCGACGGCTGTGAATTCATTTCAAAGCAATGAAACTAATCGCACGTAAGCCCATACTTTTGTTGGTTTCTTTTGTCGTCTCTTCACCAAACGCGGTTTAACGTTTTGCATCTGTGCACCACCAGTCACTGTGAAACTTTCTGTGCTGTACAAATCCTAAAGCGTAAACCTTTATTTCACGGTAAGAATTGTTGGTTTACCGCCATTGTACAGGCTTAGTGTAAATCCGTTTTGGAATTCAATTTGTTTTCAGTATTTTGCATTCGTTGTTTTTATTTATCATAGTGAATCGGACGGCCGAATGAATTTGTCTCTTTACCGATCAAACTTGCTTACGGTCACTGTCAATGGTACCGTCCGGCCAAAAGACTCGAATGAAACATTTAAAGCGCGTATAAAGAGGGGTTTAGAGAACTCTTTCCGCGAAGGATTATTGAGAATCAAAAATCGCGGTTCAGCTGTGAACGACGAAGCTAAAAAGCAGTTGATTTCCTTCAGTGCGGAGGTAAGAAATAATTGTTGACTATCACGCGTGGCGTTCATTCATTTGTCTTTTTATATTTGGAAGTTGTTCGATCTGGAAATGAAATTGCAAAATGAAACCGAAGTGTTGTTCCTAGTCAAACAAGGGAGAAACCCGATAGATGCATGGCAGGCAAAGAAAACGTACGATTTCCTTGAAGAACAAGAGCTGGAAGCGTTTTTGAACTATGACGTCAGTTTCTTGTAATTACATTTCATGTCGATCATTGGTGCGTGTTTTAGATCTCTCAAACCTATTTTGCCCTTCGAAATGGTTTCTTACGGGCAGACAGACTTCAATATGTTTGCGGTCATGAAAACCTCCTGATCGTTGGCCTTGCTTTAATCACAGCCGTACTTTATGCTTTGCTTCGTACATAATTGTCAAGCAGAAGAAAACCCACAGGGTGCTAAGCTTTTCTACTGAAAGGTGTGCAAATAACATTACAATGTTTCCCTTTTTAGGCAACGTTGACAAATGATTTGTACATTCCTTCGCATGGTTAGAATGATCCGATCTATCGCTTTTGCGCTGGTTAAAAACGTGACTTTATGGGAAGCCATTACTCGCTTGCATGTTTTTGTGATTTATGAGAATAAACGTCTGCTGAAAAGTTTTGTACCAATAGTTTTGATAAAAATATTTTTCATATTTTGTTCACACGGTTTCGTTTTTTAGTCTTCTTGTTGGTGACGATTGCATGTCACAGCAATTTAAAAACAAGGCAAAACCGCAGAATCTTTTTTATTGACTACAGCCTCTTGGCACTACTGTCTCCGTTATCAGCAGACGATGTTGTTTCCAACCATTATCTTGCCGGGTTATGTTACTGACCAACAGCAACTTTCCACTGCGTGTTTATTTTGAACGAATTTGTTTCCCTTTCCAAGTCATTTTCTGCATTTCGATCAAATTGACTTGACTTGTGACTGCCGTGCATGCAGGAAAGGTTCTTCAAAGCCGCCCTGTTCATAATTATGTTGAACGTTTAGTTATATTTTTTACATTTGGTAATTACATACTTTGTGAAGATTTAAGCCTCGTGCAAAACCCTCAGTTTTACTAACCGAAGAAAATATGTTTCTTCTGCTGTTGCATGTTCTCATTACAATTTGCATGAAACCAGGGAAACATTTCGCACCATTTAGAACGCCATGAAGTCGCTTTGCTTTTCTCAGTTCCCAGAAAGCGTCATTGTTTTCAAGAGACTTCCATCGAATGGAGCGCTTAAAATCTTCGTGAGCACCAGTTGTAAAGCAAGAAAAATTACATTTACCTATGTAATCTTTTGCTACAGATGATGCGGGTGAAATCTGCACAACTGATTTTCAGCGCATTACGCACTGTTTTGAAATGTTGCATGCCGGATCGTACCACTAAATGAGCAGCTGGGTTCCATCGGTTCTACGTTGACGAATCGCTAACATCTTACGTATGAAATGTACGTTGTCATTGTTACAATATCTGTTTTAAATTTCATTAATCTTAGAAATGGCTAGCCTGGAAAACGGACGAATTTTCACATACAATAACATAACATACACAAACACATAACAATAGAACATGAAAAAAGACGGGTTGAAGGAGACGCTGTCAGGCATTTTGACAAGCATGAAATTGCAAGCTGCGAATTTGCTGATTCAATGACACCCCAAACATGCTGCTTGCTTTGGATTTTATTACAGTTTAGAACGTTTTTACCTTCGATATTCAAGGAGCTACTGAAGCTTGGACCTGAGAAAATGCATTTCCTCGTGTTTTTACCCTGACATATATTAGAAATGTGAGCTCTTAAGCACGGTTCTGCGTTTCTCATCAGGATAAAATGTTTGCTATTGTTCATTTCAATTTAAAACGTGTAACCGAATTCAATAATAATCAATTCTTTGATGAATATTTTCGCCGTTACGAACCGACCAAAGTTTATCTTTTATATTCCAATATGGTGGCAAGTAATTGAATCGTGCAGATTTCAAAAATATGAAGTGTAAAGACGGACAACAGGAACGAACAGTCAGCCAGCTTCAAATACAGTGGTGGTGTTTTCCATCCGCTCAAAAACTCGTTTTTTAGAGATTCTTACTCAACATTCTTGCTTGCTCATCTCTCAACAACGCGTTTTTGCCTACATTTTTCAAGAAATTAATCTTACCCCCCAACTGTGGGGGCAAGTTTCATACCCTTCGGCTCAAACCACTAAAGCTTGAATTTTGAATACCGAGGAATGTTAAAGTATTATTTTGTGGCACATGGCGACACAAACAGCTCTCCGAGGATCATAATTGGTCATTGCAGCGGCATTGTCATGCTCTTTTGTAGGGATGTTGAAAGATTTTCTTATCCAATTACTCTCATCTTCAGAGGTACACTCTTTATATTGGTATCGAATGTCCACGTTGAAGTAGGCACTGAATTTGTTCACTTCAAGTTCCAAGTGGCACTGGGCTGGTTTAATGTGTACTGCTCAATGCACCCATGTATGTAGTAGCAGTCGATCAATCGGACGGAGTAATGTCTTTCGCATTTCCAAAATTTCCAGAAAGTTCTTTTTCATGACGTAACCATCAATAAGGGCACATTCAATTTCTGAGTTTATTTTCGTCTATTCATATTATCGTTAGTTAAACGGACGCAAATGCCTTGTTTATTTTACTGCCTGAACATGGAGAAGGGTAGAATCGATGAGTAAAATTAGCAAGAACAATCTGACAATGAACCTTTGTCGTAAAATGGTCGGTTTACGATGGGAAAAAGACCACGAATGCGTTTTAGCCAAAGTAGTTGACAAGCGTATCTGTGTGCGGTTTGTTTGCGGCTAAACTGTTACATCTATACAAAATTATGCGTTGAAAAAGGGGCATTAAGCAGATAAGTTACGGAAAAAGCCACAGCTAGAAAAAATTAAAAATTATAGTTACAATTTCGTTAGTCCATGTGTGGGCTCCCATAAACTTTTGATTCAGTTGAGTTTCAAATATGTGTGTGTGTCAGGAAAAACGCCCCTCCTGTACCGTGACGGATACCAGCTGACTAGACAGATCGGCAGGAAAACAGTCCTTCTACTGTGTTTGATAAAACGAACATGCCAGTTGTATCTGCACATCAGATACAGGAGATATTGGATGTTGGGCCCATTGTGTGACATAATCCGCTTTCTAAAATAAGCGGCGTGAATAAACCTCTGAAAGTCTCGTGATAGAGTATGCGACATACCGTTTCAAGGTAATGCCTTTCGGTCTATGCAACGCGCCAAGCACGTTTCAAAGGTTGATGGAAGCAGTTTTGTCTGGTTTAAATTGGACGTGTTGCCTGGTTTATCTGGATGACATCATAATCCACAGCAACACGAAGGACGAACACATTCGGCGGGTAAGAGAAGTGTTCGAGAGACTGCGCTCCGCTGGGCTAAAGATCAAGCCGGAAAAGTGTCACTTTTTCCAGAAAGAAGCGAAGTACCTTGGCCACGTTATGTCGGCGTCGGGCGCATAACCGGACCCGACAAGAACCAACGCCATGAAGACCTGGCCTTTCTCCCGCGAATGCACATCAACTCCGACAGTTTTGGGAATTCACATCGTACTACCGACGTTTTGTTCCTGGATTTGCAACTGACGCCGCACCTTTGCATCAGCTGCTCAGCAAATCATCCAGATGGAGTTGGAACACAAGATAGATAATGTTGTGTGCCGATGCGGCTTACTCGCCTTCTTGGATGCCTCCTGTGCAATCGTGGACAGTAACGCGACGTGAGTTCAGTTTACGAACGAACTGGCAGTTACTGACTCTGAGTACAAGGTACCGAGACCGGCGAATGTGTATGCGATGTGATGACGTTAGTCAGACTAACCATCACACTGGATAAGGCGAAATGGCCGGTTTTATGAAAAAGCTGGCCGAAATGAACCCCATGTAGAGTCAACCTATTTTGGAGTCAGGCATGCCTGGCCGACAAATTGCCACCTTGTTGCACAGGATTGGACATTGGGCGTCAACTAAAGAGACGCTCAGATCGCTGGGCATAACTGGAGTAAACGACAACTACTGCGCCAAGGTTGGGCTCTTGGAGTCAGCCGCCAGGCAATTACTGTCATGTCCTTTGCTAAAGGGTTTTACCTGGTGACAACGCATTTGGAGACTTATTTGATGCCGTGCGAGCGGCTATGACAGACAGGGCTAGATATCACGTTGGGTCAATGTACCTGACAGGACACGCACAGAGAACGTTGGCCATGACAGTGGCACGCAGAATAGGCGTGTATGTAGATAAAGTTCTGCATATCACGTCGATATCAAAATCGCCGTTGATCCGCCGCACTGTTGTTGGCCAAGTGATCATGCCGTACCAGGCGGCTATGGACTTCAGTGAAATCTGGGCTAACCATTGCCAGAATTACGTGGTACGTAGGCAAAGCCCGTATGCCAATCGACATCATGTTCGATCCAGCGCCAGGTTTGGCGGATCAAACAGTTCACGCATATGCGAGGCAGTTAAAGAAGAATATATCAGCCGCATATGAGGAAATCAGGCAACGGACGCACGTCGCAGGAGCGAAGGGGATAGATGTGCGATCGTAAGGCCCATTTCACACCCTTTGAAGTTGTGGAAAAAGTATGGCTCTTTGATCCGAGTCAGCGAGCAGAAGGAAAAATATGCCAACCAGAGCCGGTCTATTTGTATATTGGAGCGGTTAGGCCTGGTGAATCCAGAAGAGTGGGACCCCGTTGACTGTATCGATCGTACATCATGATCGACTTAGGAAGTGTTTGGATCGTCAGCCGCATTTGTCGACATGCCCTGATAACTGGAGGGATCGTCCAAGGCGTACCCGGCGCGGAAGCCAAAGACATTAAGATTTCGTTCGCTGCGACTGATAAGCCGAGAACGGTTTAACTCCGGAAGGGGGAGCTATGTCGGGCAAAACGCCCCTCCCGTATTTACGTTTTACAGTATATTATTTATTTGATGAACCTGAATACCGAGGGTGCACTTGTGACCAAGGTTGCGTCTCTTGTTGTTTCGGTCCTGGGCGAAGGTAAACAAAGGCATGCCGACAACGAGGCCCAGGACGAGATCCTGACATATGGATAGCACCCGGTGCAGGGAATTCATGAAATCAATTGCAAATAATAGTCTGCACTGCGGCAGGTAAAAAGCGAGAACGATTTTAAGTTGGTAACATGCTTTTCGAAAATATTTCACCAACAGCAATTGAGAAAAGATGTCTACAATTTGCTATATTTGGGTGAAACTGTCATCTGAGTGCTATATTAGATCCTTAAATGTCTTTTAGACGGCCTGGCAAATTACTTCTTCAGCTGATGTGTTGTGCAACTTGAAACGTGTTTTTCAGGAAGGGCGCCGATTCCATCCCATCTTCATACGTCGTGCAAATTACTCATCAATATGTTTCAGGTGGCTGATATTAGTCGTGGCGCGACGATTGCGCGCAACGACAAATTAGGACAAAACCGCGCTGCGAAAAAAATTTAAGCCTAAGCCTATCCAGCCGATTTTACTTATAAGAAGAAGTTAACGAAAAGCAACGTTTATTATTGAAAAGATGTACGTCTAAATTGATAGGTTATGTAGTAGATAATCCAATATCGGAACTGTTCCGTAAGTTGGAACTAAAGCTTGTAGACGTCGATTGACTTCAACATATTTTAATTTGAACGCCTCTGGATGTCTGACAAAAATGTACTGGGCGAAAATTGAAAAGTTCCGTACAGCATTAGGCGTAGCGTTTATTTTCTCAAATATGAATCAGTGTAATTTGAATTGTGACCAATTCATCCTTGCCGTCTTAATGCATCCTCCAAAAGTTAAATGAACTTGACTTTTTTTCTCGTTTACTAACTGTTAATTATTTGTTTTCATTTTGAGTTTTACCGTTTTCGGTTTATCTTCTTCGATCGTGTTCGTCAGTGGATTAGATCAACGTCGTGTGAGAATGGTTCGGGTTAGTAATTTTCAAAATACTGCCGCATCTTTCTTTTGCATCACTTTGAAATCTACAGAAAACCTTGGAGAAGTTTCGTTCATTACACAGCAAACCTTGGTTGAAATCTTGGTGCGAGTAACATGAGAAAGGTTTTATCCACGATAATTTCATTTTTTATGATAACTTTTATGCTTGATAACGTGTTGTCACTCTATTCATGAAAAGCAAGGCTTGTCGCCGATTCACTATTTAAAAACATGTTTGAAGTCATCTATGCAAAAATGCGAAATTGTTTTAATTTCTGCAGCTCATATTTAATCACTGCAGCCGTACTTCCATGGACGATGTTCAGTTCAATACATCGTTTAAAACCGATCGAATGACCAATTCCGTTAAATGCAAACTTTCAAAAATTTCAAGTGAGCGCGTATTGACAATTAGTTGAAAGTTCAAATAAGTACAATGATCGACCTCTACACGACATAACCATTTATAGTTATTTGAGTGTTTTGCCCATTCGCTTAATTCAGTCTTGACAACTGTCATTAACACAGTACATAGAGCTGAAATGACCATAAGCTGCATGCTGGCTCACCACACAGAGGCTGAGCTACAAGCAATTAAAATCACTTAAACCAACTATTTTACGAAAGTAACCTCGGTTCAGACGTTTACGATTATCGTGAATACACATGCAATACGTGACTACGTGTTTAATTTGTTTTTAATGTGGATTTCAATTTCAATCACTCTGATTCGCAAGCAGCTCTGCATCCATAGTACCTTACGTGACCTTCTTGGAAAAGCACTTATTAAATTGTTATTAACGGGAATCAGAAGAAAGTGCATAGCGCAAAACTTTGTTGCCTTCAATTCAGTACTGCGAAACATCCAGACTATTCCCCGCGCCGATACAAACGCAAAGCGACAAATACGACGAAACATACGCGCTGAATTTTAAGCAATTAAATTTTTGCCTTGAAGTTGTGCACTTTTGTACCGTCAACTGAAGACTGCCATGAACGTTCTGAGTTCATCTACATCGAAGATATGTGTGCAAATCATTTTCTCATAAGGTAGTTGCTGTTTCACTAACTGCTTGCGTAAAATGTTTCGGAAAATCAAAACTGTCGTCTGTTGTGCAAGGAAATTTACCATTCCCAAGGATGCGATCATTTGAAAGATAATCTCGCTTCAAGTAAAAAGAGATTAAAGCTACGGTCACTAATTTTATTAAAATACATTTATACAAAATCCGTAGACCGATTCAAAAGGAACGCAACTACAATTCGAAAGGATAACATATATTAAGAATGAATCCATTGTATAATCACTAAATTTAGTTGCTGGGTAATATTGGAATAACCGTGAGCAAAAAATAAAATGGCGATGCGGCGCAACACACTTCGAGTAGTTGTTGAAATGCATAAAACAAAGTTGACCAGGATGCAATTTGATTGCCATACATTCAAGCATGTTAACAAGAGAGAAGAAACGTGAAAATGTGTGGTTCAAAGGATGAAAGAATCACAAAAAACGAGCAGTCATTGTCACCAAAGCACGAAAGATGTTGTGCTTATTGCGAGGGCACAGCCCAACTAATCTCGCTTCACGTAAAACGATTTAAAGCTACGGACACTACTTTTATTAAAATACATTTATACAAAATGCGGTAGACCGATTCATAAGGAACGCAACTACAAATCGAAAGGAAAACATAAATTAAGACTGAATCCATTGAATAATCTCAAAATTTAGTTGCTGGGTAATATTGGAATAACCGTGAGCAAAACTTTGAATGGCGATGCGGTGCAACACACTTGGAGTAGTTGTTGAAATGCATAGAACAAAGTTGGCCAGGATGCAAATTGATTGCCATACATTCAAGCATGTTAACACGAGAGAAGAAACGTGAAAATGTGTGGTTCAAAGGATGAAAGAATCACAAAAACGAGCAGTCATTGTCACCAAAGCACGAAAGATGTTGTGCTTATTGCTAGGGCACAGCCCAACTAATCTCGCTTCAAGTAAAACGAGATTAAAGCTACGGTCACTAATTTTATTAAAATACATTTATACAAAATCCGGTAGACCGATTCATAAGCAAGGCAACTACAATTCGAAAGAATAACATAAATTAAGATTGAATCCATTGTATAATCACTAAATTTTGATGCTGGGTAATATTGGAGTAACCGTGAGCAAAAAATAAAATGGCGATGCGGCGCAACACTCTGGAGTAGTTGTTGAAATGCATAGAACAAAGTTGACCAGGATGCAAAATGATTGCCATACATTCAAGCATGTAACACGAGAGAAGAAACGTGAAAATGTGTGGTTCAAAGGATGAAAGAATCACAAAAACGAGCAGTCAT
>JAJBBP010000109.1:0-32691 GCA_021464625.1 Proterorhinus semilunaris | reverse complement strand
CACACAATTTGGAGAAACTAATTTTTTGGACTCAATGCAAAAATATCTTTTCACTCTGGAGGGGGCGCTATAGTGTGCACGACCGAAGTTCTTATATTAATCCATTCAGATGTGAAGGGTCAGTAAGTGTTTCAATTTTGGTTGAAATCGGATTTAGTTTGTGCAAATAGGAGGCATTTTTGATGTCTGAAAATTTGCCCAAATAAAGGTCAAGTTTGGGGCTCCACTGGACGCAAACTGCAAAACGCAGCACAATTCTTTCAATAACTTTTGCTCCCCACCATGTGTAGATGAGTTGGAAGTGATCAGTAGCTCATTCGGACAAACGCCCTAGGAGGAGTTCGTTCAAATGCGACATGAGCGTAAACGCGCCCCTCATTTTTCCACTCCAAATAGGGGACTTCCTGTTGGTCAGGGGGTGGGGCCACCATCAAGTTTTTTGCCGGCCATCACCTGAACAATGGCTGTGCCGAACGGCGTGCCTGTACGGCAAAGTTTGTTGAGGCTCAGACGCATCAAATGATTTTTTGAAATTTTGCAGGGGGCGCTGTTGTGTCATTTTGCATCAGCCACATTTGAAGCCCATATTTTCATCAATTTTTCACCGGACCCGGATTTTTCGGTGATTTTTCTTTGACTTTTCGTGCATGTTCAGGGGGTCAAAAGCCTGTTTCCGAGGGAGGAAAGTGCTATAATAATAATAATAATAATAATAATAATTTTTACGGAAACAATATAGCCGA
Source organism: Proterorhinus semilunaris (assembly GCA_021464625.1). Taxonomy (NCBI): domain Eukaryota; kingdom Metazoa; phylum Chordata; class Actinopteri; order Gobiiformes; family Gobiidae; genus Proterorhinus; species Proterorhinus semilunaris. The sequence goes on along the minus strand of JAJBBP010000109.1, from coordinate 31,948 downwards.
TTTCGTTGTCCGCCCACCACACATTATACATTTTGGGAAAGCGCTGGCCGAGACCTATACGTTTGTCAGGGTCATTGATTGCTGTCGTATCTGTTGTGCGCGTGATTTGCCGACGGAGTGCCGCTGAGGTCCATTCTGCGTTGCAGAATCAATAGTCCCTACGCCATAAATGGCGCTCGGGCCTAATAAGGGTAACGCTTGCCCCTACGGCCACGAAATATACATTTTCGGAAAGCTCTGACCAAGGCGCATGTGACTGTCATGTTCGTTGGTCACTTCGGTGTATCCAGTGAGTATGAGTAAGGGATTAAATTCATATGTAGATTATGATGGCGCCAATGGCGTGGGACACACATTAACCCCTGCCGCGCCCACATCTTTCAAAATAGGATATGTCTATAATGCAATTTTTTACTCGTTGAAGTCATACGAATGTGCTTGTAATGTTTTCCAAAAAGAAAAATTAAACTGCATTCTTCAAAGTATTGCTAGGTGGCGCTGTTCTGGGAATTTTGTGTCGCTCCTATGGACTCTTTGGATAGGCAAGACGTAAAGAATGTGTCAAATGCACAGGTTTCCGTGTCGGTATTGAATTCGTGAAGAATAGGAGGCTCGTGTGCCTCTCCAATGGGAATAACATTGGCCATGTGGGCATCGCCATGACAACACTGTACAAAATAGGGCATAGGTGTCATTGGCTTTTTGAATCAGAATCCCATAAGCCATGTCTCTGCCAAAGCGCACACAATTTGGAGAAACTAATTTTTTGGACTCAATGCAAAAATATCTTTTCACTCTGGAGGGGGCGCTATAGTGTGCACGACCGAAGTTCTTATATTAATCCATTCAGATGTGAAGGGTCAGTAAGTGTTTCAATTTTGGTTGAAATCGGATTTAGTTTGTGCAAATAGGAGGCATTTTTGATGTCTGAAAATTTGCCCAAATAAAGGTCAAGTTTGGGGCTCCACTGGACGCAAACTGCAAAACGCAGCACAATTCTTTCAATAACTTTTGCTCCCCACCATGTGTAGATGAGTTGGAAGTGATCAGTAGCTCATTCGGACAAACGCCCTAGGAGGAGTTCGTTCAAATGCGACATGAGCGTAAACGCGCCCTCATTTTTCCACTCCAAATAGGGGACTTCCTGTTGGTCAGGGGGTGGGGCCACCATCAAGTTTTTTGCCGGCCATCACCTGAACAATGGCTGTGCCGAACGGCGTGCCTGTACGGCAAAGTTTGTTGAGGCTCAGACGCATCAAATGATTTTTTGAAATTTTGCAGGGGGCGCTGTTGTGTCATTTTGCATCAGCCACATTTGAAGCCCATATTTTCATCAATTTTTCACCGGACCGGATTTTTCGGTGATTTTTCTTTGACTTTTCGTGCATGTTCAGGGGGTCAAAAGCCTGTTTCCGAGGGAGGAAAGTGCTATAATAATAATAATAATAATAATAATAATTTTTACGGAAACAATATAGCCGATTTCGTTGTCCGCCCACCACACATTATACATTTTGGGAAAGCGCTGGCCGAGACCTATACGTTTGTCAGGGTCATTGATTGCTGTCGTATCTGTTGTGCGCGTGATTTGCCGACGGAGTGCCGCTGAGGTCCATTCTGCGTTGCAGAATCAATAGTCCCCTACGCCATAAATGGCGCTCGGGCCTAATAAGGGTAACGCTTGCCCCTACGGCCACGAAATATACATTTTCGGAAAGCTCTGACCAAGGCGCATGTGACTGTCATGTTCGTTGGTCACTTCGGTGTATCCAGTGAGTATGAGTAAGGGATTAAATTCATATGTAGATTATGATGGCGCCAATGGCGTGGGACACACATTAACCCCTGCCGCGCCCACATCTTTCAAAATAGGATATGTCTATAATGCAATTTTTTACTCGTTGAAGTCATACGAATGTGCTTGTAATGTTTTCCAAAAGAAAAATTAAACTGCATTCTTCAAAGTATTGCTAGGTGGCGCTGTTCTGGGAATTTTGTGTCGCTCCTATGGACTCTTTGGATAGGCAAGACGTAAAGAATGTGTCAAATGCACAGGTTTCCGTGTCGGTATTGAATTCGTGAAGAATAGGAGGCTCGTGTGCCTCTCCAATGGGAATAACATTGGCCATGTGGGCATCGCCATGACAACACTGTACAAAATAGGGCATAGGTGTCATTGGCTTTTTGAATCAGAATCCCATAAGCCATGTCTCTGCCAAAGCGCACACAATTTGGAGAAACTAATTTTTTGGACTCAATGCAAAAATATCTTTTCACTCTGGAGGGGGCGCTATAGTGTGCACGACCGAAGTTCTTATATTAATCCATTCAGATGTGAAGGGTCAGTAAGTGTTTCAATTTTGGTTGAAATCGGATTTAGTTTGTGCAAATAGGAGGCATTTTTGATGTCTGAAAATTTGCCCAAATAAAGGTCAAGTTTGGGGCTCCACTGGACGCAAACTGCAAAACGCAGCACAATTCTTTCAATAACTTTTGCTCCCCACCATGTGTAGATGAGTTGGAAGTGATCAGTAGCTCATTCGGACAAACGCCCTAGGAGGAGTTCGTTCAAATGCGACATGAGCGTAAACGCGCCCTCATTTTTCCACTCCAAATAGGGGACTTCCTGTTGGTCAGGGGGTGGGGCCACCATCAAGTTTTTTGCCGGCCATCACCTGAACAATGGCTGTGCCGAACGGCGTGCCTGTACGGCAAAGTTTGTTGAGGCTCAGACGCATCAAATGATTTTTTGAAATTTTGCAGGGGGCGCTGTTGTGTCATTTTGCATCAGCCACATTTGAAGCCCATATTTTCATCAATTTTTCACCGGACCGGATTTTTCGGTGATTTTTCTTTGACTTTTCGTGCATGTTCAGGGGGTCAAAAGCCTGTTTCCGAGGGAGGAAAGTGCTATAATAATAATAATAATAATAATAATAATTTTTACGGAAACAATATAGCCGATTTCGTTGTCCGCCCACCACACATTATACATTTTGGGAAAGCGCTGGCCGAGACCTATACGTTTGTCAGGGTCATTGATTGCTGTCGTATCTGTTGTGCGCGTGATTTGCCGACGGAGTGCCGCTGAGGTCCATTCTGCGTTGCAGAATCAATAGTCCCTACGCCATAAATGGCGCTCGGGCCTAATAAGGGTAACGCTTGCCCCTACGGCCACGAAATATACATTTTCGGAAAGCTCTGACCAAGGCGCATGTGACTGTCATGTTCGTTGGTCACTTCGGTGTATCCAGTGAGTATGAGTAAGGGATTAAATTCATATGTAGATTATGATGGCGCCAATGGCGTGGGACACACATTAACCCCTGCCGCGCCCACATCTTTCAAAATAGGATATGTCTATAATGCAATTTTTTACTCGTTGAAGTCATACGAATGTGCTTGTAATGTTTTCCAAAAAGAAAAATTAAACTGCATTCTTCAAAGTATTGCTAGGTGGCGCTGTTCTGGGAATTTTGTGTCGCTCCTATGGACTCTTTGGATAGGCAAGACGTAAAGAATGTGTCAAATGCACAGGTTTCCGTGTCGGTATTGAATTCGTGAAGAATAGGAGGCTCGTGTGCCTCTCCAATGGGAATAACATTGGCCATGTGGGCATCGCCATGACAACACTGTACAAAATAGGGCATAGGTGTCATTGGCTTTTTGAATCAGAATCCCATAAGCCATGTCTCTGCCAAAGCGCACACAATTTGGAGAAACTAATTTTTTGGACTCAATGCAAAAATATCTTTTCACTCTGGAGGGGGCGCTATAGTGTGCACGACCGAAGTTCTTATATTAATCCATTCAGATGTGAAGGGTCAGTAAGTGTTTCAATTTTGGTTGAAATCGGATTTAGTTTGTGCAAATAGGAGGCATTTTTGATGTCTGAAAATTTGCCCAAATAAAGGTCAAGTTTGGGGCTCCACTGGACGCAAACTGCAAAACGCAGCACAATTCTTTCAATAACTTTTGCTCCCCACCATGTGTAGATGAGTTGGAAGTGATCAGTAGCTCATTCGGACAAACGCCCTAGGAGGAGTTCGTTCAAATGCGACATGAGCGTAAACGCGCCCTCATTTTTCCACTCCAAATAGGGGACTTCCTGTTGGTCAGGGGGTGGGGCCACCATCAAGTTTTTTGCCGGCCATCACCTGAACAATGGCTGTGCCGAACGGCGTGCCTGTACGGCAAAGTTTGTTGAGGCTCAGACGCATCAAATGATTTTTTGAAATTTTGCAGGGGGCGCTGTTGTGTCATTTTGCATCAGCCACATTTGAAGCCCATATTTTCATCAATTTTTCACCGGACCGGATTTTTCGGTGATTTTTCTTTGACTTTTCGTGCATGTTCAGGGGGTCAAAAGCCTGTTTCCGAGGGAGGAAAGTGCTATAATAATAATAATAATAATAATAATAATTTTTACGGAAACAATATAGCCGATTTCGTTGTCCGCCCACCACACATTATACATTTTGGGAAAGCGCTGGCCGAGACCTATACGTTTGTCAGGGTCATTGATTGCTGTCGTATCTGTTGTGCGCGTGATTTGCCGACGGAGTGCCGCTGAGGTCCATTCTGCGTTGCAGAATCAATAGTCCCTACGCCATAAATGGCGCTCCGGGCCTAATAAGGGTAACGCTTGCCCCTACGGCCACGAAATATACATTTTCGGAAAGCTCTGACCAAGGCGCATGTGACTGTCATGTTCGTTGGTCACTTCGGTGTATCCAGTGAGTATGAGTAAGGGATTAAATTCATATGTAGATTATGATGGCGCCAATGGCGTGGGACACACATTAACCCCTGCCGCGCCCACATCTTTCAAAATAGGATATGTCTATAATGCAATTTTTTACTCGTTGAAGTCATACGAATGTGCTTGTAATGTTTTCCAAAAAGAAAAATTAAACTGCATTCTTCAAAGTATTGCTAGGTGGCGCTGTTCTGGGAATTTTGTGTCGCTCCTATGGACTCTTTGGATAGGCAAGACGTAAAGAATGTGTCAAATGCACAGGTTTCCGTGTCGGTATTGAATTCGTGAAGAATAGGAGGCTCGTGTGCCTCTCCAATGGGAATAACATTGGCCATGTGGGCATCGCCATGACAACACTGTACAAAATAGGGCATAGGTGTCATTGGCTTTTTGAATCAGAATCCCATAAGCCATGTCTCTGCCAAAGCGCACACAATTTGGAGAAACTAATTTTTTGGACTCAATGCAAAAATATCTTTTCACTCTGGAGGGGGCGCTATAGTGTGCACGACCGAAGTTCTTATATTAATCCATTCAGATGTGAAGGGTCAGTAAGTGTTTCAATTTTGGTTGAAATCGGATTTAGTTTGTGCAAATAGGAGGCATTTTTGATGTCTGAAAATTTGCCCAAATAAAGGTCAAGTTTGGGGCTCCACTGGACGCAAACTGCAAAACGCAGCACAATTCTTTCAATAACTTTTGCTCCCCACCATGTGTAGATGAGTTGGAAGTGATCAGTAGCTCATTCGGACAAACGCCCTAGGAGGAGTTCGTTCAAATGCGACATGAGCGTAAACGCGCCCTCATTTTTCCACTCCAAATAGGGGACTTCCTGTTGGTCAGGGGGTGGGGCCACCATCAAGTTTTTTGCCGGCCATCACCTGAACAATGGCTGTGCCGAACGGCGTGCCTGTACGGCAAAGTTTGTTGAGGCTCAGACGCATCAAATGATTTTTTGAAATTTTGCAGGGGGCGCTGTTGTGTCATTTTGCATCAGCCACATTTGAAGCCCATATTTTCATCAATTTTTCACCGGACCGGATTTTTCGGTGATTTTTCTTTGACTTTTCGTGCATGTTCAGGGGGTCAAAAGCCTGTTTCCGAGGGAGGAAAGTGCTATAATAATAATAATAATAATAATAATAATTTTTACGGAAACAATATAGCCGATTTCGTTGTCCGCCCACCACACATTATACATTTTGGGAAAGCGCTGGCCGAGACCTATACGTTTGTCAGGGTCATTGATTGCTGTCGTATCTGTTGTGCGCGTGATTTGCCGACGGAGTGCCGCTGAGGTCCATTCTGCGTTGCAGAATCAATAGTCCCTACGCCATAAATGGCGCTCGGGCCTAATAAGGGTAACGCTTGCCCCTACGGCCACGAAATATACATTTTCGGAAAGCTCTGACCAAGGCGCATGTGACTGTCATGTTCGTTGGTCACTTCGGTGTATCCAGTGAGTATGAGTAAGGGATTAAATTCATATGTAGATTATGATGGCGCCAATGGCGTGGGACACACATTAACCCCTGCCGCGCCCACATCTTTCAAAATAGGATATGTCTATAATGCAATTTTTTACTCGTTGAAGTCATACGAATGTGCTTGTAATGTTTTCCAAAAAGAAAAATTAAACTGCATTCTTCAAAGTATTGCTAGGTGGCGCTGTTCTGGGAATTTTGTGTCGCTCCTATGGACTCTTTGGATAGGCAAGACGTAAAGAATGTGTCAAATGCACAGGTTTCCGTGTCGGTATTGAATTCGTGAAGAATAGGAGGCTCGTGTGCCTCTCCAATGGGAATAACATTGGCCATGTGGGCATCGCCATGACAACACTGTACAAAATAGGGCATAGGTGTCATTGGCTTTTTGAATCAGAATCCCATAAGCCATGTCTCTGCCAAAGCGCACACAATTTGGAGAAACTAATTTTTTGGACTCAATGCAAAAATATCTTTTCACTCTGGAGGGGGCGCTATAGTGTGCACGACCGAAGTTCTTATATTAATCCATTCAGATGTGAAGGGTCAGTAAGTGTTTCAATTTTGGTTGAAATCGGATTTAGTTTGTGCAAATAGGAGGCATTTTTGATGTCTGAAAATTTGCCCAAATAAAGGTCAAGTTTGGGGCTCCACTGGACGCAAACTGCAAAACGCAGCACAATTCTTTCAATAACTTTTGCTCCCCACCATGTGTAGATGAGTTGGAAGTGATCAGTAGCTCATTCGGACAAACGCCCTAGGAGGAGTTCGTTCAAATGCGACATGAGCGTAAACGCGCCCTCATTTTTCCACTCCAAATAGGGGACTTCCTGTTGGTCAGGGGGTGGGGCCACCATCAAGTTTTTTGCCGGCCATCACCTGAACAATGGCTGTGCCGAACGGCGTGCCTGTACGGCAAAGTTTGTTGAGGCTCAGACGCATCAAATGATTTTTTGAAATTTTGCAGGGGGCGCTGTTGTGTCATTTTGCATCAGCCACATTTGAAGCCCATATTTTCATCAATTTTTCACCGGACCGGATTTTTCGGTGATTTTTCTTTGACTTTTCGTGCATGTTCAGGGGGTCAAAAGCCTGTTTCCGAGGGAGGAAAGTGCTATAATAATAATAATAATAATAATAATAATTTTTACGGAAACAATATAGCCGATTTCGTTGTCCGCCCACCACACATTATACATTTTGGGAAAGCGCTGGCCGAGACCTATACGTTTGTCAGGGTCATTGATTGCTGTCGTATCTGTTGTGCGCGTGATTTGCCGACGGAGTGCCGCTGAGGTCCATTCTGCGTTGCAGAATCAATAGTCCCTACGCCATAAATGGCGCTCGGGCCTAATAAGGGTAACGCTTGCCCCTACGGCCACGAAATATACATTTTCGGAAAGCTCTGACCAAGGCGCATGTGACTGTCATGTTCGTTGGTCACTTCGGTGTATCCAGTGAGTATGAGTAAGGGATTAAATTCATATGTAGATTATGATGGCGCCAATGGCGTGGGACACACATTAACCCCTGCCGCGCCCACATCTTTCAAAATAGGATATGTCTATAATGCAATTTTTTACTCGTTGAAGTCATACGAATGTGCTTGTAATGTTTTCCAAAAAGAAAAATTAAACTGCATTCTTCAAAGTATTGCTAGGTGGCGCTGTTCTGGGAATTTTGTGTCGCTCCTATGGACTCTTTGGATAGGCAAGACGTAAAGAATGTGTCAAATGCACAGGTTTCCGTGTCGGTATTGAATTCGTGAAGAATAGGAGGCTCGTGTGCCTCTCCAATGGGAATAACATTGGCCATGTGGGCATCGCCATGACAACACTGTACAAAATAGGGCATAGGTGTCATTGGCTTTTTGAATCAGAATCCCATAAGCCATGTCTCTGCCAAAGCGCACACAATTTGGAGAAACTAATTTTTTGGACTCAATGCAAAAATATCTTTTCACTCTGGAGGGGGCGCTATAGTGTGCACGACCGAAGTTCTTATATTAATCCATTCAGATGTGAAGGGTCAGTAAGTGTTTCAATTTTGGTTGAAATCGGATTTAGTTTGTGCAAATAGGAGGCATTTTTGATGTCTGAAAATTTGCCCAAATAAAGGTCAAGTTTGGGGCTCCACTGGACGCAAACTGCAAAACGCAGCACAATTCTTTCAATAACTTTTGCTCCCCACCATGTGTAGATGAGTTGGAAGTGATCAGTAGCTCATTCGGACAAACGCCCTAGGAGGAGTTCGTTCAAATGCGACATGAGCGTAAACGCGCCCTCATTTTTCCACTCCAAATAGGGGACTTCCTGTTGGTCAGGGGGTGGGGCCACCATCAAGTTTTTTGCCGGCCATCACCTGAACAATGGCTGTGCCGAACGGCGTGCCTGTACGGCAAAGTTTGTTGAGGCTCAGACGCATCAAATGATTTTTTGAAATTTTGCAGGGGGCGCTGTTGTGTCATTTTGCATCAGCCACATTTGAAGCCCATATTTTCATCAATTTTTCACCGGACCGGATTTTTCGGTGATTTTTCTTTGACTTTTCGTGCATGTTCAGGGGGTCAAAAGCCTGTTTCCGAGGGAGGAAAGTGCTATAATAATAATAATAATAATAATAATAATTTTTACGGAAACAATATAGCCGATTTCGTTGTCCGCCCACCACACATTATACATTTTGGGAAAGCGCTGGCCGAGACCTATACGTTTGTCAGGGTCATTGATTGCTGTCGTATCTGTTGTGCGCGTGATTTGCCGACGGAGTGCCGCTGAGGTCCATTCTGCGTTGCAGAATCAATAGTCCCTACGCCATAAATGGCGCTCGGGCCTAATAAGGGTAACGCTTGCCCCTACGGCCACGAAATATACATTTTCGGAAAGCTCTGACCAAGGCGCATGTGACTGTCATGTTCGTTGGTCACTTCGGTGTATCCAGTGAGTATGAGTAAGGGATTAAATTCATATGTAGATTATGATGGCGCCAATGGCGTGGGACACACATTAACCCCTGCCGCGCCCACATCTTTCAAAATAGGATATGTCTATAATGCAATTTTTTACTCGTTGAAGTCATACGAATGTGCTTGTAATGTTTTCCAAAAAGAAAAATTAAACTGCATTCTTCAAAGTATTGCTAGGTGGCGCTGTTCTGGGAATTTTGTGTCGCTCCTATGGACTCTTTGGATAGGCAAGACGTAAAGAATGTGTCAAATGCACAGGTTTCCGTGTCGGTATTGAATTCGTGAAGAATAGGAGGCTCGTGTGCCTCTCCAATGGGAATAACATTGGCCATGTGGGCATCGCCATGACAACACTGTACAAAATAGGGCATAGGTGTCATTGGCTTTTTGAATCAGAATCCCATAAGCCATGTCTCTGCCAAAGCGCACACAATTTGGAGAAACTAATTTTTTGGACTCAATGCAAAAATATCTTTTCACTCTGGAGGGGGCGCTATAGTGTGCACGACCGAAGTTCTTATATTAATCCATTCAGATGTGAAGGGTCAGTAAGTGTTTCAATTTTGGTTGAAATCGGATTTAGTTTGTGCAAATAGGAGGCATTTTTGATGTCTGAAAATTTGCCCAAATAAAGGTCAAGTTTGGGGCTCCACTGGACGCAAACTGCAAAACGCAGCACAATTCTTTCAATAACTTTTGCTCCCCACCATGTGTAGATGAGTTGGAAGTGATCAGTAGCTCATTCGGACAAACGCCCTAGGAGGAGTTCGTTCAAATGCGACATGAGCGTAAACGCGCCCTCATTTTTCCACTCCAAATAGGGGACTTCCTGTTGGTCAGGGGGTGGGGCCACCATCAAGTTTTTTGCCGGCCATCACCTGAACAATGGCTGTGCCGAACGGCGTGCCTGTACGGCAAAGTTTGTTGAGGCTCAGACGCATCAAATGATTTTTTGAAATTTTGCAGGGGGCGCTGTTGTGTCATTTTGCATCAGCCACATTTGAAGCCCATATTTTCATCAATTTTTCACCGGACCGGATTTTTCGGTGATTTTTCTTTGACTTTTCGTGCATGTTCAGGGGGTCAAAAGCCTGTTTCCGAGGGAGGAAAGTGCTATAATAATAATAATAATAATAATAATAATTTTTACGGAAACAATATAGCCGATTTCGTTGTCCGCCCACCACACATTATACATTTTGGGAAAGCGCTGGCCGAGACCTATACGTTTGTCAGGGTCATTGATTGCTGTCGTATCTGTTGTGCGCGTGATTTGCCGACGGAGTGCCGCTGAGGTCCATTCTGCGTTGCAGAATCAATAGTCCCTACGCCATAAATGGCGCTCGGGCCTAATAAGGGTAACGCTTGCCCCTACGGCCACGAAATATACATTTTCGGAAAGCTCTGACCAAGGCGCATGTGACTGTCATGTTCGTTGGTCACTTCGGTGTATCCAGTGAGTATGAGTAAGGGATTAAATTCATATGTAGATTATGATGGCGCCAATGGCGTGGGACACACATTAACCCCTGCCGCGCCCACATCTTTCAAAATAGGATATGTCTATAATGCAATTTTTTACTCGTTGAAGTCATACGAATGTGCTTGTAATGTTTTCCAAAAAGAAAAATTAAACTGCATTCTTCAAAGTATTGCTAGGTGGCGCTGTTCTGGGAATTTTGTGTCGCTCCTATGGACTCTTTGGATAGGCAAGACGTAAAGAATGTGTCAAATGCACAGGTTTCCGTGTCGGTATTGAATTCGTGAAGAATAGGAGGCTCGTGTGCCTCTCCAATGGGAATAACATTGGCCATGTGGGCATCGCCATGACAACACTGTACAAAATAGGGCATAGGTGTCATTGGCTTTTTGAATCAGAATCCCATAAGCCATGTCTCTGCCAAAGCGCACACAATTTGGAGAAACTAATTTTTTGGACTCAATGCAAAAATATCTTTTCACTCTGGAGGGGGCGCTATAGTGTGCACGACCGAAGTTCTTATATTAATCCATTCAGATGTGAAGGGTCAGTAAGTGTTTCAATTTTGGTTGAAATCGGATTTAGTTTGTGCAAATAGGAGGCATTTTTGATGTCTGAAAATTTGCCCAAATAAAGGTCAAGTTTGGGGCTCCACTGGACGCAAACTGCAAAACGCAGCACAATTCTTTCAATAACTTTTGCTCCCCACCATGTGTAGATGAGTTGGAAGTGATCAGTAGCTCATTCGGACAAACGCCCTAGGAGGAGTTCGTTCAAATGCGACATGAGCGTAAACGCGCCCTCATTTTTCCACTCCAAATAGGGGACTTCCTGTTGGTCAGGGGGTGGGGCCACCATCAAGTTTTTTGCCGGCCATCACCTGAACAATGGCTGTGCCGAACGGCGTGCCTGTACGGCAAAGTTTGTTGAGGCTCAGACGCATCAAATGATTTTTTGAAATTTTGCAGGGGGCGCTGTTGTGTCATTTTGCATCAGCCACATTTGAAGCCCATATTTTCATCAATTTTTCACCGGACCGGATTTTTCGGTGATTTTTCTTTGACTTTTCGTGCATGTTCAGGGGGTCAAAAGCCTGTTTCCGAGGGAGGAAAGTGCTATAATAATAATAATAATAATAATAATAATTTTTACGGAAACAATATAGCCGATTTCGTTGTCCGCCCACCACACATTATACATTTTGGGAAAGCGCTGGCCGAGACCTATACGTTTGTCAGGGTCATTGATTGCTGTCGTATCTGTTGTGCGCGTGATTTGCCGACGGAGTGCCGCTGAGGTCCATTCTGCGTTGCAGAATCAATAGTCCCTACGCCATAAATGGCGCTCGGGCCTAATAAGGGTAACGCTTGCCCCTACGGCCACGAAATATACATTTTCGGAAAGCTCTGACCAAGGCGCATGTGACTGTCATGTTCGTTGGTCACTTCGGTGTATCCAGTGAGTATGAGTAAGGGATTAAATTCATATGTAGATTATGATGGCGCCAATGGCGTGGGACACACATTAACCCCTGCCGCGCCCACATCTTTCAAAATAGGATATGTCTATAATGCAATTTTTTACTCGTTGAAGTCATACGAATGTGCTTGTAATGTTTTCCAAAAAGAAAAATTAAACTGCATTCTTCAAAGTATTGCTAGGTGGCGCTGTTCTGGGAATTTTGTGTCGCTCCTATGGACTCTTTGGATAGGCAAGACGTAAAGAATGTGTCAAATGCACAGGTTTCCGTGTCGGTATTGAATTCGTGAAGAATAGGAGGCTCGTGTGCCTCTCCAATGGGAATAACATTGGCCATGTGGGCATCGCCATGACAACACTGTACAAAATAGGGCATAGGTGTCATTGGCTTTTTGAATCAGAATCCCATAAGCCATGTCTCTGCCAAAGCGCACACAATTTGGAGAAACTAATTTTTTGGACTCAATGCAAAAATATCTTTTCACTCTGGAGGGGGCGCTATAGTGTGCACGACCGAAGTTCTTATATTAATCCATTCAGATGTGAAGGGTCAGTAAGTGTTTCAATTTTGGTTGAAATCGGATTTAGTTTGTGCAAATAGGAGGCATTTTTGATGTCTGAAAATTTGCCCAAATAAAGGTCAAGTTTGGGGCTCCACTGGACGCAAACTGCAAAACGCAGCACAATTCTTTCAATAACTTTTGCTCCCCACCATGTGTAGATGAGTTGGAAGTGATCAGTAGCTCATTCGGACAAACGCCCTAGGAGGAGTTCGTTCAAATGCGACATGAGCGTAAACGCGCCCTCATTTTTCCACTCCAAATAGGGGACTTCCTGTTGGTCAGGGGGTGGGGCCACCATCAAGTTTTTTGCCGGCCATCACCTGAACAATGGCTGTGCCGAACGGCGTGCCTGTACGGCAAAGTTTGTTGAGGCTCAGACGCATCAAATGATTTTTTGAAATTTTGCAGGGGGCGCTGTTGTGTCATTTTGCATCAGCCACATTTGAAGCCCATATTTTCATCAATTTTTCACCGGACCGGATTTTTCGGTGATTTTTCTTTGACTTTTCGTGCATGTTCAGGGGGTCAAAAGCCTGTTTCCGAGGGAGGAAAGTGCTATAATAATAATAATAATAATAATAATAATAATTTTTACGGAAACAATATAGCCGATTTCGTTGTCCGCCCACCACACATTATACATTTTGGGAAAGCGCTGGCCGAGACCTATACGTTTGTCAGGGTCATTGATTGCTGTCGTATCTGTTGTGCGCGTGATTTGCCGACGGAGTGCCGCTGAGGTCCATTCTGCGTTGCAGAATCAATAGTCCCTACGCCATAAATGGCGCTCGGGCCTAATAAGGGTAACGCTTGCCCCTACGGCCACGAAATATACATTTTCGGAAAGCTCTGACCAAGGCGCATGTGACTGTCATGTTCGTTGGTCACTTCGGTGTATCCAGTGAGTATGAGTAAGGGATTAAATTCATATGTAGATTATGATGGCGCCAATGGCGTGGGACACACATTAACCCCTGCCGCGCCCACATCTTTCAAAATAGGATATGTCTATAATGCAATTTTTTACTCGTTGAAGTCATACGAATGTGCTTGTAATGTTTTCCAAAAAGAAAAATTAAACTGCATTCTTCAAAGTATTGCTAGGTGGCGCTGTTCTGGGAATTTTGTGTCGCTCCTATGGACTCTTTGGATAGGCAAGACGTAAAGAATGTGTCAAATGCACAGGTTTCCGTGTCGGTATTGAATTCGTGAAGAATAGGAGGCTCGTGTGCCTCTCCAATGGGAATAACATTGGCCATGTGGGCATCGCCATGACAACACTGTACAAAATAGGGCATAGGTGTCATTGGCTTTTTGAATCAGAATCCCATAAGCCATGTCTCTGCCAAAGCGCACACAATTTGGAGAAACTAATTTTTTGGACTCAATGCAAAAATATCTTTTCACTCTGGAGGGGGCGCTATAGTGTGCACGACCGAAGTTCTTATATTAATCCATTCAGATGTGAAGGGTCAGTAAGTGTTTCAATTTTGGTTGAAATCGGATTTAGTTTGTGCAAATAGGAGGCATTTTTGATGTCTGAAAATTTGCCCAAATAAAGGTCAAGTTTGGGGCTCCACTGGACGCAAACTGCAAAACGCAGCACAATTCTTTCAATAACTTTTGCTCCCCACCATGTGTAGATGAGTTGGAAGTGATCAGTAGCTCATTCGGACAAACGCCCTAGGAGGAGTTCGTTCAAATGCGACATGAGCGTAAACGCGCCCTCATTTTTCCACTCCAAATAGGGGACTTCCTGTTGGTCAGGGGGTGGGGCCACCATCAAGTTTTTTGCCGGCCATCACCTGAACAATGGCTGTGCCGAACGGCGTGCCTGTACGGCAAAGTTTGTTGAGGCTCAGACGCATCAAATGATTTTTTGAAATTTTGCAGGGGGCGCTGTTGTGTCATTTTGCATCAGCCACATTTGAAGCCCATATTTTCATCAATTTTTCACCGGACCGGATTTTTCGGTGATTTTTCTTTGACTTTTCGTGCATGTTCAGGGGGTCAAAAGCCTGTTTCCGAGGGAGGAAAGTGCTATAATAATAATAATAATAATAATAATAATTTTTACGGAAACAATATAGCCGATTTCGTTGTCCGCCCACCACACATTATACATTTTGGGAAAGCGCTGGCCGAGACCTATACGTTTGTCAGGGTCATTGATTGCTGTCGTATCTGTTGTGCGCGTGATTTGCCGACGGAGTGCCGCTGAGGTCCATTCTGCGTTGCAGAATCAATAGTCCCTACGCCATAAATGGCGCTCGGGCCTAATAAGGGTAACGCTTGCCCCTACGGCCACGAAATATACATTTTCGGAAAGCTCTGACCAAGGCGCATGTGACTGTCATGTTCGTTGGTCACTTCGGTGT
This sequence comes from Proterorhinus semilunaris, assembly GCA_021464625.1. Taxonomy (NCBI): domain Eukaryota; kingdom Metazoa; phylum Chordata; class Actinopteri; order Gobiiformes; family Gobiidae; genus Proterorhinus; species Proterorhinus semilunaris. Next base: position 16,840 of record JAJBBP010000109.1, on the reverse strand, counting down.
ATCCAGTGAGTATGAGTAAGGGATTAAATTCATATGTAGATTATGATGGCGCCAATGGCGTGGGACACACATTAACCCCTGCCGCGCCCACATCTTTCAAAATAGGATATGTCTATAATGCAATTTTTTACTCGTTGAAGTCATACGAATGTGCTTGTAATGTTTTCCAAAAAGAAAAATTAAACTGCATTCTTCAAAGTATTGCTAGGTGGCGCTGTTCTGGGAATTTTGTGTCGCTCCTATGGACTCTTTGGATAGGCAAGACGTAAAGAATGTGTCAAATGCACAGGTTTCCGTGTCGGTATTGAATTCGTGAAGAATAGGAGGCTCGTGTGCCTCTCCAATGGGAATAACATTGGCCATGTGGGCATCGCCATGACAACACTGTACAAAATAGGGCATAGGTGTCATTGGCTTTTTGAATCAGAATCCCATAAGCCATGTCTCTGCCAAAGCGCACACAATTTGGAGAAACTAATTTTTTGGACTCAATGCAAAAATATCTTTTCACTCTGGAGGGGGCGCTATAGTGTGCACGACCGAAGTTCTTATATTAATCCATTCAGATGTGAAGGGTCAGTAAGTGTTTCAATTTTGGTTGAAATCGGATTTAGTTTGTGCAAATAGGAGGCATTTTTGATGTCTGAAAATTTGCCCAAATAAAGGTCAAGTTTGGGGCTCCACTGGACGCAAACTGCAAAACGCAGCACAATTCTTTCAATAACTTTTGCTCCCCACCATGTGTAGATGAGTTGGAAGTGATCAGTAGCTCATTCGGACAAACGCCCTAGGAGGAGTTCGTTCAAATGCGACATGAGCGTAAACGCGCCCTCATTTTTCCACTCCAAATAGGGGACTTCCTGTTGGTCAGGGGGTGGGGCCACCATCAAGTTTTTTGCCGGCCATCACCTGAACAATGGCTGTGCCGAACGGCGTGCCTGTACGGCAAAGTTTGTTGAGGCTCAGACGCATCAAATGATTTTTTGAAATTTTGCAGGGGGCGCTGTTGTGTCATTTTGCATCAGCCACATTTGAAGCCCATATTTTCATCAATTTTTCACCGGACCGGATTTTTCGGTGATTTTTCTTTGACTTTTCGTGCATGTTCAGGGGGTCAAAAGCCTGTTTCCGAGGGAGGAAAGTGCTATAATAATAATAATAATAATAATAATAATTTTTACGGAAACAATATAGCCGATTTCGTTGTCCGCCCACCACACATTATACATTTTGGGAAAGCGCTGGCCGAGACCTATACGTTTGTCAGGGTCATTGATTGCTGTCGTATCTGTTGTGCGCGTGATTTGCCGACGGAGTGCCGCTGAGGTCCATTCTGCGTTGCAGAATCAATAGTCCCTACGCCATAAATGGCGCTCGGGCCTAATAAGGGTAACGCTTGCCCCTACGGCCACGAAATATACATTTTCGGAAAGCTCTGACCAAGGCGCATGTGACTGTCATGTTCGTTGGTCACTTCGGTGTATCCAGTGAGTATGAGTAAGGGATTAAATTCATATGTAGATTATGATGGCGCCAATGGCGTGGGACACACATTAACCCCTGCCGCGCCCACATCTTTCAAAATAGGATATGTCTATAATGCAATTTTTTACTCGTTGAAGTCATACGAATGTGCTTGTAATGTTTTCCAAAAAGAAAAATTAAACTGCATTCTTCAAAGTATTGCTAGGTGGCGCTGTTCTGGGAATTTTGTGTCGCTCCTATGGACTCTTTGGATAGGCAAGACGTAAAGAATGTGTCAAATGCACAGGTTTCCGTGTCGGTATTGAATTCGTGAAGAATAGGAGGCTCGTGTGCCTCTCCAATGGGAATAACATTGGCCATGTGGGCATCGCCATGACAACACTGTACAAAATAGGGCATAGGTGTCATTGGCTTTTTGAATCAGAATCCCATAAGCCATGTCTCTGCCAAAGCGCACACAATTTGGAGAAACTAATTTTTTGGACTCAATGCAAAAATATCTTTTCACTCTGGAGGGGGCGCTATAGTGTGCACGACCGAAGTTCTTATATTAATCCATTCAGATGTGAAGGGTCAGTAAGTGTTTCAATTTTGGTTGAAATCGGATTTAGTTTGTGCAAATAGGAGGCATTTTTGATGTCTGAAAATTTGCCCAAATAAAGGTCAAGTTTGGGGCTCCACTGGACGCAAACTGCAAAACGCAGCACAATTCTTTCAATAACTTTTGCTCCCCACCATGTGTAGATGAGTTGGAAGTGATCAGTAGCTCATTCGGACAAACGCCCTAGGAGGAGTTCGTTCAAATGCGACATGAGCGTAAACGCGCCCTCATTTTTCCACTCCAAATAGGGGACTTCCTGTTGATCAGGGGGTGGGGCCACCATCAAGTTTTTTGCCGGCCATCACCTGAACAATGGCTGTGCCGAACGGCGTGCCTGTACGGCAAAGTTTGTTGAGGCTCAGACGCATCAAATGATTTTTTGAAATTTTGCAGGGGGCGCTGTTGTGTCATTTTGCATCAGCCACATTTGAAGCCCATATTTTCATCAATTTTTCACCGGACCGGATTTTTCGGTGATTTTTCTTTGACTTTTCGTGCATGTTCAGGGGGTCAAAAGCCTGTTTCCGAGGGAGGAAAGTGCTATAATAATAATAATAATAATAATAATAATTTTTACGGAAACAATATAGCCGATTTCGTTGTCCGCCCACCACACATTATACATTTTGGGAAAGCGCTGGCCGAGACCTATACGTTTGTCAGGGTCATTGATTGCTGTCGTATCTGTTGTGCGCGTGATTTGCCGACGGAGTGCCGCTGAGGTCCATTCTGCGTTGCAGAATCAATAGTCCCTACGCCATAAATGGCGCTCGGGCCTAATAAGGGTAACGCTTGCCCCTACGGCCACGAAATATACATTTTCGGAAAGCTCTGACCAAGGCGCATGTGACTGTCATGTTCGTTGGTCACTTCGGTGTATCCAGTGAGTATGAGTAAGGGATTAAATTCATATGTAGATTATGATGGCGCCAATGGCGTGGGACACACATTAACCCCTGCCGCGCCCACATCTTTCAAAATAGGATATGTCTATAATGCAATTTTTTACTCGTTGAAGTCATACGAATGTGCTTGTAATGTTTTCCAAAAAGAAAAATTAAACTGCATTCTTCAAAGTATTGCTAGGTGGCGCTGTTCTGGGAATTTTGTGTCGCTCCTATGGACTCTTTGGATAGGCAAGACGTAAAGAATGTGTCAAATGCACAGGTTTCCGTGTCGGTATTGAATTCGTGAAGAATAGGAGGCTCGTGTGCCTCTCCAATGGGAATAACATTGGCCATGTGGGCATCGCCATGACAACACTGTACAAAATAGGGCATAGGTGTCATTGGCTTTTTGAATCAGAATCCCATAAGCCATGTCTCTGCCAAAGCGCACACAATTTGGAGAAACTAATTTTTTGGACTCAATGCAAAAATATCTTTTCACTCTGGAGGGGGCGCTATAGTGTGCACGACCGAAGTTCTTATATTAATCCATTCAGATGTGAAGGGTCAGTAAGTGTTTCAATTTTGGTTGAAATCGGATTTAGTTTGTGCAAATAGGAGGCATTTTTGATGTCTGAAAATTTGCCCAAATAAAGGTCAAGTTTGGGGCTCCACTGGACGCAAACTGCAAAACGCAGCACAATTCTTTCAATAACTTTTGCTCCCCACCATGTGTAGATGAGTTGGAAGTGATCAGTAGCTCATTCGGACAAACGCCCTAGGAGGAGTTCGTTCAAATGCGACATGAGCGTAAACGCGCCCTCATTTTTCCACTCCAAATAGGGGACTTCCTGTTGGTCAGGGGGTGGGGCCACCATCAAGTTTTTTGCCGGCCATCACCTGAACAATGGCTGTGCCGAACGGCGTGCCTGTACGGCAAAGTTTGTTGAGGCTCAGACGCATCAAATGATTTTTTGAAATTTTGCAGGGGGCGCTGTTGTGTCATTTTGCATCAGCCACATTTGAAGCCCATATTTTCATCAATTTTTCACCGGACCGGATTTTTCGGTGATTTTTCTTTGACTTTTCGTGCATGTTCAGGGGGTCAAAAGCCTGTTTCCGAGGGAGGAAAGTGCTATAATAATAATAATAATAATAATAATAATTTTTACGGAAACAATATAGCCGATTTCGTTGTCCGCCCACCACACATTATACATTTTGGGAAAGCGCTGGCCGAGACCTATACGTTTGTCAGGGTCATTGATTGCTGTCGTATCTGTTGTGCGCGTGATTTGCCGACGGAGTGCCGCTGAGGTCCATTCTGCGTTGCAGAATCAATAGTCCCTACGCCATAAATGGCGCTCGGGCCTAATAAGGGTAACGCTTGCCCCTACGGCCACGAAATATACATTTTCGGAAAGCTCTGACCAAGGCGCATGTGACTGTCATGTTCGTTGGTCACTTCGGTGTATCCAGTGAGTATGAGTAAGGGATTAAATTCATATGTAGATTATGATGGCGCCAATGGCGTGGGACACACATTAACCCCTGCCGCGCCCACATCTTTCAAAATAGGATATGTCTATAATGCAATTTTTTACTCGTTGAAGTCATACGAATGTGCTTGTAATGTTTTCCAAAAAGAAAAATTAAACTGCATTCTTCAAAGTATTGCTAGGTGGCGCTGTTCTGGGAATTTTGTGTCGCTCCTATGGACTCTTTGGATAGGCAAGACGTAAAGAATGTGTCAAATGCACAGGTTTCCGTGTCGGTATTGAATTCGTGAAGAATAGGAGGCTCGTGTGCCTCTCCAATGGGAATAACATTGGCCATGTGGGCATCGCCATGACAACACTGTACAAAATAGGGCATAGGTGTCATTGGCTTTTTGAATCAGAATCCCATAAGCCATGTCTCTGCCAAAGCGCACACAATTTGGAGAAACTAATTTTTTGGACTCAATGCAAAAATATCTTTTCACTCTGGAGGGGGCGCTATAGTGTGCACGACCGAAGTTCTTATATTAATCCATTCAGATGTGAAGGGTCAGTAAGTGTTTCAATTTTGGTTGAAATCGGATTTAGTTTGTGCAAATAGGAGGCATTTTTGATGTCTGAAAATTTGCCCAAATAAAGGTCAAGTTTGGGGCTCCACTGGACGCAAACTGCAAAACGCAGCACAATTCTTTCAATAACTTTTGCTCCCCACCATGTGTAGATGAGTTGGAAGTGATCAGTAGCTCATTCGGACAAACGCCCTAGGAGGAGTTCGTTCAAATGCGACATGAGCGTAAACGCGCCCTCATTTTTCCACTCCAAATAGGGGACTTCCTGTTGGTCAGGGGGTGGGGCCACCATCAAGTTTTTTGCCGGCCATCACCTGAACAATGGCTGTGCCGAACGGCGTGCCTGTACGGCAAAGTTTGTTGAGGCTCAGACGCATCAAATGATTTTTTGAAATTTTGCAGGGGGCGCTGTTGTGTCATTTTGCATCAGCCACATTTGAAGCCCATATTTTCATCAATTTTTCACCGGACCGGATTTTTCGGTGATTTTTCTTTGACTTTTCGTGCATGTTCAGGGGGTCAAAAGCCTGTTTCCGAGGGAGGAAAGTGCTATAATAATAATAATAATAATAATAATAATTTTTACGGAAACAATATAGCCGATTTCGTTGTCCGCCCACCACACATTATACATTTTGGGAAAGCGCTGGCCGAGACCTATACGTTTGTCAGGGTCATTGATTGCTGTCGTATCTGTTGTGCGCGTGATTTGCCGACGGAGTGCCGCTGAGGTCCATTCTGCGTTGCAGAATCAATAGTCCCTACGCCATAAATGGCGCTCGGGCCTAATAAGGGTAACGCTTGCCCCTACGGCCACGAAATATACATTTTCGGAAAGCTCTGACCAAGGCGCATGTGACTGTCATGTTCGTTGGTCACTTCGGTGTATCCAGTGAGTATGAGTAAGGGATTAAATTCATATGTAGATTATGATGGCGCCAATGGCGTGGGACACACATTAACCCCTGCCGCGCCCACATCTTTCAAAATAGGATATGTCTATAATGCAATTTTTTACTCGTTGAAGTCATACGAATGTGCTTGTAATGTTTTCCAAAAAGAAAAATTAAACTGCATTCTTCAAAGTATTGCTAGGTGGCGCTGTTCTGGGAATTTTGTGTCGCTCCTATGGACTCTTTGGATAGGCAAGACGTAAAGAATGTGTCAAATGCACAGGTTTCCGTGTCGGTATTGAATTCGTGAAGAATAGGAGGCTCGTGTGCCTCTCCAATGGGAATAACATTGGCCATGTGGGCATCGCCATGACAACACTGTACAAAATAGGGCATAGGTGTCATTGGCTTTTTGAATCAGAATCCCATAAGCCATGTCTCTGCCAAAGCGCACACAATTTGGAGAAACTAATTTTTTGGACTCAATGCAAAAATATCTTTTCACTCTGGAGGGGGCGCTATAGTGTGCACGACCGAAGTTCTTATATTAATCCATTCAGATGTGAAGGGTCAGTAAGTGTTTCAATTTTGGTTGAAATCGGATTTAGTTTGTGCAAATAGGAGGCATTTTTGATGTCTGAAAATTTGCCCAAATAAAGGTCAAGTTTGGGGCTCCACTGGACGCAAACTGCAAAACGCAGCACAATTCTTTCAATAACTTTTGCTCCCCACCATGTGTAGATGAGTTGGAAGTGATCAGTAGCTCATTCGGACAAACGCCCTAGGAGGAGTTCGTTCAAATGCGACATGAGCGTAAACGCGCCCTCATTTTTCCACTCCAAATAGGGGACTTCCTGTTGGTCAGGGGGTGGGGCCACCATCAAGTTTTTTGCCGGCCATCACCTGAACAATGGCTGTGCCGAACGGCGTGCCTGTACGGCAAAGTTTGTTGAGGCTCAGACGCATCAAATGATTTTTTGAAATTTTGCAGGGGGCGCTGTTGTGTCATTTTGCATCAGCCACATTTGAAGCCCATATTTTCATCAATTTTTCACCGGACCGGATTTTTCGGTGATTTTTCTTTGACTTTTCGTGCATGTTCAGGGGGTCAAAAGCCTGTTTCCGAGGGAGGAAAGTGCTATAATAATAATAATAATAATAATAATAATTTTTACGGAAACAATATAGCCGATTTCGTTGTCCGCCCACCACACATTATACATTTTGGGAAAGCGCTGGCCGAGACCTATACGTTTGTCAGGGTCATTGATTGCTGTCGTATCTGTTGTGCGCGTGATTTGCCGACGGAGTGCCGCTGAGGTCCATTCTGCGTTGCAGAATCAATAGTCCCTACGCCATAAATGGCGCTCGGGCCTAATAAGGGTAACGCTTGCCCCTACGGCCACGAAATATACATTTTCGGAAAGCTCTGACCAAGGCGCATGTGACTGTCATGTTCGTTGGTCACTTCGGTGTATCCAGTGAGTATGAGTAAGGGATTAAATTCATATGTAGATTATGATGGCGCCAATGGCGTGGGACACACATTAACCCCTGCCGCGCCCACATCTTTCAAAATAGGATATGTCTATAATGCAATTTTTTACTCGTTGAAGTCATACGAATGTGCTTGTAATGTTTTCCAAAAAGAAAAATTAAACTGCATTCTTCAAAGTATTGCTAGGTGGCGCTGTTCTGGGAATTTTGTGTCGCTCCTATGGACTCTTTGGATAGGCAAGACGTAAAGAATGTGTCAAATGCACAGGTTTCCGTGTCGGTATTGAATTCGTGAAGAATAGGAGGCTCGTGTGCCTCTCCAATGGGAATAACATTGGCCATGTGGGCATCGCCATGACAACACTGTACAAAATAGGGCATAGGTGTCATTGGCTTTTTGAATCAGAATCCCATAAGCCATGTCTCTGCCAAAGCGCACACAATTTGGAGAAACTAATTTTTTGGACTCAATGCAAAAATATCTTTTCACTCTGGAGGGGGCGCTATAGTGTGCACGACCGAAGTTCTTATATTAATCCATTCAGATGTGAAGGGTCAGTAAGTGTTTCAATTTTGGTTGAAATCGGATTTAGTTTGTGCAAATAGGAGGCATTTTTGATGTCTGAAAATTTGCCCAAATAAAGGTCAAGTTTGGGGCTCCACTGGACGCAAACTGCAAAACGCAGCACAATTCTTTCAATAACTTTTGCTCCCCACCATGTGTAGATGAGTTGGAAGTGATCAGTAGCTCATTCGGACAAACGCCCTAGGAGGAGTTCGTTCAAATGCGACATGAGCGTAAACGCGCCCTCATTTTTCCACTCCAAATAGGGGACTTCCTGTTGGTCAGGGGGTGGGGCCACCATCAAGTTTTTTGCCGGCCATCACCTGAACAATGGCTGTGCCGAACGGCGTGCCTGTACGGCAAAGTTTGTTGAGGCTCAGACGCATCAAATGATTTTTTGAAATTTTGCAGGGGGCGCTGTTGTGTCATTTTGCATCAGCCACATTTGAAGCCCATATTTTCATCAATTTTTCACCGGACCGGATTTTTCGGTGATTTTTCTTTGACTTTTCGTGCATGTTCAGGGGGTCAAAAGCCTGTTTCCGAGGGAGGAAAGTGCTATAATAATAATAATAATAATAATAATAATTTTTACGGAAACAATATAGCCGATTTCGTTGTCCGCCCACCACACATTATACATTTTGGGAAAGCGCTGGCCGAGACCTATACGTTTGTCAGGGTCATTGATTGCTGTCGTATCTGTTGTGCGCGTGATTTGCCGACGGAGTGCCGCTGAGGTCCATTCTGCGTTGCAGAATCAATAGTCCCTACGCCATAAATGGCGCTCGGGCCTAATAAGGGTAACGCTTGCCCCTACGGCCACGAAATATACATTTTCGGAAAGCTCTGACCAAGGCGCATGTGACTGTCATGTTCGTTGGTCACTTCGGTGTATCCAGTGAGTATGAGTAAGGGATTAAATTCATATGTAGATTATGATGGCGCCAATGGCGTGGGACACACATTAACCCCTGCCGCGCCCACATCTTTCAAAATAGGATATGTCTATAATGCAATTTTTTACTCGTTGAAGTCATACGAATGTGCTTGTAATGTTTTCCAAAAAGAAAAATTAAACTGCATTCTTCAAAGTATTGCTAGGTGGCGCTGTTCTGGGAATTTTGTGTCGCTCCTATGGACTCTTTGGATAGGCAAGACGTAAAGAATGTGTCAAATGCACAGGTTTCCGTGTCGGTATTGAATTCGTGAAGAATAGGAGGCTCGTGTGCCTCTCCAATGGGAATAACATTGGCCATGTGGGCATCGCCATGACAACACTGTACAAAATAGGGCATAGGTGTCATTGGCTTTTTGAATCAGAATCCCATAAGCCATGTCTCTGCCAAAGCGCACACAATTTGGAGAAACTAATTTTTTGGACTCAATGCAAAAATATCTTTTCACTCTGGAGGGGGCGCTATAGTGTGCACGACCGAAGTTCTTATATTAATCCATTCAGATGTGAAGGGTCAGTAAGTGTTTCAATTTTGGTTGAAATCGGATTTAGTTTGTGCAAATAGGAGGCATTTTTGATGTCTGAAAATTTGCCCAAATAAAGGTCAAGTTTGGGGCTCCACTGGACGCAAACTGCAAAACGCAGCACAATTCTTTCAATAACTTTTGCTCCCCACCATGTGTAGATGAGTTGGAAGTGATCAGTAGCTCATTCGGACAAACGCCCTAGGAGGAGTTCGTTCAAATGCGACATGAGCGTAAACGCGCCCTCATTTTTCCACTCCAAATAGGGGACTTCCTGTTGGTCAGGGGGTGGGGCCACCATCAAGTTTTTTGCCGGCCATCACCTGAACAATGGCTGTGCCGAACGGCGTGCCTGTACGGCAAAGTTTGTTGAGGCTCAGACGCATCAAATGATTTTTTGAAATTTTGCAGGGGGCGCTGTTGTGTCATTTTGCATCAGCCACATTTGAAGCCCATATTTTCATCAATTTTTCACCGGACCGGATTTTTCGGTGATTTTTCTTTGACTTTTCGTGCATGTTCAGGGGGTCAAAAGCCTGTTTCCGAGGGAGGAAAGTGCTATAATAATAATAATAATAATAATAATAATTTTTACGGAAACAATATAGCCGATTTCGTTGTCCGCCCACCACACATTATACATTTTGGGAAAGCGCTGGCCGAGACCTATACGTTTGTCAGGGTCATTGATTGCTGTCGTATCTGTTGTGCGCGTGATTTGCCGACGGAGTGCCGCTGAGGTCCATTCTGCGTTGCAGAATCAATAGTCCCTACGCCATAAATGGCGCTCGGGCCTAATAAGGGTAACGCTTGCCCCTACGGCCACGAAATATACATTTTCGGAAAGCTCTGACCAAGGCGCATGTGACTGTCATGTTCGTTGGTCACTTCGGTGTATCCAGTGAGTATGAGTAAGGGATTAAATTCATATGTAGATTATGATGGCGCCAATGGCGTGGGACACACATTAACCCCTGCCGCGCCCACATCTTTCAAAATAGGATATGTCTATAATGCAATTTTTTACTCGTTGAAGTCATACGAATGTGCTTGTAATGTTTTCCAAAAAGAAAAATTAAACTGCATTCTTCAAAGTATTGCTAGGTGGCGCTGTTCTGGGAATTTTGTGTCGCTCCTATGGACTCTTTGGATAGGCAAGACGTAAAGAATGTGTCAAATGCACAGGTTTCCGTGTCGGTATTGAATTCGTGAAGAATAGGAGGCTCGTGTGCCTCTCCAATGGGAATAACATTGGCCATGTGGGCATCGCCATGACAACACTGTACAAAATAGGGCATAGGTGTCATTGGCTTTTTGAATCAGAATCCCATAAGCCATGTCTCTGCCAAAGCGCACACAATTTGGAGAAACTAATTTTTTGGACTCAATGCAAAAATATCTTTTCACTCTGGAGGGGGCGCTATAGTGTGCACGACCGAAGTTCTTATATTAATCCATTCAGATGTGAAGGGTCAGTAAGTGTTTCAATTTTGGTTGAAATCGGATTTAGTTTGTGCAAATAGGAGGCATTTTTGATGTCTGAAAATTTGCCCAAATAAAGGTCAAGTTTGGGGCTCCACTGGACGCAAACTGCAAAACGCAGCACAATTCTTTCAATAACTTTTGCTCCCCACCATGTGTAGATGAGTTGGAAGTGATCAGTAGCTCATTCGGACAAACGCCCTAGGAGGAGTTCGTTCAAATGCGACATGAGCGTAAACGCGCCCTCATTTTTCCACTCCAAATAGGGGACTTCCTGTTGGTCAGGGGGTGGGGCCACCATCAAGTTTTTTGCCGGCCATCACCTGAACAATGGCTGTGCCGAACGGCGTGCCTGTACGGCAAAGTTTGTTGAGGCTCAGACGCATCAAATGATTTTTTGAAATTTTGCAGGGGGCGCTGTTGTGTCATTTTGCATCAGCCACATTTGAAGCCCATATTTTCATCAATTTTTCACCGGACCGGATTTTTCGGTGATTTTTCTTTGACTTTTCGTGCATGTTCAGGGGGTCAAAAGCCTGTTTCCGAGGGAGGAAAGTGCTATAATAATAATAATAATAATAATAATAATTTTTACGGAAACAATATAGCCGATTTCGTTGTCCGCCCACCACACATTATACATTTTGGGAAAGCGCTGGCCGAGACCTATACGTTTGTCAGGGTCATTGATTGCTGTCGTATCTGTTGTGCGCGTGATTTGCCGACGGAGTGCCGCTGAGGTCCATTCTGCGTTGCAGAATCAATAGTCCCTACGCCATAAATGGCGCTCGGGCCTAATAAGGGTAACGCTTGCCCCTACGGCCACGAAATATACATTTTCGGAAAGCTCTGACCAAGGCGCATGTGACTGTCATGTTCGTTGGTCACTTCGGTGTATCCAGTGAGTATGAGTAAGGGATTAAATTCATATGTAGATTATGATGGCGCCAATGGCGTGGGACACACATTAACCCCTGCCGCGCCCACATCTTTCAAAATAGGATATGTCTATAATGCAATTTTTTACTCGTTGAAGTCATACGAATGTGCTTGTAATGTTTTCCAAAAAGAAAAATTAAACTGCATTCTTCAAAGTATTGCTAGGTGGCGCTGTTCTGGGAATTTTGTGTCGCTCCTATGGACTCTTTGGATAGGCAAGACGTAAAGAATGTGTCAAATGCACAGGTTTCCGTGTCGGTATTGAATTCGTGAAGAATAGGAGGCTCGTGTGCCTCTCCAATGGGAATAACATTGGCCATGTGGGCATCGCCATGACAACACTGTACAAAATAGGGCATAGGTGTCATTGGCTTTTTGAATCAGAATCCCATAAGCCATGTCTCTGCCAAAGCGCACACAATTTGGAGAAACTAATTTTTTGGACTCAATGCAAAAATATCTTTTCACTCTGGAGGGGGCGCTATAGTGTGCACGACCGAAGTTCTTATATTAATCCATTCAGATGTGAAGGGTCAGTAAGTGTTTCAATTTTGGTTGAAATCGGATTTAGTTTGTGCAAATAGGAGGCATTTTTGATGTCTGAAAATTTGCCCAAATAAAGGTCAAGTTTGGGGCTCCACTGGACGCAAACTGCAAAACGCAGCACAATTCTTTCAATAACTTTTGCTCCCCACCATGTGTAGATGAGTTGGAAGTGATCAGTAGCTCATTCGGACAAACGCCCTAGGAGGAGTTCGTTCAAATGCGACATGAGCGTAAACGCGCCCTCATTTTTCCACTCCAAATAGGGGACTTCCTGTTGGTCAGGGGGTGGGGCCACCATCAAGTTTTTTGCCGGCCATCACCTGAACAATGGCTGTGCCGAACGGCGTGCCTGTACGGCAAAGTTTGTTGAGGCTCAGACGCATCAAATGATTTTTTGAAATTTTGCAGGGGGCGCTGTTGTGTCATTTTGCATCAGCCACATTTGAAGCCCATATTTTCATCAATTTTTCACCGGACCGGATTTTTCGGTGATTTTTCTTTGACTTTTCGTGCATGTTCAGGGGGTCAAAAGCCTGTTTCCGAGGGAGGAAAGTGCTATAATAATAATAATAATAATAATAATAATTTTTACGGAAACAATATAGCCGATTTCGTTGTCCGCCCACCACACATTATACATTTTGGGAAAGCGCTGGCCGAGACCTATACGTTTGTCAGGGTCATTGATTGCTGTCGTATCTGTTGTGCGCGTGATTTGCCGACGGAGTGCCGCTGAGGTCCATTCTGCGTTGCAGAATCAATAGTCCCTACGCCATAAATGGCGCTCGGGCCTAATAAGGGTAACGCTTGCCCCTACGGCCACGAAATATACATTTTCGGAAAGCTCTGACCAAGGCGCATGTGACTGTCATGTTCGTTGGTCACTTCGGTGTATCCAGTGAGTATGAGTAAGGGATTAAATTCATATGTAGATTATGATGGCGCCAATGGCGTGGGACACACATTAACCCCTGCCGCGCCCACATCTTTCAAAATAGGATATGTCTATAATGCAATTTTTTACTCGTTGAAGTCATACGAATGTGCTTGTAATGTTTTCCAAAAAGAAAAATTAAACTGCATTCTTCAAAGTATTGCTAGGTGGCGCTGTTCTGGGAATTTTGTGTCGCTCCTATGGACTCTTTGGATAGGCAAGACGTAAAGAATGTGTCAAATGCACAGGTTTCCGTGTCGGTATTGAATTCGTGAAGAATAGGAGGCTCGTGTGCCTCTCCAATGGGAATAACATTGGCCATGTGGGCATCGCCATGACAACACTGTACAAAATAGGGCATAGGTGTCATTGGCTTTTTGAATCAGAATCCCATAAGCCATGTCTCTGCCAAAGCGCACACAATTTGGAGAAACTAATTTTTTGGACTCAATGCAAAAATATCTTTTCACTCTGGAGGGGGCGCTATAGTGTGCACGACCGAAGTTCTTATATTAATCCATTCAGATGTGAAGGGTCAGTAAGTGTTTCAATTTTGGTTGAAATCGGATTTAGTTTGTGCAAATAGGAGGCATTTTTGATGTCTGAAAATTTGCCCAAATAAAGGTCAAGTTTGGGGCTCCACTGGACGCAAACTGCAAAACGCAGCACAATTCTTTCAATAACTTTTGCTCCCCACCATGTGTAGATGAGTTGGAAGTGATCAGTAGCTCATTCGGACAAACGCCCTAGGAGGAGTTCGTTCAAATGCGACATGAGCGTAAACGCGCCCTCATTTTTCCACTCCAAATAGGGGACTTCCTGTTGGTCAGGGGGTGGGGCCACCATCAAGTTTTTTGCCGGCCATCACCTGAACAATGGCTGTGCCGAACGGCGTGCCTGTACGGCAAAGTTTGTTGAGGCTCAGACGCATCAAATGATTTTTTGAAATTTTGCAGGGGGCGCTGTTGTGTCATTTTGCATCAGCCACATTTGAAGCCCATATTTTCATCAATTTTTCACCGGACCGGATTTTTCGGTGATTTTTCTTTGACTTTTCGTGCATGTTCAGGGGGTCAAAAGCCTGTTTCCGAGGGAGGAAAGTGCTATAATAATAATAATAATAATAATAATAATTTTTACGGAAACAATATAGCCGATTTCGTTGTCCGCCCACCACACATTATACATTTTGGGAAAGCGCTGGCCGAGACCTATACGTTTGTCAGGGTCATTGATTGCTGTCGTATCTGTTGTGCGCGTGATTTGCCGACGGAGTGCCGCTGAGGTCCATTCTGCGTTGCAGAATCAATAGTCCCTACGCCATAAATGGCGCTCGGGCCTAATAAGGGTAACGCTTGCCCCTACGGCCACGAAATATACATTTTCGGAAAGCTCTGACCAAGGCGCATGTGACTGTCATGTTCGTTGGTCACTTCGGTGTATCCAGTGAGTATGAGTAAGGGATTAAATTCATATGTAGATTATGATGGCGCCAATGGCGTGGGACACACATTAACCCCTGCCGCGCCCACATCTTTCAAAATAGGATATGTCTATAATGCAATTTTTTACTCGTTGAAGTCATACGAATGTGCTTGTAATGTTTTCCAAAAAGAAAAATTAAACTGCATTCTTCAAAGTATTGCTAGGTGGCGCTGTTCTGGGAATTTTGTGTCGCTCCTATGGACTCTTTGGATAGGCAAGACGTAAAGAATGTGTCAAATGCACAGGTTTCCGTGTCGGTATTGAATTCGTGAAGAATAGGAGGCTCGTGTGCCTCTCCAATGGGAATAACATTGGCCATGTGGGCATCGCCATGACAACACTGTACAAAATAGGGCATAGGTGTCATTGGCTTTTTGAATCAGAATCCCATAAGCCATGTCTCTGCCAAAGCGCACACAATTTGGAGAAACTAATTTTTTGGACTCAATGCAAAAATATCTTTTCACTCTGGAGGGGGCGCTATAGTGTGCACGACCGAAGTTCTTATATTAATCCATTCAGATGTGAAGGGTCAGTAAGTGTTTCAATTTTGGTTGAAATCGGATTTAGTTTGTGCAAATAGGAGGCATTTTTGATGTCTGAAAATTTGCCCAAATAAAGGTCAAGTTTGGGGCTCCACTGGACGCAAACTGCAAAACGCAGCACAATTCTTTCAATAACTTTTGCTCCCCACCATGTGTAGATGAGTTGGAAGTGATCAGTAGCTCATTCGGACAAACGCCCTAGGAGGAGTTCGTTCAAATGCGACATGAGCGTAAACGCGCCCTCATTTTTCCACTCCAAATAGGGGACTTCCTGTTGGTCAGGGGGTGGGGCCACCATCAAGTTTTTTGCCGGCCATCACCTGAACAATGGCTGTGCCGAACGGCGTGCCTGTACGGCAAAGTTTGTTGAGGCTCAGACGCATCAAATGATTTTTTGAAATTTTGCAGGGGGCGCTGTTGTGTCATTTTGCATCAGCCACATTTGAAGCCCATATTTTCATCAATTTTTCACCGGACCGGATTTTTCGGTGATTTTTCTTTGACTTTTCGTGCATGTTCAGGGGGTCAAAAGCCTGTTTCCGAGGGAGGAAAGTGCTATAATAATAATAATAATAATAATAATAATTTTTACGGAAACAATATAGCCGATTTCGTTGTCCGCCCACCACACATTATACATTTTGGGAAAGCGCTGGCCGAGACCTATACGTTTGTCAGGGTCATTGATTGCTGTCGTATCTGTTGTGCGCGTGATTTGCCGACGGAGTGCCGCTGAGGTCCATTCTGCGTTGCAGAATCAATAGTCCCTACGCCATAAATGGCGCTCGGGCCTAATAAGGGTAACGCTTGCCCCTACGGCCACGAAATATACATTTTCGGAAAGCTCTGACCAAGGCGCATGTGACTGTCATGTTCGTTGGTCACTTCGGTGTATCCAGTGAGTATGAGTAAGGGATTAAATTCATATGTAGATTATGATGGCGCCAATGGCGTGGGACACACATTAACCCCTGCCGCGCCCACATCTTTCAAAATAGGATATGTCTATAATGCAATTTTTTACTCGTTGAAGTCATACGAATGTGCTTGTAATGTTTTCCAAAAAGAAAAATTAAACTGCATTCTTCAAAGTATTGCTAGGTGGCGCTGTTCTGGGAATTTTGTGTCGCTCCTATGGACTCTTTGGATAGGCAAGACGTAAAGAATGTGTCAAATGCACAGGTTTCCGTGTCGGTATTGAATTCGTGAAGAATAGGAGGCTCGTGTGCCTCTCCAATGGGAATAACATTGGCCATGTGGGCATCGCCATGACAACACTGTACAAAATAGGGCATAGGTGTCATTGGCTTTTTGAATCAGAATCCCATAAGCCATGTCTCTGCCAAAGCGCACACAATTTGGAGAAACTAATTTTTTGGACTCAATGCAAAAATATCTTTTCACTCTGGAGGGGGCGCTATAGTGTGCACG
>JAJBBP010000108.1:0-32918 GCA_021464625.1 Proterorhinus semilunaris | reverse complement strand
ATGCACAGGTTTCCGTGTCGGTATTGAATTCGTGAAGAATAGGAGGCTCGTGTGCCTCTCCAATGGGAATAACATTGGCCATGTGGGCATCGCCATGACAACACTGTACAAAATAGGGCATAGGTGTCATTGGCTTTTTGAATCAGAATCCCATAAGCCATGTCTCTGCCAAAGCGCACACAATTTGGAGAAACTAATTTTTTGGACTCAATGCAAAAATATCTTTTCACTCTGGAGGGGGCGCTATAGTGTGCACGACCGAAGTTCTTATATTAATCCATTCAGATGTGAAGGGTCAGTAAGTGTTTCAATTTTGGTTGAAATCGGATTTAGTTTGTGCAAATAGGAGGCATTTTTGATGTCTGAAAATTTGCCCAAATAAAGGTCAAGTTTGGGGCTCCACTGGACGCAAACTGCAAAACGCAGCACAATTCTTTCAATAACTTTTGCTCCCCACCATGTGTAGATGAGTTGGAAGTGATCAGTAGCTCATTCGGACAAACGCCCTAGGAGGAGTTCGTTCAAATGCGACATGAGCGTAAACGCGCCCTCATTTTTCCACTCCAAATAGGGGACTTCCTGTTGGTCAGGGGGTGGGGCCACCATCAAGTTTTTTGCCGGCCATCACCTGAACAATGGCTGTGCCGAACGGCGTGCCTGTACGGCAAAGTTTGTTGAGGCTCAGACGCATCAAATGATTTTTTGAAATTTTGCAGGGGGCGCTGTTGTGTCATTTTGCATCAGCCACATTTGAAGCCCATATTTTCATCAATTTTTCACCGGACCGGATTTTTCGGTGATTTTTCTTTGACTTTTCGTGCATGTTCAGGGGGTCAAAAGCCTGTTTCCGAGGGAGGAAAGTGCTATAATAATAATAATAATAATAATAATAATTTTTACGGAAACAATATAGCCGATTTCGTTGTCCGCCCCACCACACATTATACATTTTGGGAAAGCGCTGGCCGAGACCTATACGTTTGTCAGGGTCATTGATTGCTGTCGTATCTGTTGTGCGCGTGATTTGCCGACGGAGTGCCGCTGAGGTCCATTCTGCGTTGCAGAATCAATAGTCCCTACGCCATAAATGGCGCTCGGGCCTAATAAGGGTAACGCTTGCCCCTACGGCCACGAAATATACATTTTCGGAAAGCTCTGACCAAGGCGCATGTGACTGTCATGTTCGTTGGTCACTTCGGTGTATCCAGTGAGTATGAGTAAGGGATTAAATTCATATGTAGATTATGATGGCGCCAATGGCGTGGGACACACATTAACCCCTGCCGCGCCCACATCTTTCAAAATAGGATATGTCTATAATGCAATTTTTTACTCGTTGAAGTCATACGAATGTGCTTGTAATGTTTTCCAAAAAGAAAAATTAAACTGCATTCTTCAAAGTATTGCTAGGTGGCGCTGTTCTGGGAATTTTGTGTCGCTCCTATGGACTCTTTGGATAGGCAAGACGTAAAGAATGTGTCAAATGCACAGGTTTCCGTGTCGGTATTGAATTCGTGAAGAATAGGAGGCTCGTGTGCCTCTCCAATGGGAATAACATTGGCCATGTGGGCATCGCCATGACAACACTGTACAAAATAGGGCATAGGTGTCATTGGCTTTTTGAATCAGAATCCCATAAGCCATGTCTCTGCCAAAGCGCACACAATTTGGAGAAACTAATTTTTTGGACTCAATGCAAAAATATCTTTTCACTCTGGAGGGGGGCGCTATAGTGTGCACGACCGAAGTTCTTATATTAATCCATTCAGATGTGAAGGGTCAGTAAGTGTTTCAATTTTGGTTGAAATCGGATTTAGTTTGTGCAAATAGGAGGCATTTTTGATGTCTGAAAATTTGCCCAAATAAAGGTCAAGTTTGGGGCTCCACTGGACGCAAACTGCAAAACGCAGCACAATTCTTTCAATAACTTTTGCTCCCCACCATGTGTAGATGAGTTGGAAGTGATCAGTAGCTCATTCGGACAAACGCCCTAGGAGGAGTTCGTTCAAATGCGACATGAGCGTAAACGCGCCCTCATTTTTCCACTCCAAATAGGGGACTTCCTGTTGGTCAGGGGGTGGGGCCACCATCAAGTTTTTTGCCGGCCATCACCTGAACAATGGCTGTGCCGAACGGCGTGCCTGTACGGCAAAGTTTGTTGAGGCTCAGACGCATCAAATGATTTTTTGAAATTTTGCAGGGGGCGCTGTTGTGTCATTTTGCATCAGCCACATTTGAAGCCCATATTTTCATCAATTTTTCACCGGACCGGATTTTTCGGTGATTTTTCTTTGACTTTTCGTGCATGTTCAGGGGGTCAAAAGCCTGTTTCCGAGGGAGGAAAGTGCTATAATAATAATAATAATAATAATAATAATTTTTACGGAAACAATATAGCCGATTTCGTTGTCCGCCCACCACACATTATACATTTTGGGAAAGCGCTGGCCGAGACCTATACGTTTGTCAGGGTCATTGATTGCTGTCGTATCTGTTGTGCGCGTGATTTGCCGACGGAGTGCCGCTGAGGTCCATTCTGCGTTGCAGAATCAATAGTCCCTACGCCATAAATGGCGCTCGGGCCTAATAAGGGTAACGCTTGCCCCTACGGCCACGAAATATACATTTTCGGAAAGCTCTGACCAAGGCGCATGTGACTGTCATGTTCGTTGGTCACTTCGGTGTATCCAGTGAGTATGAGTAAGGGATTAAATTCATATGTAGATTATGATGGCGCCAATGGCGTGGGACACACATTAACCCCTGCCGCGCCCACATCTTTCAAAATAGGATATGTCTATAATGCAATTTTTTACTCGTTGAAGTCATACGAATGTGCTTGTAATGTTTTCCAAAAAGAAAAATTAAACTGCATTCTTCAAAGTATTGCTAGGTGGCGCTGTTCTGGGAATTTTGTGTCGCTCCTATGGACTCTTTGGATAGGCAAGACGTAAAGAATGTGTCAAATGCACAGGTTTCCGTGTCGGTATTGAATTCGTGAAGAATAGGAGGCTCGTGTGCCTCTCCAATGGGAATAACATTGGCCATGTGGGCATCGCCATGACAACACTGTACAAAATAGGGCATAGGTGTCATTGGCTTTTTGAATCAGAATCCCATAAGCCATGTCTCTGCCAAAGCGCACACAATTTGGAGAAACTAATTTTTTGGACTCAATGCAAAAATATCTTTTCACTCTGGAGGGGGCGCTATAGTGTGCACGACCGAAGTTCTTATATTAATCCATTCAGATGTGAAGGGTCAGTAAGTGTTTCAATTTTGGTTGAAATCGGATTTAGTTTGTGCAAATAGGAGGCATTTTTGATGTCTGAAAATTTGCCCAAATAAAGGTCAAGTTTGGGGCTCCACTGGACGCAAACTGCAAAACGCAGCACAATTCTTTCAATAACTTTTGCTCCCCACCATGTGTAGATGAGTTGGAAGTGATCAGTAGCTCATTCGGACAAACGCCCTAGGAGGAGTTCGTTCAAATGCGACATGAGCGTAAACGCGCCCTCATTTTTCCACTCCAAATAGGGGACTTCCTGTTGGTCAGGGGGTGGGGCCACCATCAAGTTTTTTGCCGGCCATCACCTGAACAATGGCTGTGCCGAACGGCGTGCCTGTACGGCAAAGTTTGTTGAGGCTCAGACGCATCAAATGATTTTTTGAAATTTTGCAGGGGGCGCTGTTGTGTCATTTTGCATCAGCCACATTTGAAGCCCATATTTTCATCAATTTTTCACCGGACCGGATTTTTCGGTGATTTTTCTTTGACTTTTCGTGCATGTTCAGGGGGTCAAAAGCCTGTTTCCGAGGGAGGAAAGTGCTATAATAATAATAATAATAATAATAATAATTTTTACGGAAACAATATAGCCGATTTCGTTGTCCGCCCACCACACATTATACATTTTGGGAAAGCGCTGGCCGAGACCTATACGTTTGTCAGGGTCATTGATTGCTGTCGTATCTGTTGTGCGCGTGATTTGCCGACGGAGTGCCGCTGAGGTCCATTCTGCGTTGCAGAATCAATAGTCCCTACGCCATAAATGGCGCTCGGGCCTAATAAGGGTAACGCTTGCCCCTACGGCCACGAAATATACATTTTCGGAAAGCTCTGACCAAGGCGCATGTGACTGTCATGTTCGTTGGTCACTTCGGTGTATCCAGTGAGTATGAGTAAGGGATTAAATTCATATGTAGATTATGATGGCGCCAATGGCGTGGGACACACATTAACCCCTGCCGCGCCCACATCTTTCAAAATAGGATATGTCTATAATGCAATTTTTTACTCGTTGAAGTCATACGAATGTGCTTGTAATGTTTTCCAAAAAGAAAAATTAAACTGCATTCTTCAAAGTATTGCTAGGTGGCGCTGTTCTGGGAATTTTGTGTCGCTCCTATGGACTCTTTGGATAGGCAAGACGTAAAGAATGTGTCAAATGCACAGGTTTCCGTGTCGGTATTGAATTCGTGAAGAATAGGAGGCTCGTGTGCCTCTCCAATGGGAATAACATTGGCCATGTGGGCATCGCCATGACAACACTGTACAAAATAGGGCATAGGTGTCATTGGCTTTTTGAATCAGAATCCCATAAGCCATGTCTCTGCCAAAGCGCACACAATTTGGAGAAACTAATTTTTTGGACTCAATGCAAAAATATCTTTTCACTCTGGAGGGGGCGCTATAGTGTGCACGACCGAAGTTCTTATATTAATCCATTCAGATGTGAAGGGTCAGTAAGTGTTTCAATTTTGGTTGAAATCGGATTTAGTTTGTGCAAATAGGAGGCATTTTTGATGTCTGAAAATTTGCCCAAATAAAGGTCAAGTTTGGGGCTCCACTGGACGCAAACTGCAAAACGCAGCACAATTCTTTCAATAACTTTTGCTCCCCACCATGTGTAGATGAGTTGGAAGTGATCAGTAGCTCATTCGGACAAACGCCCTAGGAGGAGTTCGTTCAAATGCGACATGAGCGTAAACGCGCCCTCATTTTTCCACTCCAAATAGGGGACTTCCTGTTGGTCAGGGGGTGGGGCCACCATCAAGTTTTTTGCCGGCCATCACCTGAACAATGGCTGTGCCGAACGGCGTGCCTGTACGGCAAAGTTTGTTGAGGCTCAGACGCATCAAATGATTTTTTGAAATTTTGCAGGGGGCGCTGTTGTGTCATTTTGCATCAGCCACATTTGAAGCCCATATTTCATCAATTTTTCACCGGACCGGATTTTTCGGTGATTTTTCTTTGACTTTTCGTGCATGTTCAGGGGGTCAAAAGCCTGTTTCCGAGGGAGGAAAGTGCTATAATAATAATAATAATAATAATAATAATTTTTACGGAAACAATATAGCCGATTTCGTTGTCCGCCCACCACACATTATACATTTTGGGAAAGCGCTGGCCGAGACCTATACGTTTGTCAGGGTCATTGATTGCTGTCGTATCTGTTGTGCGCGTGATTTGCCGACGGAGTGCCGCTGAGGTCCATTCTGCGTTGCAGAATCAATAGTCCCTACGCCATAAATGGCGCTCGGGCCTAATAAGGGTAACGCTTGCCCCTACGGCCACGAAATATACATTTTCGGAAAGCTCTGACCAAGGCGCATGTGACTGTCATGTTCGTTGGTCACTTCGGTGTATCCAGTGAGTATGAGTAAGGGATTAAATTCATATGTAGATTATGATGGCGCCAATGGCGTGGGACACACATTAACCCCTGCCGCGCCCACATCTTTCAAAATAGGATATGTCTATAATGCAATTTTTTACTCGTTGAAGTCATACGAATGTGCTTGTAATGTTTTCCAAAAAGAAAAATTAAACTGCATTCTTCAAAGTATTGCTAGGTGGCGCTGTTCTGGGAATTTTGTGTCGCTCCTATGGACTCTTTGGATAGGCAAGACGTAAAGAATGTGTCAAATGCACAGGTTTCCGTGTCGGTATTGAATTCGTGAAGAATAGGAGGCTCGTGTGCCTCTCCAATGGGAATAACATTGGCCATGTGGGCATCGCCATGACAACACTGTACAAAATAGGGCATAGGTGTCATTGGCTTTTTGAATCAGAATCCCATAAGCCATGTCTCTGCCAAAGCGCACACAATTTGGAGAAACTAATTTTTTGGACTCAATGCAAAAATATCTTTTCACTCTGGAGGGGGCGCTATAGTGTGCACGACCGAAGTTCTTATATTAATCCATTCAGATGTGAAGGGTCAGTAAGTGTTTCAATTTTGGTTGAAATCGGATTTAGTTTGTGCAAATAGGAGGCATTTTTGATGTCTGAAAATTTGCCCAAATAAAGGTCAAGTTTGGGGCTCCACTGGACGCAAACTGCAAAACGCAGCACAATTCTTTCAATAACTTTTGCTCCCCACCATGTGTAGATGAGTTGGAAGTGATCAGTAGCTCATTCGGACAAACGCCCTAGGAGGAGTTCGTTCAAATGCGACATGAGCGTAAACGCGCCCTCATTTTTCCACTCCAAATAGGGGACTTCCTGTTGGTCAGGGGGTGGGGCCACCATCAAGTTTTTTGCCGGCCATCACCTGAACAATGGCTGTGCCGAACGGCGTGCCTGTACGGCAAAGTTTGTTGAGGCTCAGACGCATCAAATGATTTTTTGAAATTTTGCAGGGGGCGCTGTTGTGTCATTTTGCATCAGCCACATTTGAAGCCCATATTTTCATCAATTTTTCACCGGACCGGATTTTTCGGTGATTTTTCTTTGACTTTTCGTGCATGTTCAGGGGGTCAAAAGCCTGTTTCCGAGGGAGGAAAGTGCTATAATAATAATAATAATAATAATAATAATTTTTACGGAAACAATATAGCCGATTTCGTTGTCCGCCCACCACACATTATACATTTTGGGAAAGCGCTGGCCGAGACCTATACGTTTGTCAGGGTCATTGATTGCTGTCGTATCTGTTGTGCGCGTGATTTGCCGACGGAGTGCCGCTGAGGTCCATTCTGCGTTGCAGAATCAATAGTCCCTACGCCATAAATGGCGCTCGGGCCTAATAAGGGTAACGCTTGCCCCTACGGCCACGAAATATACATTTTCGGAAAGCTCTGACCAAGGCGCATGTGACTGTCATGTTCGTTGGTCACTTCGGTGTATCCAGTGAGTATGAGTAAGGGATTAAATTCATATGTAGATTATGATGGCGCCAATGGCGTGGGACACACATTAACCCCTGCCGCGCCCACATCTTTCAAAATAGGATATGTCTATAATGCAATTTTTTACTCGTTGAAGTCATACGAATGTGCTTGTAATGTTTTCCAAAAAGAAAAATTAAACTGCATTCTTCAAAGTATTGCTAGGTGGCGCTGTTCTGGGAATTTTGTGTCGCTCCTATGGACTCTTTGGATAGGCAAGACGTAAAGAATGTGTCAAATGCACAGGTTTCCGTGTCGGTATTGAATTCGTGAAGAATAGGAGGCTCGTGTGCCTCTCCAATGGGAATAACATTGGCCATGTGGGCATCGCCATGACAACACTGTACAAAATAGGGCATAGGTGTCATTGGCTTTTTGAATCAGAATCCCATAAGCCATGTCTCTGCCAAAGCGCACACAATTTGGAGAAACTAATTTTTTGGACTCAATGCAAAAATATCTTTTCACTCTGGAGGGGGCGCTATAGTGTGCACGACCGAAGTTCTTATATTAATCCATTCAGATGTGAAGGGTCAGTAAGTGTTTCAATTTTGGTTGAAATCGGATTTAGTTTGTGCAAATAGGAGGCATTTTTGATGTCTGAAAATTTGCCCAAATAAAGGTCAAGTTTGGGGCTCCACTGGACGCAAACTGCAAAACGCAGCACAATTCTTTCAATAACTTTTGCTCCCCACCATGTGTAGATGAGTTGGAAGTGATCAGTAGCTCATTCGGACAAACGCCCTAGGAGGAGTTCGTTCAAATGCGACATGAGCGTAAACGCGCCCTCATTTTTCCACTCCAAATAGGGGACTTCCTGTTGGTCAGGGGGTGGGGCCACCATCAAGTTTTTTGCCGGCCATCACCTGAACAATGGCTGTGCCGAACGGCGTGCCTGTACGGCAAAGTTTGTTGAGGCTCAGACGCATCAAATGATTTTTTGAAATTTTGCAGGGGGCGCTGTTGTGTCATTTTGCATCAGCCACATTTGAAGCCCATATTTTCATCAATTTTTCACCGGACCGGATTTTTCGGTGATTTTTCTTTGACTTTTCGTGCATGTTCAGGGGGTCAAAAGCCTGTTTCCGAGGGAGGAAAGTGCTATAATAATAATAATAATAATAATAATAATTTTTACGGAAACAATATAGCCGATTTCGTTGTCCGCCCACCACACATTATACATTTTGGGAAAGCGCTGGCCGAGACCTATACGTTTGTCAGGGTCATTGATTGCTGTCGTATCTGTTGTGCGCGTGATTTGCCGACGGAGTGCCGCTGAGGTCCATTCTGCGTTGCAGAATCAATAGTCCCTACGCCATAAATGGCGCTCGGGCCTAATAAGGGTAACGCTTGCCCCTACGGCCACGAAATATACATTTTCGGAAAGCTCTGACCAAGGCGCATGTGACTGTCATGTTCGTTGGTCACTTCGGTGTATCCAGTGAGTATGAGTAAGGGATTAAATTCATATGTAGATTATGATGGCGCCAATGGCGTGGGACACACATTAACCCCTGCCGCGCCCACATCTTTCAAAATAGGATATGTCTATAATGCAATTTTTTACTCGTTGAAGTCATACGAATGTGCTTGTAATGTTTTCCAAAAAGAAAAATTAAACTGCATTCTTCAAAGTATTGCTAGGTGGCGCTGTTCTGGGAATTTTGTGTCGCTCCTATGGACTCTTTGGATAGGCAAGACGTAAAGAATGTGTCAAATGCACAGGTTTCCGTGTCGGTATTGAATTCGTGAAGAATAGGAGGCTCGTGTGCCTCTCCAATGGGAATAACATTGGCCATGTGGGCATCGCCATGACAACACTGTACAAAATAGGGCATAGGTGTCATTGGCTTTTTGAATCAGAATCCCATAAGCCATGTCTCTGCCAAAGCGCACACAATTTGGAGAAACTAATTTTTTGGACTCAATGCAAAAATATCTTTTCACTCTGGAGGGGGCGCTATAGTGTGCACGACCGAAGTTCTTATATTAATCCATTCAGATGTGAAGGGTCAGTAAGTGTTTCAATTTTGGTTGAAATCGGATTTAGTTTGTGCAAATAGGAGGCATTTTTGATGTCTGAAAATTTGCCCAAATAAAGGTCAAGTTTGGGGCTCCACTGGACGCAAACTGCAAAACGCAGCACAATTCTTTCAATAACTTTTGCTCCCCACCATGTGTAGATGAGTTGGAAGTGATCAGTAGCTCATTCGGACAAACGCCCTAGGAGGAGTTCGTTCAAATGCGACATGAGCGTAAACGCGCCCTCATTTTTCCACTCCAAATAGGGGACTTCCTGTTGGTCAGGGGGTGGGGCCACCATCAAGTTTTTTGCCGGCCATCACCTGAACAATGGCTGTGCCGAACGGCGTGCCTGTACGGCAAAGTTTGTTGAGGCTCAGACGCATCAAATGATTTTTTGAAATTTTGCAGGGGGCGCTGTTGTGTCATTTTGCATCAGCCACATTTGAAGCCCATATTTTCATCAATTTTTCACCGGACCGGATTTTTCGGTGATTTTTCTTTGACTTTTCGTGCATGTTCAGGGGGTCAAAAGCCTGTTTCCGAGGGAGGAAAGTGCTATAATAATAATAATAATAATAATAATAATTTTTACGGAAACAATATAGCCGATTTCGTTGTCCGCCCACCACACATTATACATTTTGGGAAAGCGCTGGCCGAGACCTATACGTTTGTCAGGGTCATTGATTGCTGTCGTATCTGTTGTGCGCGTGATTTGCCGACGGAGTGCCGCTGAGGTCCATTCTGCGTTGCAGAATCAATAGTCCCTACGCCATAAATGGCGCTCGGGCCTAATAAGGGTAACGCTTGCCCCTACGGCCACGAAATATACATTTTCGGAAAGCTCTGACCAAGGCGCATGTGACTGTCATGTTCGTTGGTCACTTCGGTGTATCCAGTGAGTATGAGTAAGGGATTAAATTCATATGTAGATTATGATGGCGCCAATGGCGTGGGACACACATTAACCCCTGCCGCGCCCACATCTTTCAAAATAGGATATGTCTATAATGCAATTTTTTACTCGTTGAAGTCATACGAATGTGCTTGTAATGTTTTCCAAAAAGAAAAATTAAACTGCATTCTTCAAAGTATTGCTAGGTGGCGCTGTTCTGGGAATTTTGTGTCGCTCCTATGGACTCTTTGGATAGGCAAGACGTAAAGAATGTGTCAAATGCACAGGTTTCCGTGTCGGTATTGAATTCGTGAAGAATAGGAGGCTCGTGTGCCTCTCCAATGGGAATAACATTGGCCATGTGGGCATCGCCATGACAACACTGTACAAAATAGGGCATAGGTGTCATTGGCTTTTTGAATCAGAATCCCATAAGCCATGTCTCTGCCAAAGCGCACACAATTTGGAGAAACTAATTTTTTGGACTCAATGCAAAAATATCTTTTCACTCTGGAGGGGGCGCTATAGTGTGCACGACCGAAGTTCTTATATTAATCCATTCAGATGTGAAGGGTCAGTAAGTGTTTCAATTTTGGTTGAAATCGGATTTAGTTTGTGCAAATAGGAGGCATTTTTGATGTCTGAAAATTTGCCCAAATAAAGGTCAAGTTTGGGGCTCCACTGGACGCAAACTGCAAAACGCAGCACAATTCTTTCAATAACTTTTGCTCCCCACCATGTGTAGATGAGTTGGAAGTGATCAGTAGCTCATTCGGACAAACGCCCTAGGAGGAGTTCGTTCAAATGCGACATGAGCGTAAACGCGCCCTCATTTTTCCACTCCAAATAGGGGACTTCCTGTTGGTCAGGGGGTGGGGCCACCATCAAGTTTTTTGCCGGCCATCACCTGAACAATGGCTGTGCCGAACGGCGTGCCTGTACGGCAAAGTTTGTTGAGGCTCAGACGCATCAAATGATTTTTTGAAATTTTGCAGGGGGCGCTGTTGTGTCATTTTGCATCAGCCACATTTGAAGCCCATATTTTCATCAATTTTTCACCGGACCGGATTTTTCGGTGATTTTTCTTTGACTTTTCGTGCATGTTCAGGGGGTCAAAAGCCTGTTTCCGAGGGAGGAAAGTGCTATAATAATAATAATAATAATAATAATAATTTTTACGGAAACAATATAGCCGATTTCGTTGTCCGCCCACCACACATTATACATTTTGGGAAAGCGCTGGCCGAGACCTATACGTTTGTCAGGGTCATTGATTGCTGTCGTATCTGTTGTGCGCGTGATTTGCCGACGGAGTGCCGCTGAGGTCCATTCTGCGTTGCAGAATCAATAGTCCCTACGCCATAAATGGCGCTCGGGCCTAATAAGGGTAACGCTTGCCCCTACGGCCACGAAATATACATTTTCGGAAAGCTCTGACCAAGGCGCATGTGACTGTCATGTTCGTTGGTCACTTCGGTGTATCCAGTGAGTATGAGTAAGGGATTAAATTCATATGTAGATTATGATGGCGCCAATGGCGTGGGACACACATTAACCCCTGCCGCGCCCACATCTTTCAAAATAGGATATGTCTATAATGCAATTTTTTACTCGTTGAAGTCATACGAATGTGCTTGTAATGTTTTCCAAAAAGAAAAATTAAACTGCATTCTTCAAAGTATTGCTAGGTGGCGCTGTTCTGGGAATTTTGTGTCGCTCCTATGGACTCTTTGGATAGGCAAGACGTAAAGAATGTGTCAAATGCACAGGTTTCCGTGTCGGTATTGAATTCGTGAAGAATAGGAGGCTCGTGTGCCTCTCCAATGGGAATAACATTGGCCATGTGGGCATCGCCATGACAACACTGTACAAAATAGGGCATAGGTGTCATTGGCTTTTTGAATCAGAATCCCATAAGCCATGTCTCTGCCAAAGCGCACACAATTTGGAGAAACTAATTTTTTGGACTCAATGCAAAAATATCTTTTCACTCTGGAGGGGGCGCTATAGTGTGCACGACCGAAGTTCTTATATTAATCCATTCAGATGTGAAGGGTCAGTAAGTGTTTCAATTTTGGTTGAAATCGGATTTAGTTTGTGCAAATAGGAGGCATTTTTGATGTCTGAAAATTTGCCCAAATAAAGGTCAAGTTTGGGGCTCCACTGGACGCAAACTGCAAAACGCAGCACAATTCTTTCAATAACTTTTGCTCCCCACCATGTGTAGATGAGTTGGAAGTGATCAGTAGCTCATTCGGACAAACGCCCTAGGAGGAGTTCGTTCAAATGCGACATGAGCGTAAACGCGCCCTCATTTTTCCACTCCAAATAGGGGACTTCCTGTTGGTCAGGGGGTGGGGCCACCATCAAGTTTTTTGCCGGCCATCACCTGAACAATGGCTGTGCCGAACGGCGTGCCTGTACGGCAAAGTTTGTTGAGGCTCAGACGCATCAAATGATTTTTTGAAATTTTGCAGGGGGCGCTGTTGTGTCATTTTGCATCAGCCACATTTGAAGCCCATATTTTCATCAATTTTTCACCGGACCGGATTTTTCGGTGATTTTTCTTTGACTTTTCGTGCATGTTCAGGGGGTCAAAAGCCTGTTTCCGAGGGAGGAAAGTGCTATAATAATAATAATAATAATAATAATAATTTTTACGGAAACAATATAGCCGATTTCGTTGTCCGCCCACCACACATTATACATTTTGGGAAAGCGCTGGCCGAGACCTATACGTTTGTCAGGGTCATTGATTGCTGTCGTATCTGTTGTGCGCGTGATTTGCCGACGGAGTGCCGCTGAGGTCCATTCTGCGTTGCAGAATCAATAGTCCCTACGCCATAAATGGCGCTCGGGCCTAATAAGGGTAACGCTTGCCCCTACGGCCACGAAATATACATTTTCGGAAAGCTCTGACCAAGGCGCATGTGACTGTCATGTTCGTTGGTCACTTCGGTGTATCCAGTGAGTATGAGTAAGGGATTAAATTCATATGTAGATTATGATGGCGCCAATGGCGTGGGACACACATTAACCCCTGCCGCGCCCACATCTTTCAAAATAGGATATGTCTATAATGCAATTTTTTACTCGTTGAAGTCATACGAATGTGCTTGTAATGTTTTCCAAAAAGAAAAATTAAACTGCATTCTTCAAAGTATTGCTAGGTGGCGCTGTTCTGGGAATTTTGTGTCGCTCCTATGGACTCTTTGGATAGGCAAGACGTAAAGAATGTGTCAAATGCACAGGTTTCCGTGTCGGTATTGAATTCGTGAAGAATAGGAGGCTCGTGTGCCTCTCCAATGGGAATAACATTGGCCATGTGGGCATCGCCATGACAACACTGTACAAAATAGGGCATAGGTGTCATTGGCTTTTTGAATCAGAATCCCATAAGCCATGTCTCTGCCAAAGCGCACACAATTTGGAGAAACTAATTTTTTGGACTCAATGCAAAAATATCTTTTCACTCTGGAGGGGGCGCTATAGTGTGCACGACCGAAGTTCTTATATTAATCCATTCAGATGTGAAGGGTCAGTAAGTGTTTCAATTTTGGTTGAAATCGGATTTAGTTTGTGCAAATAGGAGGCATTTTTGATGTCTGAAAATTTGCCCAAATAAAGGTCAAGTTTGGGGCTCCACTGGACGCAAACTGCAAAACGCAGCACAATTCTTTCAATAACTTTTGCTCCCCACCATGTGTAGATGAGTTGGAAGTGATCAGTAGCTCATTCGGACAAACGCCCTAGGAGGAGTTCGTTCAAATGCGACATGAGCGTAAACGCGCCCTCATTTTTCCACTCCAAATAGGGGACTTCCTGTTGGTCAGGGGGTGGGGCCACCATCAAGTTTTTTGCCGGCCATCACCTGAACAATGGCTGTGCCGAACGGCGTGCCTGTACGGCAAAGTTTGTTGAGGCTCAGACGCATCAAATGATTTTTTGAAATTTTGCAGGGGGCGCTGTTGTGTCATTTTGCATCAGCCACATTTGAAGCCCATATTTTCATCAATTTTTCACCGGACCGGATTTTTCGGTGATTTTTCTTTGACTTTTCGTGCATGTTCAGGGGGTCAAAAGCCTGTTTCCGAGGGAGGAAAGTGCTATAATAATAATAATAATAATAATAATAATTTTTACGGAAACAATATAGCCGATTTCGTTGTCCGCCCACCACACATTATACATTTTGGGAAAGCGCTGGCCGAGACCTATACGTTTGTCAGGGTCATTGATTGCTGTCGTATCTGTTGTGCGCGTGATTTGCCGACGGAGTGCCGCTGAGGTCCATTCTGCGTTGCAGAATCAATAGTCCCTACGCCATAAATGGCGCTCGGGCCTAATAAGGGTAACGCTTGCCCCTACGGCCACGAAATATACATTTTCGGAAAGCTCTGACCAAGGCGCATGTGACTGTCATGTTCGTTGGTCACTTCGGTGTATCCAGTGAGTATGAGTAAGGGATTAAATTCATATGTAGATTATGATGGCGCCAATGGCGTGGGACACACATTAACCCCTGCCGCGCCCACATCTTTCAAAATAGGATATGTCTATAATGCAATTTTTTACTCGTTGAAGTCATACGAATGTGCTTGTAATGTTTTCCAAAAAGAAAAATTAAACTGCATTCTTCAAAGTATTGCTAGGTGGCGCTGTTCTGGGAATTTTGTGTCGCTCCTATGGACTCTTTGGATAGGCAAGACGTAAAGAATGTGTCAAATGCACAGGTTTCCGTGTCGGTATTGAATTCGTGAAGAATAGGAGGCTCGTGTGCCTCTCCAATGGGAATAACATTGGCCATGTGGGCATCGCCATGACAACACTGTACAAAATAGGGCATAGGTGTCATTGGCTTTTTGAATCAGAATCCCATAAGCCATGTCTCTGCCAAAGCGCACACAATTTGGAGAAACTAATTTTTTGGACTCAATGCAAAAATATCTTTTCACTCTGGAGGGGGCGCTATAGTGTGCACGACCGAAGTTCTTATATTAATCCATTCAGATGTGAAGGGTCAGTAAGTGTTTCAATTTTGGTTGAAATCGGATTTAGTTTGTGCAAATAGGAGGCATTTTTGATGTCTGAAAATTTGCCCAAATAAAGGTCAAGTTTGGGGCTCCACTGGACGCAAACTGCAAAACGCAGCACAATTCTTTCAATAACTTTTGCTCCCCACCATGTGTAGATGAGTTGGAAGTGATCAGTAGCTCATTCGGACAAACGCCCTAGGAGGAGTTCGTTCAAATGCGACATGAGCGTAAACGCGCCCTAATTTTTCCACTCCAAATAGGGGACTTCCTGTTGGTCAGGGGGTGGGGCCACCATCAAGTTTTTTGCCGGCCATCACCTGAACAATGGCTGTGCCGAACGGCGTGCCTGTACGGCAAAGTTTGTTGAGGCTCAGACGCATCAAATGATTTTTTGAAATTTTGCAGGGGGCGCTGTTGTGTCATTTTGCATCAGCCACATTTGAAGCCCATATTTTCATCAATTTTTCACCGGACCGGATTTTTCGGTGATTTTTCTTTGACTTTTCGTGCATGTTCAGGGGGTCAAAAGCCTGTTTCCGAGGGAGGAAAGTGCTATAATAATAATAATAATAATAATAATAATTTTTACGGAAACAATATAGCCGATTTCGTTGTCCGCCCACCACACATTATACATTTTGGGAAAGCGCTGGCCGAGACCTATACGTTTGTCAGGGTCATTGATTGCTGTCGTATCTGTTGTGCGCGTGATTTGCCGACGGAGTGCCGCTGAGGTCCATTCTGCGTTGCAGAATCAATAGTCCCTACGCCATAAATGGCGCTCGGGCCTAATAAGGGTAACGCTTGCCCCTACGGCCACGAAATATACATTTTCGGAAAGCTCTGACCAAGGCGCATGTGACTGTCATGTTCGTTGGTCACTTCGGTGTATCCAGTGAGTATGAGTAAGGGATTAAATTCATATGTAGATTATGATGGCGCCAATGGCGTGGGACACACATTAACCCCTGCCGCGCCCACATCTTTCAAAATAGGATATGTCTATAATGCAATTTTTTACTCGTTGAAGTCATACGAATGTGCTTGTAATGTTTTCCAAAAAGAAAAATTAAACTGCATTCTTCAAAGTATTGCTAGGTGGCGCTGTTCTGGGAATTTTGTGTCGCTCCTATGGACTCTTTGGATAGGCAAGACGTAAAGAATGTGTCAAATGCACAGGTTTCCGTGTCGGTATTGAATTCGTGAAGAATAGGAGGCTCGTGTGCCTCTCCAATGGGAATAACATTGGCCATGTGGGCATCGCCATGACAACACTGTACAAAATAGGGCATAGGTGTCATTGGCTTTTTGAATCAGAATCCCATAAGCCATGTCTCTGCCAAAGCGCACACAATTTGGAGAAACTAATTTTTTGGACTCAATGCAAAAATATCTTTTCACTCTGGAGGGGGCGCTATAGTGTGCACGACCGAAGTTCTTATATTAATCCATTCAGATGTGAAGGGTCAGTAAGTGTTTCAATTTTGGTTGAAATCGGATTTAGTTTGTGCAAATAGGAGGCATTTTTGATGTCTGAAAATTTGCCCAAATAAAGGTCAAGTTTGGGGCTCCACTGGACGCAAACTGCAAAACGCAGCACAATTCTTTCAATAACTTTTGCTCCCCACCATGTGTAGATGAGTTGGAAGTGATCAGTAGCTCATTCGGACAAACGCCCTAGGAGGAGTTCGTTCAAATGCGACATGAGCGTAAACGCGCCCTCATTTTTCCACTCCAAATAGGGGACTTCCTGTTGGTCAGGGGGTGGGGCCACCATCAAGTTTTTTGCCGGCCATCACCTGAACAATGGCTGTGCCGAACGGCGTGCCTGTACGGCAAAGTTTGTTGAGGCTCAGACGCATCAAATGATTTTTTGAAATTTTGCAGGGGGCGCTGTTGTGTCATTTTGCATCAGCCACATTTGAAGCCCATATTTTCATCAATTTTTCACCGGACCGGATTTTTCGGTGATTTTTCTTTGACTTTTCGTGCATGTTCAGGGGGTCAAAAGCCTGTTTCCGAGGGAGGAAAGTGCTATAATAATAATAATAATAATAATAATAATTTTTACGGAAACAATATAGCCGATTTCGTTGTCCGCCCACCACACATTATACATTTTGGGAAAGCGCTGGCCGAGACCTATACGTTTGTCAGGGTCATTGATTGCTGTCGTATCTGTTGTGCGCGTGATTTGCCGACGGAGTGCCGCTGAGGTCCATTCTGCGTTGCAGAATCAATAGTCCCTACGCCATAAATGGCGCTCGGGCCTAATAAGGGTAACGCTTGCCCCTACGGCCACGAAATATACATTTTCGGAAAGCTCTGACCAAGGCGCATGTGACTGTCATGTTCGTTGGTCACTTCGGTGTATCCAGTGAGTATGAGTAAGGGATTAAATTCATATGTAGATTATGATGGCGCCAATGGCGTGGGACACACATTAACCCCTGCCGCGCCCACATCTTTCAAAATAGGATATGTCTATAATGCAATTTTTTACTCGTTGAAGTCATACGAATGTGCTTGTAATGTTTTCCAAAAAGAAAAATTAAACTGCATTCTTCAAAGTATTGCTAGGTGGCGCTGTTCTGGGAATTTTGTGTCGCTCCTATGGACTCTTTGGATAGGCAAGACGTAAAGAATGTGTCAAATGCACAGGTTTCCGTGTCGGTATTGAATTCGTGAAGAATAGGAGGCTCGTGTGCCTCTCCAATGGGAATAACATTGGCCATGTGGGCATCGCCATGACAACACTGTACAAAATAGGGCATAGGTGTCATTGGCTTTTTGAATCAGAATCCCATAAGCCATGTCTCTGCCAAAGCGCACACAATTTGGAGAAACTAATTTTTTGGACTCAATGCAAAAATATCTTTTCACTCTGGAGGGGGCGCTATAGTGTGCACGACCGAAGTTCTTATATTAATCCATTCAGATGTGAAGGGTCAGTAAGTGTTTCAATTTTGGTTGAAATCGGATTTAGTTTGTGCAAATAGGAGGCATTTTTGATGTCTGAAAATTTGCCCAAATAAAGGTCAAGTTTGGGGCTCCACTGGACGCAAACTGCAAAACGCAGCACAATTCTTTCAATAACTTTTGCTCCCCACCATGTGTAGATGAGTTGGAAGTGATCAGTAGCTCATTCGGACAAACGCCCTAGGAGGAGTTCGTTCAAATGCGACATGAGCGTAAACGCGCCCTCATTTTTCCACTCCAAATAGGGGACTTCCTGTTGGTCAGGGGGTGGGGCCACCATCAAGTTTTTTGCCGGCCATCACCTGAACAATGGCTGTGCCGAACGGCGTGCCTGTACGGCAAAGTTTGTTGAGGCTCAGACGCATCAAATGATTTTTTGAAATTTTGCAGGGGGCGCTGTTGTGTCATTTTGCATCAGCCACATTTGAAGCCCATATTTTCATCAATTTTTCACCGGACCGGATTTTTCGGTGATTTTTCTTTGACTTTTCGTGCATGTTCAGGGGGTCAAAAGCCTGTTTCCGAGGGAGGAAAGTGCTATAATAATAATAATAATAATAATAATAATTTTTACGGAAACAATATAGCCGATTTCGTTGTCCGCCCACCACACATTATACATTTTGGGAAAGCGCTGGCCGAGACCTATACGTTTGTCAGGGTCATTGATTGCTGTCGTATCTGTTGTGCGCGTGATTTGCCGACGGAGTGCCGCTGAGGTCCATTCTGCGTTGCAGAATCAATAGTCCCTACGCCATAAATGGCGCTCGGGCCTAATAAGGGTAACGCTTGCCCCTACGGCCACGAAATATACATTTTCGGAAAGCTCTGACCAAGGCGCATGTGACTGTCATGTTCGTTGGTCACTTCGGTGTATCCAGTGAGTATGAGTAAGGGATTAAATTCATATGTAGATTATGATGGCGCCAATGGCGTGGGACACACATTAACCCCTGCCGCGCCCACATCTTTCAAAATAGGATATGTCTATAATGCAATTTTTTACTCGTTGAAGTCATACGAATGTGCTTGTAATGTTTTCCAAAAAGAAAAATTAAACTGCATTCTTCAAAGTATTGCTAGGTGGCGCTGTTCTGGGAATTTTGTGTCGCTCCTATGGACTCTTTGGATAGGCAAGACGTAAAGAATGTGTCAAATGCACAGGTTTCCGTGTCGGTATTGAATTCGTGAAGAATAGGAGGCTCGTGTGCCTCTCCAATGGGAATAACATTGGCCATGTGGGCATCGCCATGACAACACTGTACAAAATAGGGCATAGGTGTCATTGGCTTTTTGAATCAGAATCCCATAAGCCATGTCTCTGCCAAAGCGCACACAATTTGGAGAAACTAATTTTTTGGACTCAATGCAAAAATATCTTTTCACTCTGGAGGGGGCGCTATAGTGTGCACGACCGAAGTTCTTATATTAATCCATTCAGATGTGAAGGGTCAGTAAGTGTTTCAATTTTGGTTGAAATCGGATTTAGTTTGTGCAAATAGGAGGCATTTTTGATGTCTGAAAATTTGCCCAAATAAAGGTCAAGTTTGGGGCTCCACTGGACGCAAACTGCAAAACGCAGCACAATTCTTTCAATAACTTTTGCTCCCCACCATGTGTAGATGAGTTGGAAGTGATCAGTAGCTCATTCGGACAAACGCCCTAGGAGGAGTTCGTTCAAATGCGACATGAGCGTAAACGCGCCCTCATTTTTCCACTCCAAATAGGGGACTTCCTGTTGGTCAGGGGGTGGGGCCACCATCAAGTTTTTTGCCGGCCATCACCTGAACAATGGCTGTGCCGAACGGCGTGCCTGTACGGCAAAGTTTGTTGAGGCTCAGACGCATCAAATGATTTTTTGAAATTTTGCAGGGGGCGCTGTTGTGTCATTTTGCATCAGCCACATTTGAAGCCCATATTTTCATCAATTTTTCACCGGACCGGATTTTTCGGTGATTTTTCTTTGACTTTTCGTGCATGTTCAGGGGGTCAAAAGCCTGTTTCCGAGGGAGGAAAGTGCTATAATAATAATAATAATAATAATAATAATTTTTACGGAAACAATATAGCCGATTTCGTTGTCCGCCCACCACACATTATACATTTTGGGAAAGCGCTGGCCGAGACCTATACGTTTGTCAGGGTCATTGATTGCTGTCGTATCTGTTGTGCGCGTGATTTGCCGACGGAGTGCCGCTGAGGTCCATTCTGCGTTGCAGAATCAATAGTCCCTACGCCATAAATGGCGCTCGGGCCTAATAAGGGTAACGCTTGCCCCTACGGCCACGAAATATACATTTTCGGAAAGCTCTGACCAAGGCGCATGTGACTGTCATGTTCGTTGGTCACTTCGGTGTATCCAGTGAGTATGAGTAAGGGATTAAATTCATATGTAGATTATGATGGCGCCAATGGCGTGGGACACACATTAACCCCTGCCGCGCCCACATCTTTCAAAATAGGATATGTCTATAATGCAATTTTTTACTCGTTGAAGTCATACGAATGTGCTTGTAATGTTTTCCAAAAAGAAAAATTAAACTGCATTCTTCAAAGTATTGCTAGGTGGCGCTGTTCTGGGAATTTTGTGTCGCTCCTATGGACTCTTTGGATAGGCAAGACGTAAAGAATGTGTCAAATGCACAGGTTTCCGTGTCGGTATTGAATTCGTGAAGAATAGGAGGCTCGTGTGCCTCTCCAATGGGAATAACATTGGCCATGTGGGCATCGCCATGACAACACTGTACAAAATAGGGCATAGGTGTCATTGGCTTTTTGAATCAGAATCCCATAAGCCATGTCTCTGCCAAAGCGCACACAATTTGGAGAAACTAATTTTTTGGACTCAATGCAAAAATATCTTTTCACTCTGGAGGGGGCGCTATAGTGTGCACGACCGAAGTTCTTATCTTAATCCATTCAGATGTGAAGGGTCAGTAAGTGTTTCAATTTTGGTTGAAATCGGATTTAGTTTGTGCAAATAGGAGGCATTTTTGATGTCTGAAAATTTGCCCAAATAAA
Source organism: Proterorhinus semilunaris (assembly GCA_021464625.1). Classification (NCBI taxonomy): domain Eukaryota; kingdom Metazoa; phylum Chordata; class Actinopteri; order Gobiiformes; family Gobiidae; genus Proterorhinus; species Proterorhinus semilunaris. Next base: position 11,786 of record JAJBBP010000108.1, on the reverse strand, counting down.
GGTCAAGTTTGGGGCTCCACTGGACGCAAACTGCAAAACGCAGCACAATTCTTTCAATAACTTTTGCTCCCCACCATGTGTAGATGAGTTGGAAGTGATCAGTAGCTCATTCGGACAAACGCCCTAGGAGGAGTTCGTTCAAATGCGACATGAGCGTAAACGCGCCCTCATTTTTCCACTCCAAATAGGGGACTTCCTGTTGGTCAGGGGGTGGGGCCACCATCAAGTTTTTTGCCGGCCATCACCTGAACAATGGCTGTGCCGAACGGCGTGCCTGTACGGCAAAGTTTGTTGAGGCTCAGACGCATCAAATGATTTTTTGAAATTTTGCAGGGGGCGCTGTTGTGTCATTTTGCATCAGCCACATTTGAAGCCCATATTTTCATCAATTTTTCACCGGACCGGATTTTTCGGTGATTTTTCTTTGACTTTTCGTGCATGTTCAGGGGGTCAAAAGCCTGTTTCCGAGGGAGGAAAGTGCTATAATAATAATAATAATAATAATAATAATTTTTACGGAAACAATATAGCCGATTTCGTTGTCCGCCCACCACACATTATACATTTTGGGAAAGCGCTGGCCGAGACCTATACGTTTGTCAGGGTCATTGATTGCTGTCGTATCTGTTGTGCGCGTGATTTGCCGACGGAGTGCCGCTGAGGTCCATTCTGCGTTGCAGAATCAATAGTCCCTACGCCATAAATGGCGCTCGGGCCTAATAAGGGTAACGCTTGCCCCTACGGCCACGAAATATACATTTTCGGAAAGCTCTGACCAAGGCGCATGTGACTGTCATGTTCGTTGGTCACTTCGGTGTATCCAGTGAGTATGAGTAAGGGATTAAATTCATATGTAGATTATGATGGCGCCAATGGCGTGGGACACACATTAACCCCTGCCGCGCCCACATCTTTCAAAATAGGATATGTCTATAATGCAATTTTTTACTCGTTGAAGTCATACGAATGTGCTTGTAATGTTTTCCAAAAAGAAAAATTAAACTGCATTCTTCAAAGTATTGCTAGGTGGCGCTGTTCTGGGAATTTTGTGTCGCTCCTATGGACTCTTTGGATAGGCAAGACGTAAAGAATGTGTCAAATGCACAGGTTTCCGTGTCGGTATTGAATTCGTGAAGAATAGGAGGCTCGTGTGCCTCTCCAATGGGAATAACATTGGCCATGTGGGCATCGCCATGACAACACTGTACAAAATAGGGCATAGGTGTCATTGGCTTTTTGAATCAGAATCCCATAAGCCATGTCTCTGCCAAAGCGCACACAATTTGGAGAAACTAATTTTTTGGACTCAATGCAAAAATATCTTTTCACTCTGGAGGGGGCGCTATAGTGTGCACGACCGAAGTTCTTATATTAATCCATTCAGATGTGAAGGGTCAGTAAGTGTTTCAATTTTGGTTGAAATCGGATTTAGTTTGTGCAAATAGGAGGCATTTTTGATGTCTGAAAATTTGCCCAAATAAAGGTCAAGTTTGGGGCTCCACTGGACGCAAACTGCAAAACGCAGCACAATTCTTTCAATAACTTTTGCTCCCCACCATGTGTAGATGAGTTGGAAGTGATCAGTAGCTCATTCGGACAAACGCCCTAGGAGGAGTTCGTTCAAATGCGACATGAGCGTAAACGCGCCCTCATTTTTCCACTCCAAATAGGGGACTTCCTGTTGGTCAGGGGGTGGGGCCACCATCAAGTTTTTTGCCGGCCATCACCTGAACAATGGCTGTGCCGAACGGCGTGCCTGTACGGCAAAGTTTGTTGAGGCTCAGACGCATCAAATGATTTTTTGAAATTTTGCAGGGGGCGCTGTTGTGTCATTTTGCATCAGCCACATTTGAAGCCCATATTTTCATCAATTTTTCACCGGACCGGATTTTTCGGTGATTTTTCTTTGACTTTTCGTGCATGTTCAGGGGGTCAAAAGCCTGTTTCCGAGGGAGGAAAGTGCTATAATAATAATAATAATAATAATAATAATTTTTACGGAAACAATATAGCCGATTTCGTTGTCCGCCCACCACACATTATACATTTTGGGAAAGCGCTGGCCGAGACCTATACGTTTGTCAGGGTCATTGATTGCTGTCGTATCTGTTGTGCGCGTGATTTGCCGACGGAGTGCCGCTGAGGTCCATTCTGCGTTGCAGAATCAATAGTCCCTACGCCATAAATGGCGCTCGGGCCTAATAAGGGTAACGCTTGCCCCTACGGCCACGAAATATACATTTTCGGAAAGCTCTGACCAAGGCGCATGTGACTGTCATGTTCGTTGGTCACTTCGGTGTATCCAGTGAGTATGAGTAAGGGATTAAATTCATATGTAGATTATGATGGCGCCAATGGCGTGGGACACACATTAACCCCTGCCGCGCCCACATCTTTCAAAATAGGATATGTCTATAATGCAATTTTTTACTCGTTGAAGTCATACGAATGTGCTTGTAATGTTTTCCAAAAAGAAAAATTAAACTGCATTCTTCAAAGTATTGCTAGGTGGCGCTGTTCTGGGAATTTTGTGTCGCTCCTATGGACTCTTTGGATAGGCAAGACGTAAAGAATGTGTCAAATGCACAGGTTTCCGTGTCGGTATTGAATTCGTGAAGAATAGGAGGCTCGTGTGCCTCTCCAATGGGAATAACATTGGCCATGTGGGCATCGCCATGACAACACTGTACAAAATAGGGCATAGGTGTCATTGGCTTTTTGAATCAGAATCCCATAAGCCATGTCTCTGCCAAAGCGCACACAATTTGGAGAAACTAATTTTTTGGACTCAATGCAAAAATATCTTTTCACTCTGGAGGGGGCGCTATAGTGTGCACGACCGAAGTTCTTATATTAATCCATTCAGATGTGAAGGGTCAGTAAGTGTTTCAATTTTGGTTGAAATCGGATTTAGTTTGTGCAAATAGGAGGCATTTTTGATGTCTGAAAATTTGCCCAAATAAAGGTCAAGTTTGGGGCTCCACTGGACGCAAACTGCAAAACGCAGCACAATTCTTTCAATAACTTTTGCTCCCCACCATGTGTAGATGAGTTGGAAGTGATCAGTAGCTCATTCGGACAAACGCCCTAGGAGGAGTTCGTTCAAATGCGACATGAGCGTAAACGCGCCCTCATTTTTCCACTCCAAATAGGGGACTTCCTGTTGGTCAGGGGGTGGGGCCACCATCAAGTTTTTTGCCGGCCATCACCTGAACAATGGCTGTGCCGAACGGCGTGCCTGTACGGCAAAGTTTGTTGAGGCTCAGACGCATCAAATGATTTTTTGAAATTTTGCAGGGGGCGCTGTTGTGTCATTTTGCATCAGCCACATTTGAAGCCCATATTTTCATCAATTTTTCACCGGACCGGATTTTTCGGTGATTTTTCTTTGACTTTTCGTGCATGTTCAGGGGGTCAAAAGCCTGTTTCCGAGGGAGGAAAGTGCTATAATAATAATAATAATAATAATAATAATTTTTACGGAAACAATATAGCCGATTTCGTTGTCCGCCCACCACACATTATACATTTTGGGAAAGCGCTGGCCGAGACCTATACGTTTGTCAGGGTCATTGATTGCTGTCGTATCTGTTGTGCGCGTGATTTGCCGACGGAGTGCCGCTGAGGTCCATTCTGCGTTGCAGAATCAATAGTCCCTACGCCATAAATGGCGCTCGGGCCTAATAAGGGTAACGCTTGCCCCTACGGCCACGAAATATACATTTTCGGAAAGCTCTGACCAAGGCGCATGTGACTGTCATGTTCGTTGGTCACTTCGGTGTATCCAGTGAGTATGAGTAAGGGATTAAATTCATATGTAGATTATGATGGCGCCAATGGCGTGGGACACACATTAACCCCTGCCGCGCCCACATCTTTCAAAATAGGATATGTCTATAATGCAATTTTTTACTCGTTGAAGTCATACGAATGTGCTTGTAATGTTTTCCAAAAAGAAAAATTAAACTGCATTCTTCAAAGTATTGCTAGGTGGCGCTGTTCTGGGAATTTTGTGTCGCTCCTATGGACTCTTTGGATAGGCAAGACGTAAAGAATGTGTCAAATGCACAGGTTTCCGTGTCGGTATTGAATTCGTGAAGAATAGGAGGCTCGTGTGCCTCTCCAATGGGAATAACATTGGCCATGTGGGCATCGCCATGACAACACTGTACAAAATAGGGCATAGGTGTCATTGGCTTTTTGAATCAGAATCCCATAAGCCATGTCTCTGCCAAAGCGCACACAATTTGGAGAAACTAATTTTTTGGACTCAATGCAAAAATATCTTTTCACTCTGGAGGGGGCGCTATAGTGTGCACGACCGAAGTTCTTATATTAATCCATTCAGATGTGAAGGGTCAGTAAGTGTTTCAATTTTGGTTGAAATCGGATTTAGTTTGTGCAAATAGGAGGCATTTTTGATGTCTGAAAATTTGCCCAAATAAAGGTCAAGTTTGGGGCTCCACTGGACGCAAACTGCAAAACGCAGCACAATTCTTTCAATAACTTTTGCTCCCCACCATGTGTAGATGAGTTGGAAGTGATCAGTAGCTCATTCGGACAAACGCCCTAGGAGGAGTTCGTTCAAATGCGACATGAGCGTAAACGCGCCCTCATTTTTCCACTCCAAATAGGGGACTTCCTGTTGGTCAGGGGGTGGGGCCACCATCAAGTTTTTTGCCGGCCATCACCTGAACAATGGCTGTGCCGAACGGCGTGCCTGTACGGCAAAGTTTGTTGAGGCTCAGACGCATCAAATGATTTTTTGAAATTTTGCAGGGGGCGCTGTTGTGTCATTTTGCATCAGCCACATTTGAAGCCCATATTTTCATCAATTTTTCACCGGACCGGATTTTTCGGTGATTTTTCTTTGACTTTTCGTGCATGTTCAGGGGGTCAAAAGCCTGTTTCCGAGGGAGGAAAGTGCTATAATAATAATAATAATAATAATAATAATTTTTACGGAAACAATATAGCCGATTTCGTTGTCCGCCCACCACACATTATACATTTTGGGAAAGCGCTGGCCGAGACCTATACGTTTGTCAGGGTCATTGATTGCTGTCGTATCTGTTGTGCGCGTGATTTGCCGACGGAGTGCCGCTGAGGTCCATTCTGCGTTGCAGAATCAATAGTCCCTACGCCATAAATGGCGCTCGGGCCTAATAAGGGTAACGCTTGCCCCTACGGCCACGAAATATACATTTTCGGAAAGCTCTGACCAAGGCGCATGTGACTGTCATGTTCGTTGGTCACTTCGGTGTATCCAGTGAGTATGAGTAAGGGATTAAATTCATATGTAGATTATGATGGCGCCAATGGCGTGGGACACACATTAACCCCTGCCGCGCCCACATCTTTCAAAATAGGATATGTCTATAATGCAATTTTTTACTCGTTGAAGTCATACGAATGTGCTTGTAATGTTTTCCAAAAAGAAAAATTAAACTGCATTCTTCAAAGTATTGCTAGGTGGCGCTGTTCTGGGAATTTTGTGTCGCTCCTATGGACTCTTTGGATAGGCAAGACGTAAAGAATGTGTCAAATGCACAGGTTTCCGTGTCGGTATTGAATTCGTGAAGAATAGGAGGCTCGTGTGCCTCTCCAATGGGAATAACATTGGCCATGTGGGCATCGCCATGACAACACTGTACAAAATAGGGCATAGGTGTCATTGGCTTTTTGAATCAGAATCCCATAAGCCATGTCTCTGCCAAAGCGCACACAATTTGGAGAAACTAATTTTTTGGACTCAATGCAAAAATATCTTTTCACTCTGGAGGGGGCGCTATAGTGTGCACGACCGAAGTTCTTATATTAATCCATTCAGATGTGAAGGGTCAGTAAGTGTTTCAATTTTGGTTGAAATCGGATTTAGTTTGTGCAAATAGGAGGCATTTTTGATGTCTGAAAATTTGCCCAAATAAAGGTCAAGTTTGGGGCTCCACTGGACGCAAACTGCAAAACGCAGCACAATTCTTTCAATAACTTTTGCTCCCCACCATGTGTAGATGAGTTGGAAGTGATCAGTAGCTCATTCGGACAAACGCCCTAGGAGGAGTTCGTTCAAATGCGACATGAGCGTAAACGCGCCCTCATTTTTCCACTCCAAATAGGGGACTTCCTGTTGGTCAGGGGGTGGGGCCACCATCAAGTTTTTTGCCGGCCATCACCTGAACAATGGCTGTGCCGAACGGCGTGCCTGTACGGCAAAGTTTGTTGAGGCTCAGACGCATCAAATGATTTTTTGAAATTTTGCAGGGGGCGCTGTTGTGTCATTTTGCATCAGCCACATTTGAAGCCCATATTTTCATCAATTTTTCACCGGACCGGATTTTTCGGTGATTTTTCTTTGACTTTTCGTGCATGTTCAGGGGGTCAAAAGCCTGTTTCCGAGGGAGGAAAGTGCTATAATAATAATAATAATAATAATAATAATTTTTACGGAAACAATATAGCCGATTTCGTTGTCCGCCCACCACACATTATACATTTTGGGAAAGCGCTGGCCGAGACCTATACGTTTGTCAGGGTCATTGATTGCTGTCGTATCTGTTGTGCGCGTGATTTGCCGACGGAGTGCCGCTGAGGTCCATTCTGCGTTGCAGAATCAATAGTCCCTACGCCATAAATGGCGCTCGGGCCTAATAAGGGTAACGCTTGCCCCTACGGCCACGAAATATACATTTTCGGAAAGCTCTGACCAAGGCGCATGTGACTGTCATGTTCGTTGGTCACTTCGGTGTATCCAGTGAGTATGAGTAAGGGATTAAATTCATATGTAGATTATGATGGCGCCAATGGCGTGGGACACACATTAACCCCTGCCGCGCCCACATCTTTCAAAATAGGATATGTCTATAATGCAATTTTTTACTCGTTGAAGTCATACGAATGTGCTTGTAATGTTTTCCAAAAAGAAAAATTAAACTGCATTCTTCAAAGTATTGCTAGGTGGCGCTGTTCTGGGAATTTTGTGTCGCTCCTATGGACTCTTTGGATAGGCAAGACGTAAAGAATGTGTCAAATGCACAGGTTTCCGTGTCGGTATTGAATTCGTGAAGAATAGGAGGCTCGTGTGCCTCTCCAATGGGAATAACATTGGCCATGTGGGCATCGCCATGACAACACTGTACAAAATAGGGCATAGGTGTCATTGGCTTTTTGAATCAGAATCCCATAAGCCATGTCTCTGCCAAAGCGCACACAATTTGGAGAAACTAATTTTTTGGACTCAATGCAAAAATATCTTTTCACTCTGGAGGGGGCGCTATAGTGTGCACGACCGAAGTTCTTATATTAATCCATTCAGATGTGAAGGGTCAGTAAGTGTTTCAATTTTGGTTGAAATCGGATTTAGTTTGTGCAAATAGGAGGCATTTTTGATGTCTGAAAATTTGCCCAAATAAAGGTCAAGTTTGGGGCTCCACTGGACGCAAACTGCAAAACGCAGCACAATTCTTTCAATAACTTTTGCTCCCCACCATGTGTAGATGAGTTGGAAGTGATCAGTAGCTCATTCGGACAAACGCCCTAGGAGGAGTTCGTTCAAATGCGACATGAGCGTAAACGCGCCCTCATTTTTCCACTCCAAATAGGGGACTTCCTGTTGGTCAGGGGGTGGGGCCACCATCAAGTTTTTTGCCGGCCATCACCTGAACAATGGCTGTGCCGAACGGCGTGCCTGTACGGCAAAGTTTGTTGAGGCTCAGACGCATCAAATGATTTTTTGAAATTTTGCAGGGGGCGCTGTTGTGTCATTTTGCATCAGCCACATTTGAAGCCCATATTTTCATCAATTTTTCACCGGACCGGATTTTTCGGTGATTTTTCTTTGACTTTTCGTGCATGTTCAGGGGGTCAAAAGCCTGTTTCCGAGGGAGGAAAGTGCTATAATAATAATAATAATAATAATAATAATTTTTACGGAAACAATATAGCCGATTTCGTTGTCCGCCCACCACACATTATACATTTTGGGAAAGCGCTGGCCGAGACCTATACGTTTGTCAGGGTCATTGATTGCTGTCGTATCTGTTGTGCGCGTGATTTGCCGACGGAGTGCCGCTGAGGTCCATTCTGCGTTGCAGAATCAATAGTCCCTACGCCATAAATGGCGCTCGGGCCTAATAAGGGTAACGCTTGCCCCTACGGCCACGAAATATACATTTTCGGAAAGCTCTGACCAAGGCGCATGTGACTGTCATGTTCGTTGGTCACTTCGGTGTATCCAGTGAGTATGAGTAAGGGATTAAATTCATATGTAGATTATGATGGCGCCAATGGCGTGGGACACACATTAACCCCTGCCGCGCCCACATCTTTCAAAATAGGATATGTCTATAATGCAATTTTTTACTCGTTGAAGTCATACGAATGTGCTTGTAATGTTTTCCAAAAAGAAAAATTAAACTGCATTCTTCAAAGTATTGCTAGGTGGCGCTGTTCTGGGAATTTTGTGTCGCTCCTATGGACTCTTTGGATAGGCAAGACGTAAAGAATGTGTCAAATGCACAGGTTTCCGTGTCGGTATTGAATTCGTGAAGAATAGGAGGCTCGTGTGCCTCTCCAATGGGAATAACATTGGCCATGTGGGCATCGCCATGACAACACTGTACAAAATAGGGCATAGGTGTCATTGGCTTTTTGAATCAGAATCCCATAAGCCATGTCTCTGCCAAAGCGCACACAATTTGGAGAAACTAATTTTTTGGACTCAATGCAAAAATATCTTTTCACTCTGGAGGGGGCGCTATAGTGTGCACGACCGAAGTTCTTATATTAATCCATTCAGATGTGAAGGGTCAGTAAGTGTTTCAATTTTGGTTGAAATCGGATTTAGTTTGTGCAAATAGGAGGCATTTTTGATGTCTGAAAATTTGCCCAAATAAAGGTCAAGTTTGGGGCTCCACTGGACGCAAACTGCAAAACGCAGCACAATTCTTTCAATAACTTTTGCTCCCCACCATGTGTAGATGAGTTGGAAGTGATCAGTAGCTCATTCGGACAAACGCCCTAGGAGGAGTTCGTTCAAATGCGACATGAGCGTAAACGCGCCCTCATTTTTCCACTCCAAATAGGGGACTTCCTGTTGGTCAGGGGGTGGGGCCACCATCAAGTTTTTTGCCGGCCATCACCTGAACAATGGCTGTGCCGAACGGCGTGCCTGTACGGCAAAGTTTGTTGAGGCTCAGACGCATCAAATGATTTTTTGAAATTTTGCAGGGGGCGCTGTTGTGTCATTTTGCATCAGCCACATTTGAAGCCCATATTTTCATCAATTTTTCACCGGACCGGATTTTTCGGTGATTTTTCTTTGACTTTTCGTGCATGTTCAGGGGGTCAAAAGCCTGTTTCCGAGGGAGGAAAGTGCTATAATAATAATAATAATAATAATAATAATTTTTACGGAAACAATATAGCCGATTTCGTTGTCCGCCCACCACACATTATACATTTTGGGAAAGCGCTGGCCGAGACCTATACGTTTGTCAGGGTCATTGATTGCTGTCGTATCTGTTGTGCGCGTGATTTGCCGACGGAGTGCCGCTGAGGTCCATTCTGCGTTGCAGAATCAATAGTCCCTACGCCATAAATGGCGCTCGGGCCTAATAAGGGTAACGCTTGCCCCTACGGCCACGAAATATACATTTTCGGAAAGCTCTGACCAAGGCGCATGTGACTGTCATGTTCGTTGGTCACTTCGGTGTATCCAGTGAGTATGAGTAAGGGATTAAATTCATATGTAGATTATGATGGCGCCAATGGCGTGGGACACACATTAACCCCTGCCGCGCCCACATCTTTCAAAATAGGATATGTCTATAATGCAATTTTTTACTCGTTGAAGTCATACGAATGTGCTTGTAATGTTTTCCAAAAAGAAAAATTAAACTGCATTCTTCAAAGTATTGCTAGGTGGCGCTGTTCTGGGAATTTTGTGTCGCTCCTATGGACTCTTTGGATAGGCAAGACGTAAAGAATGTGTCAAATGCACAGGTTTCCGTGTCGGTATTGAATTCGTGAAGAATAGGAGGCTCGTGTGCCTCTCCAATGGGAATAACATTGGCCATGTGGGCATCGCCATGACAACACTGTACAAAATAGGGCATAGGTGTCATTGGCTTTTTGAATCAGAATCCCATAAGCCATGTCTCTGCCAAAGCGCACACAATTTGGAGAAACTAATTTTTTGGACTCAATGCAAAATATCTTTCACTCTGGAGGGGGCGCTATAGTGTGCACGACCGAAGTTCTTATATTAATCCATTCAGATGTGAAGGGTCAGTAAGTGTTTCAATTTTGGTTGAAATCGGATTTAGTTTGTGCAAATAGGAGGCATTTTGATGTCTGAAATTTGCCCAAATAAAGGTCAAGTTTGGGGCTCCACTGGACGCAAACTGCAAAACGCAGCACAATTCTTTCAATAACTTTTGCTCCCCACCATGTGTAGATGAGTTGGAAGTGATCAGTAGCTCATTCGGACAAACGCCCTAGGAGGAGTTCGTTCAAATGCGACATGAGCGTAAACGCGCCCTCATTTTTCCACTCCAAATAGGGGACTTCCTGTTGGTCAGGGGGTGGGGCCACCATCAAGTTTTTTGCCGGCCATCACCTGAACAATGGCTGTGCCGAACGGCGTGCCTGTACGGCAAAGTTTGTTGAGGCTCAGACGCATCAAATGATTTTTTGAAATTTTGCAGGGGGCGCTGTTGTGGTCATTTTGCATCAGCCACATTTGAAGCCCATATTTTCATCAATTTTTCACCGGACCGGATTTTTCGGTGATTTTTCTTTGACTTTTCGTGCATGTTCAGGGGGTCAAAAGCCTGTTTCCGAGGGAGGAAAGTGCTATAATAATAAAAATAATAATAATAATAATAATTTTTACGGAAACAATATAGCCGATTTCGTTGTCCGCCCACCACACATTATACATTTTGGGAAAGCGCTGGCCGAGACCTATACGTTTGTCAGGGTCATTGATTGCTGTCGTATCTGTTGTGCGCGTGATTTGCCGACGGAGTGCCGCTGAGGTCCATTCTGCGTTGCAGAATCAATAGTCCCTACGCCATAAATGGCGCTCGGGCCTAATAAGGGTAACGCTTGCCCCTACGGCCACGAAATATACATTTTCGGAAAGCTCTGACCAAGGCGCATGTGACTGTCATGTTCGTTGGTCACTTCGGTGTATCCAGTGAGTATGAGTAAGGGATTAAATTCATATGTAGATTATGATGGCGCCAATGGCGTGGGACACACATTAACCCCTGCCGCGCCCACATCTTTCAAAATAGGATATGTCTATAATGCAATTTTTTACTCGTTGAAGTCATACGAATGTGCTTGTAATGTTTTCCAAAAAGAAAAATTAAACTGCATTCTTCAAAGTATTGCTAGGTGGCGCTGTTCTGGGAATTTTGTGTCGCTCCTATGGACTCTTTGGATAGGCAAGACGTAAAGAATGTGTCAAATGCACAGGTTTCCGTGTCGGTATTGAATTCGTGAAGAATAGGAGGCTCGTGTGCCTCTCCAATGGGAATAACATTGGCCATGTGGGCATCGCCATGACAACACTGTACAAAATAGGGCATAGGTGTCATTGGCTTTTTGAATCAGAATCCCATAAGCCATGTCTCTGCCAAAGCGCACACAATTTGGAGAAACTAATTTTTTGGACTCAATGCAAAAATATCTTTTCACTCTGGAGGGGGCGCTATAGTGTGCACGACCGAAGTTCTTATATTAATCCATTCAGATGTGAAGGGTCAGTAAGTGTTTCAATT
>JAJBBP010000107.1:0-33314 GCA_021464625.1 Proterorhinus semilunaris | reverse complement strand
AACTTATTTGGTAGAAGTTTATTTACTGTCATTTATCGCCATCAGTCATAATCGTGTGCAAATAGTTTTACCAAACTAGAATAACTCAATTTCTATAAAAATGCATGAACTACACACTCGAAGCCATATTTGGTGCTCGCTGCACTGAACCCATTCTAGAGTGTCGTTTGATTTTCTGAAAGTGCATGTTTTGAAAACGCTCTTCAATATATTTCAAATGAATATCAATAAGACATACTTTCGTAACACTTCTAATGATATACTCGAGCACAACCTCGATATAAATATACTGAAAACGATGCAAAATGTTTGGCAGCTGAACAAATACATTCAAAGTCGAATTGACTTTATGCTATTGGAATTTTATGCAAAACATAATCCAATCATCAGGGGAAATTTTAAGATTCAGAAATAACGTTTCCGCCGTATATTATGCTATCATTCCATGACTTTCCGAACTAGGCGCTTCGATTTTGCGGCAGCTTCCTTTTAAGATTTTAAGAACAACCTCTGTTGTAGTGTTGGACATCATTTTTTTAAATTGCTTACGTCGGTAATTCATTTCGACATGTTCACTCGTAGGCACCACTACAATTTACAGCTGTTTACTACCATGAACTGTTCAGCGGCAGCAAAGTTTGCATATGTGCCTCAGTCACAAGAAGTTTGTTAATGTAGACCTTTTTTTCCAGTGCATTGTACGCACGCTTGTTCAGATTGTCTAAGTTAATTTTTTAAATGTAATTGTTATTCACCACTGTTTTGATATTACTTGACAAGACTGATCTGAACAGCTGGTACGTTTTGTGGATATTCTTTGGCGTGAAGAAATTCATGCAATGCGTTGTTTTCCTGGCATTTGAAAGCAGGAAAAAACGTATGTCTGATTCGAAGCGGAACAAGCACCTGACCCAAAGGTAAATTTTGCACCCACTGATTAGTATGGATTGTATGCAAATTGCCAACTTTTTGTCAAGATTGCTAAAAACATTTCATTGTCATGCGGTTGGAAGTTTCTCAAAGTCGACCCAATCAGTCACTCATTTTATTCACAAAATGTAACTGGAAAATAAAGCACGAAAATGATCGCACGTACAAAAATAATAGTTTTCAGGAAAGCACCAAGTGTGGTGTAACCACCAAAAATTATTTCGTGCGAATATGAGTGATCTGAAATTACCACCCCGAGTAAGTTGGGTAGTTGAAAACCTTTTTACAAAACAAAAATTGCCTCCACGTAAAACAAGGTTGAAATTAAAAGGAACCATTCATTTGTTTGATATAAATGTCACAACTTCCTAAAGACTGCATTGGTTTCATTGAGCATCAGCTTGATCAGTTTTGAAACACCCACGTATCATTTTTGTTAGCACAGCAAGCTGTTTGAAAATGAATTTACAAAAGCACAAACGTAGCTAAAATCAGTTCAGAAAGCGATTGCATTTTCTACTTTGAATGTTATTTTAAAGCAGGTGCTATTTCTGAAATACTTACAGGTGTGCATAGTTTTTACCCAAATTTATTTTAGCTGCATAAATCGAGCAGACCATTTTATGCGTTGCCTCATAAGCATTGGAGCAACTGTGTATGGGAGAGGTGCGTTCAGCTTCTTTTTTGGAAGCCTGAAAATCGGTTAGGTGTTGAAGTAATTATTTCGATAAATGACCCTCCTGAAATTGATCCCCGCCACTCTCACTACTCATTTAGTAGATGTTTCACATAATCCGTGTGTCAGAAGTAATTTCAGCTATATGCTATGCACTGCGCGCATGGAATGACTCCCATTATTGAAATTTTGTTAAATTTCTAAACAATAAAGAGGACCAGAAAGTCGTTTCTTTGAAAATTGCGGGGACCAGAGTGGTTTTTAAAGAAAACCTAATGGCTCTATCAACACTTTTAATGAATTGAAAAGATGCAATTTGTTATTTCCATTAATAAAACTTTTATCATTAATTTAAAACAACAGTAATTTATTTCTGCATATTCCGCCGTTGTCACTTGTAACTTTTGAATAGCGTGAGACGTGATCAAACACGACACGTGAGAATTGGACCAGATTAAAGTTTATACTAAAATACATTTCAAGGTGTTATTTGTGTAAGCCATGGAAAGGAGGTTAATGTTCACAAGAAAAAATAAACATGGCACCCCAGGTCAAACATGCCAAAATTGTACGGAAGGTTCAGAAAATGGAACAGTTTTACATGCAGACAAAGTGCAAATTGACAGTGTGTTTCTTAACAACATCCTGATTTTCTATTTTGGCTGCCACTTTTCTGTTTTAAGCGCTAATGTGTCTCTACTAAATTGTGTACAGTGGAGTAGGTGTTTTGGGCATTTTGGCTTTGCTGCATTATCTTTCAATATTCTTTATGACAGTTCCGTTACGATCTGTAAACGTTTTGATCGTATCCAGGCATTCATGTTTTCAACAGTCTAAGAGGCTGAAATGACTCAAGCTTCGTTAAACAGTTTCGATCAGATAAATACAATTTCGAAGTTCTTGCAGGAAAGGATCTCACTGAATCTTGTATATCGTAACCTGTATATTTAAATATTTTAAAAGCTATCGAACTACTTTGTAATTATGCATTAGCACCTGCCAAAGTTACAAATGTGAGTTGTATGTTGCATGGAACTTCATATTAGAGAGCTAGTTGTTGGGCTGATAATTTTGGTAATGTATTCAGAAAAATGTCCCTTGTTCCCACCCAATGAAGAAGCTAATTCATGGGCTTGTCAATGTGACCGGACACGTTTTGTCACTTCAAATTCCTTATGTGGTTTGAGCATTTCCATGAGAACTGTAGCTTTAGCTGGCTTGACATCCGAAACAACAAATCCTGAATTTATGGGTTGAGAAGCATGCATAACTGATGCGTTGGCTATTTTGAACACATAATAATCTGCATTTTACTCTATAATAACCTATTTCAACATTTTTGCTTCATGTCGCGACAATAGTTCTTTGAGCCATTGTTGATCTACAGCAGTCTCGGCTGCGAGTTTTACCTTACTTATGTGTGGATGTTGGAGGATAACTGGCTGCTTTCAATGAACTCCTGATTTTTGTTGAACAGCGGATCCCTTTCGGATGACACCTTACCAATGTCATCCATTGTTGCATGGACGTCGGATGCCGATGCTACATGGCCGTCTACATTTTCGCTTGACTGATGCAGAATTTCGCCTGAGTCAAACAAAGTACTACAATGTGTTTCTGTATCTGCAGCGGATTCCTTTAGATTTTTTCCAACACTTAAATCATCTGATTCAGCATAGTTAAATTTAGTTTCTTATTCAACGTGCTGTTGAGAAAATCCACTTTTTCAATTATCTGATTTACGAACTCGAAATAGGATACATACCAGATTCTTGAACACTATTTGATGGTTATATGCTTTTATAAATCTGCCGTAGATACCAAATCAGTCTTCACTATCATCGTATTTCCACAGATACGAATAAACTCCATAGCTCCATAAAGGGAATTCGTTCTCTTCGCTGTGGGACATTTTTAAAACGTCTGTGCTTGTAATTTCATAAGTTTTAAATTCTTTTGCAATATTCTCTTCATCGTAACCTGAACCATTCATCGCTGAAAGTGTTTGGTCGTCTCCCCTTTTAGATGAAATGCTTCGCGCAATGGTTGTTGTAAACAAGCTGTTGAACACTGCTGAAATTACACACTATTAGAAACATGTCAAACATATGCCGATACGAAAGCCTATGTGACTTTTAACGTCAACAGCTTCACATTTCCATACAACGCTTCAATGTCAATATATAAGTTGCATTTATTCCATAAAATCACGAAAACAATTAACAACTGCTAGTTTTCTAACGAACAACAAATAGGACGTTTTGAAAGTGTCGATTTATGCACAAGTCTGGCTAAAGCCTAGCAGATAGCCTTGATAAATTTTTACACTTGGCCAGAACATGGATAATCAATTTGTCGTTGTTTGAAAAGCTCTGCTGTCTAGCTTTGCTGTAATTTGCATATTGATCGAGTTTTTTACTCATGAAAATCAAAATCAGCGCCACCTTAATCATGTCTATAATTACTACGGTGTCAGTGGATCAGATGATTGTCAATTCGTTCTGCAAGAAAGAAGTGTATATAAAAGCGCCGAAAAATGGTTACCGTTGAAAGATTTGCCTAATTGCAACTGCTTAGCACAACATAATTGCTTTTCGAGTTATACATCTGTTCGAATAATGCAAATTAACATTTTAACAATGTTTCATTGCATTCACCAATTCGTTGAATCTGAACTTGAAATGTTTTCTGCTGCTTGCATAGGCATCATCATGATGACAGCAATTCGTCGTGTGCAACAACCTGAAGCGGGCTTCGGCACTGACAAACATGTTGCTGAATCATGTTGTAAACATTGCCGAGTCCCTTTGAAATTAATTTTATTTGATTTGCAAGCTAAGCTAAAATTGCATGATTCATTTGCTTTTGGAAAAAAATCAATTCTATTCTGTCAGAGAATGCTCGGACTACAAAACGAATCAGAGGATACAATATCTTCTTTCACTCCTCATTAAGGAGTAAAAATTATTTGTTCGAAACAGCTTTTTGTCTACAAGATTTGAAAGCAATTTTGTGATGCAAAAAAGTGTTCTCCTACTCTTTCTTTGAATCACCTTCAGGAAGCTTTTTGTCGTAATCTAAAAATGTGTTTCTGCACACTTACGTCAACCGACCAATGCCGATTTCTATTTGACTAAAAGGTGTAATTTAAGTTGGCATCAGTGCGGCCTTACAAAAAAGAAGAAGTTGTAACATTCAATTGATAACACTTTGTCAGTTTTGCCAAATCTGCGCACTGTTGTTCAAACGAATTCGTCGGCGCCAAATCACATGCAATGATATGTTAGCACTTGTTACCAAAATCCGCTGCATACATGGCAAAAGCATTCAACTGATAAAAGCCATTTCAATTAGCTGCGTTTGTGGTGACGTAAATGGTTTGTGTGAGCATTCAACCGAGTACGAGATGCACATTATTTTCGATTATGCAAATAATGTGTTGTGGAACCAGTAGCATGTTGTCTCTATTTGGTAAAAATACCCATGCGACAAGAAAACGTTTCCTGGCAATTTTTTAAAAACCAGCTTTACGAACAACCGATGGTTTTTCCGTAGGTCATAGGCTAATAAAAATGATTGAAAATCTTGCAGGGGTTGCGTTTGGTTCATTGAAAGGAGAGACGTTGGTTTACTCGTATCAAAGTGGAACGACTTTGCTTGATGCCCCTTACGTATTAATGACATAGATAATGGATTTTACCGCATGAGGAAGCTAATGAGGTATATCGATATGGACAGAAAGTGTTTTGAACTTTTTTATTAAAGAAACGGAAAAACGTATATTGCTTGGATAACCTTTAAACCCACGAAGCTTTGATCCCTCAAAATACGAAAGTATTTCTGCACACACGAAAGACGACATCCAACCCGATTTGACGTGTGTCTTGGAATATTTCTGCGAGCAATCAATGAAATTGCGTGAAGTTTCATTCACTTACCAAAGTTTCTCGTGTCACTGAAAGCGTTTGCACGCGAATACCTTTATCTGAGCAATTCATATAAGCAGATCATTATTTCTTTGTAAAGTATTCTTATAATAACTCGTATTGCATGTAAAACTCAAAACGTATGGGAACACTGCCGTTAAAAGCAAATCAGTTTTAAAGGAAAACGCCATGCATATGAATCCGGTGGATGGATCAAAGGCGACAAACTTTTGTTTCGATATTTACTGCTCCATAGGTGTCCATCATAGTTAATAAAATGAATTATACAAATAAGTTGACTGTGAACAGATTCACGGAACAAGAAATATTAGTCTATCTTTTGCATAACTTGTGCAACCGCCATTTCAGGAACTTAGAAGCAGCATGCATTCATCATTGCAAAAGACCAACCGCAATCAAGAAAATTATGTAAAATTTATAAATCATTTTTATACTATACCCAACTAAACTTTTGTAAGATTTCAAATATATATTCCAGAAGCCCTAACAGAATTGAATTTGCTTCAACATCTAATGAGAATTTTGACAGGCAAACAATCCTTCATAAGCATATGTTTAGATGCAATTACTGCAAACTGAAATGGTTTCTCCGCTTAATGAGGAAAGGAATATGCGATGAAGCTCAAGTTCGATTCCTTTCCGTCGTCTGATGATCATTACTTTGGAGCTCAAAACAAAATCATTTTTGGCATGGTTTTCCGGTTGTATTAATGTCTAGACATGTTTGTCCCGCCTGATAAAACCATAATAATTTACGGATTCGCCAAGCTGCTTATCAATGACATGGTTAATTGGTATAATCTTAAAATTTACAATCTTTCAATGAGAATTTCTCTTAAACTTTTACTGACCTATTTCATAAATCAGGCTTTTGCTTGTTTATATCGTTGTTTATTCGACTATTTTATTGTTTTAATGTTTATGGATAACAAAGGAGCAAACTGCAGACCGAATATAAAAGCGACATTGTTTTTCAGGCATATGAAAGTACCACACCTTGCTACATAGTTTGCCAAAATTGCTCAACAGGATATGTCGTATTCAATCACGTATATTTTCGAGTAAGAAAAAATTATTTCCAGTTGATTCGCATTTAAAATAACCTGGCTTACTCAGCATGAAACTCTGCAATCGTGCGTGTGAAGTTTGTAGTCGTTTGTAAAATATTTGGATATAAAAATTGATTTTTCAAAATTCCATCATTTTCTTCGTAAGAATGAAGTTTTTGAAAAAATGATAGAAAGCACTCCAGCAATCCAACGCTACTGCTCCCGTTCAACGCTAAGATTGCACGTTCTCCGCTAACTTGATTGCGTAAATGAAGGGCATCTCAGAGAGTGGAATTCCTTGGAATACAACAATGTAATTGGTAACTAAAACTGAAAATTCGCTTCAGGAGAAAACTCTTGTGAAACCGTAATAATCTCACCCTTCCATTTTGAACGATGCTTATCAGCTTCACACTGGTTAGATTGAAAGGTGAAAATTTCCCCTTTCAATTGAAACACTAAATGCAACATTTCTTGTCAATATAAAGGCAGTGTGCATCACTTGATTGCCTTGACAATACTGCTCCAAGTCAGTTGCTTAGTGATTAATTTTGCTCCCTGTGGAGATATGACTATTATTCTACCTGGCACAGTCGATTGTGACGTATTACTCTGAGTATTTGCAGAAAGCCAATACCTGGACAAATCGGGAAAACCTCTGATGAGTTTATGTGTGTTTGCGTGCTTATACGGAGCGGGAATATATACTATGCTAATAGCCATGCAAACTGGACGGCATCATCGAATGGTTCATTTTCAAGTTCTTCCACCAATCGGGTTTTGCTTTTCATATACGGAAATTCTCCATACGAGGACAACTGTTTAGATAATTATATAAGAGAACGGTTTGCATGCAGTGTTTTCTGCCACTTTTTTCATTTCTGCGACCATGTTTTACAACGACAAGAAACAAAAACTAATCTGTGTAACATATTCAACCATTTTTCCAAAGAGATCACTTGACGTAATTCGATCCGATGTTACGAATCGTAAAAATTATTTTGCACATTCGCACAATGCAAATGGACAGCTGCTACAACCGATTTAAGTTGGTTTCGCGTATGCTCGGTAAATCTCTATGTAGGGACTACATAAAATTCTCTTCAAAATACATGATCTTATTGTGTAATATTGTAAAAAACAATTAATTTCATCTCTAGGGATTTACTAAATGAATTCAGGATCGCTTGTCGGTTAAATCTGGTCATTATTGTCATGCTGCGTAAAAACATGAAGCTCAGCAAATACGTAATAAAAGTTGCCATTGATTCCTATCAGTCAAACCTTTTCCTGAAGAGTCATTGACGAAGACATTTTGTTCGTCAATCAATGGGCTTCCAAAATGTTGGTGATTTTACGTGGAAATTGTCCCGGGGGTAATACTAAACAGAGTCTAAAGCCATACATAATACCCAACTCAGAAAGGACGATCATTCATTAGAAGAGCTTAAACGAGGGTCCTTGTTTGCCATGAACATAAATCCTTTTACTTATAGTTCCTGCAACATTAGCTGTCGTTTTCGTTCTACCAATAAATTTTCATTCACCCCAGGTAAGGCGGTAAGCAGACTACGAGATAAATGTTTAGCTGAATGAGCAAAAGAACAATTTTCTTACTAAGTAAACGTAACACAACAAAGCCCATTACTACCTGCTCAGTTTTCTTTCGGAAATTACTCTTTATAACGTTGAATATTCTTTGAAATTATAAAATTTTGTAAATTGCTCTCTGGGTAGTCAACATCAGATTGGGTTGAATGAATGTTGCTGACACATATTCAAATGTCAAGCTTCAGTTTCCCATGGTAGAACAGGCGTCACGAGTTTCCGTGTTTTGGCATTAAAAGAATTTTGCAGAAATTCTTCAGCCAGTTTTTGAAATTGGAGTGACAAATTTACATGAAGCTTGGGTTTAACTCGAAGAAAGCCACAGCCCCAGTCGAAGCTAATGAATCCACTTTTTATGCTCTTAAGATATGAATCGAACGTTGCATTTAGGACACGCTTGGGTAACTTGAGAAAGCGATCACTTTAGGACATTCGGTGACTTGTATGTTTTTGAGGCTGATGCGGCAACACGTCTTGGAGCTGATCAAATGTTTTGCAGCGAGGCAGTTGCTGAGCCCTTCCCTTTCATTCTGATGGCCATTGAAACGCAAACGTTCTTTATACGACGCGCTGATACTTTTGATGTTCCCTTAATGGAATGCCAAGTGCAAAGAATGTCTACTTGGCATGCGAAAAGCGTTCTCCGTAAAAATGATGATCTTGCAACCGATTCATTTGGCGGCAATGTTCATGGAAACACAGATTCTGAATTTCTTTAATTTGGTATAATTATCAACCACGAACGAGCTAACTTGCTGTTGACAAGTGCCATCTCAGTATAATGTTGCACAACAGCTTCACACTGATTATCACACGTCAAAATTTGATACGTAGAATCTGTGCTGGCGTTTCCTTCATGATCAAAAGTATCAAGCCAATTTTACTGGCTCCAAAACAAAATCTGGCAAACTATTTCATTTCGCGACACGTAACTGCTGGTTTTAAAAAGCCACGTATCCAAATGCGTAGTCGCATGTTGATTCCTGAATGGTGAGTAGAAAAGGTGGCTGAGTTTTCTCACCTGACAAAACAGAGTATAGTTGCTTGTTGGCATACAACTTGCGCAGCAACACCCCTTCCGCGTGTTTCAGTTCATTTCTCTTGTCCATCCCTGAAAATGATATGAAATTGAAGTCCTATTTTGCAGGTAAATGTCATTTGACTCAATCTTCTATGTACGACACACCTTGTGTTCGTTTTCGTCCAATCGACGCAAACTGAAATTTCATTTTACGTTTGAATAATCTTTCTCAAATTTCACTGGCAGCTTGCAAACGTAGCGGTTGTTTTTAAGTTGGAAAAAGAAAGCGTGCCTGGCTCATCGCGATATCGTCAGTTTTACTCTTCCTGTTCTGCCTGCTTCATTTATTACTCGTCTGTCTGCAGTCATTTTAACGTCATTGTTCGTGTTTGGCTTCATCTGGTGGTCGTTGTGTGACGGATTAATCGATACAGATCTGACACAGAAGCGGCTTGATACCATTTACAGCCAGAAGCAAGTAACGGACATGCTAATTCGGTCTGGTCGAAGTTGCTGTTGAAAATGCTTTTTTCAACCTCGAAAGATTGGTCCGCTTCGTGTTCAAAAACATGTGCAGCAGAAAAGTTTCAAATTAAGTACTGTGGTCGTATACAACTTTCTGAGCGTTCCATTAGTCGCACGGAACTTTGAACACTTTCAAACAGTGTTCGCCAAGAAAAAAGCGAATCAGCTGTGAAATGTTTTACTTGTTACTCGTATACGTTGGATGTATTGGAACCGCCTGGACTGCCACTGATACACTAAACGTTCCTGACCATCGTCCCAAACGAGAAGATCACTGGACATTGGAAAGTAATATTTTTATTAACTTCCATAAGTGGATTTTACGCATCTTTTTTTCCGGCTATGGAGCACAAAAGTTATCTCGTAAAATCTGTGTAAAGCGTTCGGCTGCAATACTTGACGCAAATAACCACCGCAAGCTTTTGAATGCTTTACATAAGCAGTTCAAGCATGTTAGCAAAATATATTTAACAGTCACTTTGAGCCAAAAAATAATCTAAGTGCGTTTTTCATGATTTGTTTCCGCCTTTAAAGGTACTGAATAGTTGTTCACGCTTCTACGTACTGAATATTATCAAATTGTTGTCATTTGCTCATCGTTCAAAATGGACTCTAACAGATGGTTAGAATTCTGCAGTTGAATGAAAAGTGCTCCCTGACAATTTTTAAGCATTGCCAATGCACTGCTTGTGCAAACCCGTTTTCGTGTTTTGAATCAAACCCAAAGGATATTGCACAGATTAAAGGTCATTTTAACGTAAAGTGATATGTTCAGTTCAAAACGCGATGCCCGCGGTATGGCGATTAGCCACAAAGCTTTTGTTGTGAAATCGATTGACAATTTTTAATAACGCGAACTGAGTGGTACTTTCAGTCACCAACCTTTTGTCTCAAAATTCAAACTTTGTCTCCTTAAGACGATACTGACGAAAATGTTTATAGTTATGTCATTTTCCAAGCTATATTAGTTGCGCATGGATTTAAGAAATTAAAGTATACTTGCATGAGTATGAAACTGACAACACTTTCCGCTTTTACACACAATTGGTGTTGTAAACAACATTCATTCAATTTTGTCCCATTTCCATCCATTACTGGAAATGGCGGCTTAAGATAAGATTGAAAATAGTAAACCTTCATATTCAAGAAATCTCACGATGGTTGTGAACGAACGCAATTTGAATGGCTTGGAGAGGCATTCAATGTTTCAGGCTTGGAACTACCTGGCATTAGTTAGTGTTGCATGAACACAAATTTTGTCCAATATCATTGGAGAAAATGATATCTCCAACTTAAACGTAAGAACATTCTTGAGCAAGAAAGCTGGAACCAAATCATATTTTATGACCAACGTTCATTTGAAATAGGTTGTTGTAAATAAAATGAGTGAGTCTGGAGCAAAAAACGGCTTGATGAATATTTCTGAGAACCCTTTTCGTTTGTCCTAGATATATCATATCCAGGTACTTAGTCATGAATTCACACAACCGCACCTAATTTTTTCAACTATTTAAAACGCTCAAAAACATTTAGATAAATAGTAAGATATAGTCTTACTGTAATCTTATTTCCAAGGTCGAAAAGCTGTGCATCCCTTCAAGAATAAATTTTGCAGTGCTGGTTTCCTAGCAACGATTAAACGATTAAGTGTCTGCACAACAACAGAAGCCCAATTTCGTTCACTAATGGTACGTTTCACTTGAGACAACCCGTTGTCATCTCATTTTATCAGGAAAGCCTGCGATTTGCACGATGAAACAAGTAACGGAATTGTTTCAAATTTCTGGGTATCTACACTGCGTTGTGACGTCGTGTCGCCGAGGCTTCAGCTGCTAACAGCAACCAGAGTACTTGAAATGCACTGATCATTTTCGCCATTGTTTTTCGTAAAGTTTTATCCTAAAGCTAGGCAGAATGCTGCACAATGAATCATGGTGAAATGTAAATAATTGTTTGGGTAATCGAAGCAGTTCAACACTTCCCATTTTAAAACAAGAAATGTAATGGGTTATGATTACTCAGAGCTCTTACAAAAATGATCTCAAGTTTTGCATGGTTGATTTGTTAGAAGATGCACATTTCTTCATTACCAAGAAGCATTTTATACTGAACGTGATCGACTTAGGAATTGAAATGACAACGTGGATTTATTTCATTTGCCTTCTTTTCAATCGTGTTTGAGACTTCTGACAGGAAGCAATTGGGGAGAAAAAAGCGAATTAACGGAAAACGCGTGCAGCATGTAAGTGTAAGTTGCCAAGGTATCGAAATCGGCAACGATTAATATCATTTCAAGAAATAAGAACAATTTTCTTGAAACTTTTGACAACTGCCTTCGATGACAAACAGCAGCATAAGTAGCTGAATGCTTATCGTTTTCCTTGAAGTTTTCATCCATCTGGTCTCACGTCTTCTGACGCAAATCTTTTCATGAAACGTCTGACGTGAAAAATCTCGGTTCAACGTGTTAAAATGAATTAAAGTTTCAAATTACGGTTGTGGTAGCATGCAAAGCTGCTGCTTCCATACTTTGCAAATCTGTGTTAGTGGCATTCATTGGCTATTTTGTCACGGAAATATTAACAAAACCTAAATATCTAAGTATAATTCTTCTAATTGCAACACTTAACAACGACCTTCAGGTTAAGGTCTTTCTGATCCATTGAAACTTTTAGCGTGTGTCCCTCGCGAACGTAGATTTTTTTATTTTTACGTCTTTGTTTGCAACACTCCATGCTTTGCAAGGCAAAATACGATTTTTTAAAAACAAAAAATAAATTAGTCTGGAGAATGGTGATCGTTGTTTTCAAACTAAAGTATTGAAAATTTGAGTATCAGACGTAGTAAAGCAGGTTGTCATGGTCTGCTGAAAAATAAAACCATTTACTGCATTCTCATCATTCTTTTGTTTTACGATGTGTGTTCTTGCAATGTATTAACACTCATCGTATTATGCTTGTATTTTTAAGTTTGAACCGCTTTTTTTATTAATGCGGGTTTTAATCGCATGTTCGGTATTATTCATGTCCCGCCGCTTACGACCAAACTATCACAGTGTGAACGCTAGAGCAAATATAAATTCTCTGAACGCTTTTGCTCGAAATATAACCTTCCCTAGTTAATCCTGACAAACTTCAAAAATCCTTTTCAGTGTCACAAATGGCGATAGTTATAATAGCAGCTGAAACCACTGGAACAACGTGTGGAACATAAATGATTTGAATTTTATTTACCCCGCTGCTTTTATTGTTAAATGATTATTTTGCCAATTTGCCTCTACAAGTGAGTCTAGGTGGAGCTAAACGATGAGTGCATCGGAAATGATTATGAAAATATTTAGAAATATTTGTGCTTTCTTCGTGACACAAGAAAGCTTTGAAAATTCCAATTGAATCTTTTGTACGCGTTCATGGAAAAACGAGCAAATAGAAATCTGTAATACTGAAGAATCTGTTAAAAATAAAATAACCAACATGCTTAGTTAAAAGGTTTCCAGACTATTTTTTGTAACACGTTGAATTTGTCGTAATTAGCCATCATAAACGCGCTTTCTCGTTTTGTAACACAGCAGCTAACAAGTTACTGAAGATTAAACTGAGGCTGCCTTGATGGCAATCATTTTAAGTCCGAATGGAAAGATAACGTTCATTTTGAATAATGGCTAATTTTACGATGTTTTATGTTCATCAAGCATTGAATGTTACGATTGCCCGTCGCAATGCAGGCTATTCGCATCTTCATCATAGTGCATATATTCTTCATATAAAAAACACTTTTTAACCAGTATTTTTCAATAACGCGCTTGCGGCGTGCAGATGGTTAAAAATAAGAGGGAGGGTGATTTAGTTGCACATGACAGCAATTTGATGGGTAAAATATGAGAATTTTCTTACAAGTTAAAAATGAAAGAATAAAAAGGTAGACGAATTTGCAACTTTGCCTAATTCAGGAATTAATGCATTTAAATGAATTTCATATAACGTTAGGAGCGAATAAAAATGTCTTCACCAGTTACTTAACGATTTATGAACTACAATGTTGTCTTCTCCTCATTTGATCCATAGCTGACCCAAGTGCATTTTTCTTGTTAAATGACATCACAATGCGTTAAACAGAATTCTTGGGTTAATAACAGAAACTGGATAATGAAACGCTATTCATAAAAAAATTTATGTAAGCATAGCTTTTTTAATTGAACGTTTGGCGGGAGATCAGATTGGTTGACTTGGAATTCCATCCAAACTCACATTTCAATTCTAAATTGATGCAGTGGTATAATAAAGCTTGGTGGAATGAAGGTATTCCCTTAGCGGCTTATGTTTTCATTACTTTTTCAATGAGAAAGGTTTCCAAATTGAACTTTCATCTTCAATGGCTATCTTTATTTTTAGCTTATTGAGCTCTAAACATTATTTAACATTTTGTAGATGAGAGTGAGTTATTGATTGCATGACACACACACACATCACATTGTAATTCATTACAAGATAATACGAAGCGTTTTTCAGGAAAATTTTACTGCGACAATGCCTACCTGAAACTGGATTTTGTATGCGACCGGGATATGCAGATAAGCCACACTGAGGCTGTTGTTCTTAATCAATCTCTGGCAGAAACGTTTGCTCATTGCTTCAGTATCAGGAGTAAGGAGTTGAGCAGTGGAAAATACACGCTTGGCATTTTGCTGATAAAAAAATTAGCACCGGACAATTTGAAACGTTGCCGGCATTATGGGGAAGTTGAGAAACCTAACCGTCAGCGTACGGACTCCAGTTTTAATAATGCCATGGCCAAAGGTGTAATGCAAAAAATGGCAGACCTCCTACGAGAACACTGGACTTGGAAAAGGCGCTCTGAATGCACGACTGACATACTGGTGTTAATAACCCATCGCTTTCTTCTGTGTCATAAAGGAGAATTGACATCTTTAATAGGAACCAGCAATCATCCCGTGGTAGCAATAAGCCTCAGTTCTCGGCTCAAATCATTCATTTCTGAGCACAAGGCCCTGAATATGTTAAATCAGCATCTGTACAGACCGATAAGTGAACACCAATCTTTCAGCGCTAGCACGAATGCTATTCTCAAGGTTGTCACAGTTTTAAAAAAAATAATCAGAGAACCATCTATAAGTTTTGAAAAAAACGGGTACAACAAATCGACTTATGACTATACGACATCTGATTCAGAGTCTGAAATCTCTGCCAATCCGTCCATACCATTGTGGGCAATTATTGTTTTCTTTGTTTCCATTTTGGTATCATTCATATGTGCGCTCGTTGGACATTGGATAAATGGAGAAGGAGCCTTTTGTAGCTGCGTTTTGCCAAATTCACAGAGAACTAGTTCAACCGGTACATTCCGTTCCAGCGGAAATCAGGATTGGAGAGCTGGCTTTGGAGGTGGAATGATTCATGGCAACAACGAACGCGTGTCTCCGTTTTTCCTGAGAAGGCCGGCTTCTTCGCCGGCTTTGAGTAGTCTGAACCAGCAAGTCGCACGCAGCGCCACTAGGAGTCAGTCATTCAGACGTCACAAGTCGAGGAAGAAAATGGTCGGCAGTTTCGCCCTCAGCCGATGGCATCTTAGGCAACAGCGAGAGGGAACGCGTTGTTCCACCCATTCGATGTGAAAATAAACGTTTTGAAGTTTCACAACCATGTTTACAGAGATGGAGAACTTAGCAGATGATTGCATTCAGCGCGTTTAATCAAATATAAGATGTACAAGATTAAATCTTATTGTTAAATACATTCTTTTAAAAATTACTTTAAACAGTTAATAACTAATGAATTTGAAACAGTCTTTCATTAATGATATATGTTTCTAGGTTCAGCAGTTCAGAATGCAACTTTAATTACTGATTCTTTCTTTTGAAGAGGCTATAAGAGCCGATGCTCGTAAATTAGCGTGAGAGTAAAGAAATTTTAGAATTAACGACGAATTACTAAACGTAGCGTCATCTGTCGCTGCTTATGGCATGGAATACAAGACGATTTCTAAAAAGGCACTAGTAAAGTGAGGCCCAATTATGAAATGTAGGATGATTTAAATTAGCAAAACAGACATTCCTCGATTGACGAATTTTGATGGTTTTAAACATCCAATTTTGTCTGCAAAACAATGTGGGATAATTCAAATATTTAGCGTAGATAAACTTGCAGATAAATGTTTGCGTGCCAAAGAAGAAAGAAGTCGTGAAAGTGCCATTGCTGTTGTCTTTAATGTTTATGCTTTCCCATGATGGTGCGTGCAGGCCATAATGACTGCGTTCAGTAAATTTATCAATCCTATTATTTAAAAAAGTCTATTTATGCAGTCAAATTTTGTGTTGATACATGCATGAAAACTGTAGACAATGTTGTTAAAAATTCATTCTCTTTCCGATATGTAGTTCAAGCACCAATAGAAAAGATCAGAAACAAAGGTGGTTGCTTTAGTTGAGAACGACTTGGAAGTTTTCCTACTGTTTGCATAACAAATAATGAGAATAGAAGATTCCCTGTCTGAGTATTTGCTTGCGGAACAATTTCTAACATGAATCAGGTTTAAACAATACAAGGCGGGTGCCATCAGTCTATCAATCAACTAGTATCTGTTTTAATTTGAATTACATTTGAAGCAAATTTACAGCTGTTAGCATAATTTTCGCAATAACATATTTTGATGGACTGTAAATTGTTTCCACACACAAACGCCAAAGGATTTGGCCTTCTGCACTGATACGGGTTTATCATGAGAACCGAATCGCCATATTCATTGAACATTTGAGGTTAAAACATGCCCTTAGAAGGTAACGCCGTCGTGTTACACAATGTTACGTATTATTTTGAGGCTTGATTTCAAGGAGTGTAATGACCCCAAATTAAAAAAATTCTCTAATGATGTTAATTTAAAATCTTTTACAATGTCTTTTGATGTTTTGCATTTCATCATTCACTGATCTGTATATGGATAATTTAAGCAGGTTCGTAAGTTACCAACTTAAGTTGTTTAACTCGTTTAAACGAGAAACGTTTCCATTTTATGTCAATGGCTCCAACGTTTCTCACTTGTAAAACACAAAGCCTTTCGATATAATATCAGTTTAAAAAATTGTGGTTATTCTAGTTCCTGTTTTAAGTTTTTGTTAATTAAGAACTAAAAATTGCGTGAAATTGTTTATACGCAAAAACACTTCATCTATTTATGTCGTGATAATTTTAAGTTTTACTCTTAAAAAATCAAAGGGCAGAACAGAAACCGACATTTCATCCAACTGTGCTTAGAAACTTAAATACGTAGCAGTATTAATTGACGCATGATTAAAATGTCCATATCATTTAAAGGTGCTGCAAAATCGATATGTATTTGTCCACATCTAATTAAGGACAACGATTTTCAGAAATGAACGTTTAGATAAAAATCTGGAAAGAAACTATTATGGCTGCAGAGTTTCATCAAATTAGTTACTTCGTTTGAAATGTCGCCACCAGTTACGGTAATTGGGAACTAGTTGCAAATAATTAATTTCTCCGCCAACGTGTAGTTTTTATTGCTGCCCATAAAGTGTTTGGGACAGAATTTGCAGTATACCATATCCTAGCACTGTTTGTTTGAAACAAGGGACTATAGAAATGTGACTCTCTGTTTATGTAGGTGTCCGTCGGTAGTCTAGCACGTATCGATCCACTCACGTTTAAAACAAAAGAAGTAGGATCGAAGAAACTGTTTTCTGATGATTCATACGTCAAAAATTGATGATAAACAACCTGTTTTCCTTTCGTACAACTTTCTTGCCTTATAAGTGATAAACTTTCAACCTTGAATCAAAAACTGCTCTCTAGAATCATCCAATTTGTTAATTTATCCGTTCATGGAGCTCTATAACTCATCTACAAAAGCTGCCTAGTTTTTAAGTTTCCAACCCAGCATAGACAATGAGATAATAATTCATGTATGAAAGCAAGAAAGTCAGAATGAAAAGCTGTCGCCTGGTTAAATCTTTTAATGCTTCGATTTTCATTAATTTGACTGTCATAATTTATTAACCATGTGCGCAAAACAGAAACAACATTTTTCAATGGACATCTTAAACGCTGAAAATCGATTATATTAATTGTCCTTTTATTTTGCAATACAATGAAGTCAGTCAACCTTTTTGAATCTTCAGAATCCATTAATATAAAACGGGTAAAATGGTTGTCTGTCCAATGAATTTATTTTACGATAATTAAAGTGTGCAATCTTAATTCTTACATACTGCGAACGTATCACGAAATAATATAGTCAGCCATAAGTTACCGAATGAAAAATTGCTACTGAATTTTTACTCCTGACAAATAAAGCTTTACCACCGCATGCTAAGCCTACTTTAAATTACGATTATGGATTTCAGTAACATTAACTTTCGATAGGTTTGGTGCTACCCTGCATCGATGGAACATTGGAAATTTCTATCATTGTTCAACGTCAGATTGAAATTCAATTTGTTCTGAGTTCAATTATCACAAGGTACGTAGCTTTTAATATCAGCAGAACTGCTTGTTGCATATAGTTGCCAATGTTCATTTTTCGCTTGCAGTTTTGTTGAATAGTATTGTTCTTATGAAAAACCTAAAACAATATGCTTTATAAATAACACACAACAATACACCCATCATTTCTCGCTAAGGAAACGTGCAACATGTGATTTTGCCGTAACTGACATGCAAAAAATGATTTAATCGTCCGTTACTTTTTGGTATTACTGCAGTAAAAAGTTTCCGCAACTTCTTCAATATCACGGTAATAAATCATTCTAGGAATTGGTTTAATAAAACTTTTAAGGAAAGGAGCAGCACAAAGTAGATTGTCGATTACACATTAATAAACAGTATTTGACTTATCAATCAACAGCTTTTATGTCATATCAAACAGACGCGGTATTTAAAGAAATGAACTGTGTGAATTGTGAAATGCTTCAGCTTGGCAAACAAGAACTTTGTAGTTTAGCCATATTGAATTCGACGGTAACTTGTGGATTTTAATATTCTCAGCCTGCGAATCTGCAGAGAATCACAATCGATTTAGCCGATGTAGAAACGGTGGCTTCAATGGTGTGTAACTCTGCTCTTTCATCATCAAAACTGTTTCTGCCAAACGATCTATAAGTTTCTTTCGTAGCTTGAGCGTTACAACGGGTGCATGCGGTACATATATCCTTGGATTGGTTAAACATTTGTTCAGTTTTCTAAATTATTTCAAATGATCGATATTTTAGATTTGTTATTGTATCGTGACAGCTACATCTGAAATTCTTAATGCAAATTTTTATCTGCAAGAATAACATCTGTAAAATGTAAAAAGGTTGAACTAAAGTAAAATGAAATTAACTCACTACGGAGGAAAATGAGATAAATTGAATAGGACGTCGATAGATCGATGGAATAATAAGTGATATCATTAAACGTTTGCGGAATATTTACACCCTAACTCAATAAGATAAAGATCCTACGTATATATTTCCAACAAATACGTTTTACTCCAGACTTGCCGCCAAACGTTTTCTTATTCCACCTTGATATTCTGAATGTTGTTATTCGTAGTTGTTTAGCTTCATCACCACCACTCAAATTAATTTTACATATGAGTTTTGTTCAAGGATATTTATCAACTAATTCTGAGAAAAGCTGCGAAAATGTCAATCATACGAAATTTTTCGATTATTTTACAAGCCACCAATAATTTTTTCTCGCACTGCTATTAGGGAAAGCTTAAAGAATGATGATTTTTTTCATGTCGCAAACGATCATGTTGAGAAGCGAATTACGTGCAAAGCAAACCTTTCAGCAAGTTATCGTCCTTGAAATTTTTATGTGATGTTCTAATTATTTATCTTTATTTCCATCTTTTATTCTACTAGAGTTTGCACTGTAGCTTCCTGATGAGCATTTCCTAATCTCGTTTTGTTCAACTAACAGTTCTTCAGAATATATTTCCATTGGTAACAGACAAAACTATATGATCGATTGAGAAGCACGCTTTTCTGCCGGTTGTTCTTCTTGCCTTCTTGTGCTGCGGCTGTTCCATCATTGCATGATGATGATGATGGTTTTTTAACAGTCAAGAAAGCAAGGATAGAGAAAAAATCTCTTTAATAAACCGGAGCTTTCGGAGACCACTGTCTCCGTCATCAGCGGATGATGTTGGAAATAAATGCGTTAACATCATCCACTGATGACGGTGATAGTGGTCTCTGAAAGCTCCGGTTTATTAAAGAGATTTCTTCTTTATCCTTGTGGTACCCCGACTAAACAGCGCAGCGACAACGTGGTTTAGGAAAATATTAAAACCAAATTCATTCATTCAAATTAATTAAGAAGTAGTCAACGATAAGCAACGAACGAGTTTCTTATTGATAAGATCTATGCCTACATTGACAGGTTATTTATGACATTGCGTAGGTAATCCCATAAGGGTACTGTTCCGTAAGTCGAAATTAAAGCTTGTAGGCGTCGATTAAGTTCAACGTATTTTAATTTCGACACCACTGGATTTTTGATACCGTTTCGATAACATTGTATCAACGTTATCGAAACGGTATCCATGTGATTCTGTTCCTTGCGGAAATATTCAACGTCTATCTCAAAAGCTAAGCCTATGTGTCCTGTGAATAGGTAACAACCCTACCTCGGGAGGATGGGTGGTTATTAAAAACAGGATTCATTGGTTTACTATTGAAAACGGAGCTTTCGAAGGCGACTGTCTTCGTCATCAGCGTAAGATATATGATGACGAATGATATATGATGACGAGCGTAATATATATGATGACGTAATATATAATGACGTAATGACGTAAATGACGTAATATATAATGACGTATATATATATATATATATATATATATATATATATATATATATATATATATATATATATAGTTCCGCTGATGACGGAGACAGTGGTCTCCGAAAGCTCCGGTTTATTAAAGAGATTTCTTCTCTATCCTTGCGTTCTTGACTGCTAAAAGACCATCATAATCCAATGATGGAACAGGCGCAGCACAAGAAGACAAGAAGAACAACGGACAGAAAACCGTGCATCTCAATCGATTATATATATATATATCATATTACATCATACATTACATGATATTACATGATATATATCATATCATATATATCATATCATATTACATATCATATGATGACGTAAGATATATGCTGACGAGCGTAATATATATCTTACGCTGATGACGAAGACAGTCGCCTTCGAAAGCTCCGTTTTCAATAGTAAACCAATGAATCCTGTTTTTAATAATCACCCATCCTCCCGAGGTAGGGTTGTTACCTATTCACAGGACACCGCACAAATCCCAGACAAGCATCAAGTCCATGACCATCCAAAATAACAACTTATTTGGCACAAGCTAAGCCTAAGCATTATCCACCCTGTATTAATTATATGATAACATGGTCTAGAATGTCGATGTGCTGTTATGTCGCTGCGCTGTTTTGTCGCGTTACGATCCTTGCTTTCTTGACTGTTAAAAGACCGCTATCATCCAATGATGGAAAATGCGCAGCTCAAGAAAACAAGAAGAACAACGGACAAGAAACCGGTGCTCCTCAATCAACTATCAGTTCATACAAAGTTTTCGCAGAAATAGAGAAATCAGTTTTACAACTTTCATTTGACAGTTATTATCAAGGACTGTTTCACTTTTACTAACTTAAATCATCAGCCGTCGTCTATTATAGGGTGCAAGAATTTATTTTGCAAGTACGCATTGTTGCAGCACTGGAAAAGTCGATTTCCAATACAAATACAATTTTTATTTTGTGTTAGTTGCCTTCCAAGCTTTAAATTCAGAATAAATCTCCTATTCTTTTCGTGCACGTGATATGACAGCGCTTCCATTTTTTACTTTTTTTAAATAAATGCAAATATCTGGTTTTTAGTTACCCTGCGTCTCAAAAGGTAGTTTCAAGTACGGGTTCTAGTCAATGTATTTTTATATTTGAGGCGATTGTAATTATGTAACTTAAGTACAGGATTATTGTTCAGAAGGAAAAGGTAAGTTTGGATAGAAAAGTCATGAAAATCACAAAATAACATGCGGAATTAAAGGGTATCTAAGAACATCCCCCCTATGCACAAAACCATCAGCTGTGAACTGCCGTATGTATGCGATCACAAAAAGACTGTTTGGTATGACTTAACCGACCGATTGCACGTTAACAAAAGAAACGGCACTACGGAGTACTAAAACCTAGTGCACATTGAAAATTGTTTTCAGGAATTTCATTGGCCACAACCATGAATTATAATACGTTGATAAATGTTGCAGCTGTTAAAATATTATTTCCATACTTAGCCACTGGAACACCCCTACATGTTAAATTGCTGTCGCAAAAATATGAATCCCATTACATGTACTGCCTGCATTGTTCAGATGGCTCCTGAATATGCGTTCTTAAAGGAGGCAAGCTTTTATTTTATTACGATTTGATGCTTTGTGGAATTTTACTTTATTCATTTTGGTTTTTGTCAGAACTTTGAATAACGCATTAAGTACGTACTTCGAAGCGTTAATCATGCGGACGATTCGATTGGCAGTGTCTGCTGAGTTTGTGCAGAAAATTGCTGAGGATTTGTTTGAAAATTAACTTGCTGTGATTACGACCGTGTTCTTGGTTCTTTTATGTATCCACATGTTTACCAGTTTGAAATATCACGTTGATTCATCAGCTTTGTTCCATTGGCGATCTGAAATTGAATAGACAGGCAATGAACAAATCGACCAATTTTTCAGTCAAAATGTTTGCGAACTTGTTCACGTTTATATATTGTGCGTATGGTAGCTTGAGATTCAGTCGCCGTTCAATACGCTATTACTAAAAGCAATTATTAGGTTTAACTTGGAAATTTGAAAACCTGGCATTAAATCACAAGTTATTTCGATTGGAAATAGATTTGGTCATTGTTGATTGTTATATCAGACTTGACGCGCGCGCGCGCGTGACGGTTATGGTGTACAAAGTTAATCCTTGGAACTGGCCGCCATTCGCGATAAAGAACATTTGCTTAAACTACTGTCCGCCAGAACAAAAATACAATCATACTTAAGATAAATCGCACTTTTGTAATTTCGATCCAAACCAGTTTTTCAGAGCGAAGCAATGGCTGCTCGAATTTATTAGTCCAATTGGAGCGTGAATTAATGAACATCAACGCCAGATCAAGAATCAGAAAACGACTTTGTCATACATGGTAAATCCGTTTTTTCCAGCTTTTGCGCCTAACGTATTTTATCTTGCACTAATGCACTCGGTACACAACATATTGTGCAATGTTCCAATCGATAAACGTATTTCGCAAGATAAACCAAATAACGTAAAGATAACTAGGCATAGACAATTACTAACAACGCATACTAAAGGAGTTTTATGTAGGGCTATTGGGGAGCATCCGATTAAGTTTTGCACCATCAAAAGTTTTGCAGGAATCAAAAAACATTGTTGAGGTCTGAAAAACAATTATTTCATTTTGAGCGTCAATTATTCTCATTGATTATTTGATCTGCTGTGATGTTTTTAGAAATGCTATTTTCATTCAATTCTAGTCTCAATATGACTTTCATAATGAACATAAACTCTGATTTAAGTGTACAATATTTGTGGATAAACCTGATTGAAAGTTTTGCGAATGGTTGCATTTTGGCTGTTAATATTGAATGAAACTGGCTTGTTTTGTAATATTGACTACGGATCAATTGCAATCAATACGTTTGACAGTGAACACTCAAATGTCACAAATTAATCGAAATCCGACTTCATATTTTGTAGATGGCGATGAACTTTATGTCGAATATTTGTTAATCAAAGGAAACTTAGATATTGAGTATGAATCAGGACAACTCTGCAAAATGTTTCGTGCTTCACAGTCCAGAATGGATTAGTTGCTCTGTACGATGCAGTGATGCTTTAATCTGTAATTGTTGTCATACTTTGTGCACAACTGCCATAAGTTGTATCTGGCCATTTATTGGCTGAACATGGCAGATAAACATGAGTGCTGACGAAAGAATAACCTGTTCATACAAATAATGAACATTATGCGAATGTAGTTATCTGTTCGTGCTTCAGAACTTATTAAATTTCTTTATCAATCGAAATTTATTAATATTGTAATCAATCACTGAATACAAGTCGATTACAGTATTGTCTATTTTTTAGGCTCTATGCGCACACTGCGTACAAACTTAAATCATTCAAAGTCTCCATGTGAATCATATTTTACATCTAGGATCATTTGTCATCAATATCGATTAGGTTTTGGTCTCGATCTTGTTTTTGTCTCAGCAAAGTGAAGTTTTAATCGTTTGCAAAATGTTCTCAGTGGGTTGAGTGCCTGGCTTCTCTGATAAGAATTTTTATTGACAAAACGAGCTGCTTCGATTGCCTGCTGAGTTCACTGAGCTTAATTTATTTCGATTTTTCAATCAGTTTGTTCCAGCAACCATCCCTATAATATTCCTTTTCGTTTAAATGGAAATGCTCCCTTGGTCGCAATTCGTTTATCCAGGAATCTTGGAACCCAGCAGGCCGTGCTTTGCGTAAGACTAATCTGCCCCAATCTTTCTACAATTTCACATAACCATTAAATGAGAGAATAGTTCAATCAATCGAATGCGTTTCCTGAATGGAATACTATTACTTAGAATGTAAAGTGTTGAGGTATAGACTGATTATCGAAAACAAGATGCAGTTTTATTTGCAACGGATAATTATTCTAGAATTGAGCTGCCAAGTCCTGTTGCGTTCAACAAACTGATTTCGTCGTTTTTTCTTGATTAACCGTTTTTGCTTCTGTCATTGATTGAAATGCGTTTAATCTCCAATAAAACAAACATTTTAATGAAAATATCCCATGAAAATATTTACGGTCTTGCAACGGACTGACATTTTACATGCCTTCTATTTCTTTCGCGAAGGAACGAAAATGTCAGCTGAGTTTTGTTCAGGCAAGCTTACTTTCATTGATTAACACGAAATTGATTATTTGTTCGCATAAGTATTGATTGCGCCTGTATTGGACTGCTCGTTACTTCATAATGATTGAAATGCTCCTATTTCCTTTAATTAACCCATCTGTTTTCAGTTTTTATGTTTGCATATGGTTACAATCAGCAGCGTTTCCTTATATAAGAATGGACAGAGTGACAGGTACATTCAGCATAAAATTAAGGGCATATGAAACTTTGAAAACTATATTTCAGGTGCAAACATTCGACAATGATTAAATCAACCAGATATCAACATAAACTGAGCTCTGACAATTTCGACCATTTGGATCATGTAAATCTCAAATATGTACCATTCCGAGAAATCGCAGTTTCATAATTTCACCTTGACAGGATCGTAGCGATTTGAAAATGCGTAGCAGATTTATTTCAGGAGCTTAGAGATTCGTTTTATTTCAAGCCAAGGAGCGAAATTAAATCTACCTCCGGCTCTGTGTACAATACAAATGCAGTCCTGCTACGTATAAACTAATCAAAGTGTACTAATTGATATTCTACAATCATTCCAATCAATACTATATCTTACGCTGATGACGAAGACAGTCGCCTTCGAAAGCTCCGTTTTCAATAGTAAACCAATGAATCCTGTTTTTAATAACCACCCATCCTCCCGAGGTAGGGTTGTTACCTATTCACGGGACATATGGACCTTACCGCACAAATCCCAGACAAACATCAAGTCCTTGACCATCCAAAATAATAACTTATTTCTACAATCATAACAAATGTCAATCCGGATGTCTCTGTCATACGGCAAAACAGTCTGCATTTTCTATCATGTACGTTCAATTACTTTTGTCTGTTTGGATTAGGTTAGGTTAATTTTCACCCGCTGAGATGTCCGCAATTTTTGCAGGCTTTCTTATTAATTAAATTTTGCTGGTTCAATTGTAGGCAAATTCATTTGGAACGTTATTATATATTTGCAACCAGATCTCACCAAGCGCTCGTCCTTTTAACACCGTCTGCTCAGCAGTTTTTCTCTCATACGTATTTCAAAGCTTCGCAGTTGAAAGGCAATTCACGACAACGACATATTGAGGGTTTTAGTTCAGACATTGGCAGTCCTAACTTAGTTTTCATATCCTGCCATGCTGGTAGACTGCCTGTAATAATTTGAATAATCACGAACATCTAGTCCATGTAAAATAATAATTAATATCGATTTTGTACCAACAAAAATTGTATATCACGTCAATAAATGAGTGACAGTCTTCCTTATGCTACCCCAGGAAATAATGAAAAATCAATATTCATTGCTGACTGACTCATGTCAATTTGTCGTGGTTCACCAATTTTATTCATTGATTTCTCGTGACCATGAACTTGTTCATCGGAAATCAATATCAGCTAGGAGACCGAATAAATATACTTTGACAAAGGATGCGGAGCTTCTGTCCGTAATCGACTGTCTGCTTGGCTTTGCTGACAAAGGCGAGACAGATACAGTGCATGAAAGTCGTATTCGAAATAACAGCTATAAGTTTGCATCAATGACTTCCAACTTACCAGTGCAGATAAATTTGTATGTGCAGGTAGGGTACTGCTTTACATATTTTTCAAATTACACTTTTAATTACGGGAGCTGACCGTCACTTTCCGAAAGCATATTTCATATGATAATCTGCACTTTTCATCATTCCAACAGATGCCTCATTCACTTTTATGAATCATATAAGTTGTACGTTGGTTTCACGATTAAGTAATAATAAATCATTATGAGGTATGCCTATTTAAACTACATGTGACCCTGTCAAAACGTTTGCACTTTTGATGTTTTAGGCACATTTTTTCCATTCCTTCATTTGAT
The DNA here is from genome assembly GCA_021464625.1 of Proterorhinus semilunaris. NCBI lineage: Eukaryota > Metazoa > Chordata > Actinopteri > Gobiiformes > Gobiidae > Proterorhinus > Proterorhinus semilunaris. The sequence goes on along the minus strand of JAJBBP010000107.1, from coordinate 6,700 downwards.
CTAAATTAAACTAGCGCTACCTGAATAACTCAGCAAAAATTTAGAAATCATTCACAAATTGCAGAATTCATTCAGTTAGCTTACCTCTTTGGAAAACCGCTTTGAATCGATTTCGGGACATCATAACAGTCAGCTTTGCTTCCATATTTTATCATCTGTCCAAGCATTTAATCGAAAAATGGACATCAAATAGAGGCAGAAAATTTAATGAGCAGGCCTCGAACAAGCAATCAAATGTCGTGCTATAACATTATGTACGCATGGAAGTAACTGTGAAAACAATGCAGTGTACTGTTCAGTTCCATAGTGAGCCTGGAGCATTACTGTCGTCTCCTTTCCTGTGGCAAAGTGATTGTTCAACTTTCAGGTACAATAGCGCCATTCATTCTTATCAACGATTTGAAAATGGACTTAATCGAAACGGCATCGATTGAATCGGCATCTAGGATTCATGATGATAAGGATTTATGGAAATCGTTTGGTCTTCAAGACTTCTTGGTAAGCAATTTAGTTGCATGTATGTGCCTGTTCTCAGAAAACTCTCATTGGAAAGGGATTATAACTTTACTCTCGCGTCTCTGATTTCTTTTTTTCATTTTCCTCAATTCAAATATATAACCACACTCATAAACGTATCAGCTGCAAAATACAAATAAACCAGTTGGATGGTGGAACATGAATGACGTGTAACCGTATCATTACTTCATTTCCGTAGCTAAAGATTATGCTTTTTGAAGAACGGTGAGGAGAAAACGCAATGTTCGATGATAATATAAGCAGTTTTGAATGCGTTTTTCAAGAAGAAGTGCAACTGAAACTCTCTGGCGTAGCTATCCCAATAAATATTGGTTGGCTAACAGGAAAGAAGTGTTCATTGACGAATAAATGATTCTCAAGAACCAATAAGAAGCGCATCATAGAAACAAGCTGGGACCGATTATTTAACTCCTTTGACAACTGTACAATGAATGAGCAAAGTGCTAAACAATTACTTCATGTTAACTTTCATACAAAGGCTGTCCAAAATAGAATAGAGCTGCAAGGCATGAAAAGTTTTACAACCTACAACAAGCCCACTCTTGAAAACATACACAGCTTATGAACATTCCCTTTCCAAATGCGACGTATATGCATGTACTGTCCACTTCGTCCAGGATCAGCCTGACTGATGTATTTTTTATTAAACTACTTTTCGTTGTTTCCATTGGTTCCATTGGAAAAAGTGGCTTTCTTTGTTCACCCTTTAACATGAAACGTTTTAATCATATTTCGCTCCCTAAAAAGCAAGTTTGGTTATTGCCGCACTCATGGTCAGCTAAACGAGCTGAAATTCTCCATCTCCCACTTAAAGGTTGCATGTAAGTATCGCAAATTTCTATGCCAAAATAAACTGAACATCTGCATGACAACCCAGACTGGATGGGATTCCTCAACTACTAACGCCAGTTACCCACCAAACAGCATCAGTAAATGTAAAAATTTAATTTTTTTCATTGAAGAATAGACCATTTATCCTCATTAAGTCTTATACCAGTAATTAAAGCAACCATTACCTTGTTTGGAATATCTTTGGTAGGCATTAACTGACGAGAACTGACTGAAGTCAACAACAACTCACATTTGTCGTTCCTGAGATTAAATTGGCATCTGCATTTTATAATGCATTCATTCAACGTTAAATTTTTCTGAGCCATCACAGCTGCATACGTATAGCTTGACTGAACGACAGATGCAAAGCTGGTTCATTCGAAACTGCCCTCCTAATTCAGGCATTTCAGACAGTTACTTTTGTCTAAATTAAAACTAGTATTTAGGTTATGACTTCAACGTGTTCATCAACTGGCTCTAGGGAAGAAGTTTATCTGCTTCGATTCCGAAAATAAACTTTTACGCCCAGGTGGCACACATTTACTGCCTAAACCATTCGAAGTTTTCCTTTAAAATTATTTACCACGTTTGCTGAAAAGCATACATATTTCAGGGAAGGTAACAACGATCTGTAAACAAATTCATTGTTACTCTTTTGCTGCCTCGACTGTAGCAACACCATTCTTATCGATTGAGAACTATTTGTTAGTTTGACGAAGCAACATTGATCCACTGCGTGTGATCAGTGAAATTCTGTTTGTTTTCAATATTGTTTTGTTCGGTTCAGGTTTCAACATCATCAACTTTGCTAAACTATTAGAAACAAAAGTTTTTAATTGCAATTTCCTGCTAATCTTCCAAATCAATGGCTGCGATCTGTTACCAGTTTTTATCGAGCTTGATGTATTTATGAGAGACACTCTGAAGCGATTGGAGTTTCTTCTTCTGCTTCTACCCAACAAAGCAACTAAGGTAATTTTAATAAACGAGCTGTTCACCGGCCGAAATGATTTAGAAGCAGATGGATGAAACAGCAGCGCAACTGCTGAAGCGTCAGCGAGAAAGTGAAGCATCCCGTCTCACCCTTATCAAACAATGCAAAGAGTATGAAACGAATACACCCGAAGTGAGCAAGGCACATCTGCAACGGCTCAAACCATTTTGCCTGGCTTTGATTGCAGACCGTGAAACGATACGCTGCAGATTTGATCGCAAGTCTGCAGTCAGAAATTGATTCCTTGACTAAACGCTGTATAGAGGCGGAGACGGCTTGCATAAAACAGTATGAAATGGTCATCAAATTATCCAGTACATTGCTACAGATCATCAGCAGCGTAATCTATTCTGATTTTCTAGACCTACAGTCAAAGTTAACATTGTGTGAGGAAAACAACAAAAACCAAGCACATTTCACCTCAAAGGATTTGCAAGACACCGAGTTGAATGCTAGTCACTCAGAGAATGGTGAATCAATTTTATGCATACAAATTATTTTCACGCGTACTGTTTTCTTCCATTTAAGATGCGATTATCGAGTGCATCCGCAAAGAGCTGCAAATTTTCAAAAGAAACTGCATTGCCGAAATCAAGGTAGGAAATGATGTTTCAAAGCAGAACTGATGTGGCTGTAAAGTGACTGTTTTATTTTACTTGCAAATTCGACCTCCAATATTTTCCCTATTTCAAACGGCAGTTTGAATTGTTATCAGCATACGGTGCTGCTATTAACGCGCAAAACGTTTTGATCGATGATCTTTTTCGTATTTAAAAAGATTCTGCCTTAAACAATTCAGCAAGTACAATAAGTTGTTTTAATTATGATTGAATTTTATTTAATCGAATTAAGACTCGCTGTTTAGAGTTTTTTCTCCCTTAAACAAACCTGCCTTTCTAATTAAGTTCGTGAACCTTACATGGTGAACAATCATTAACTAACGTCGATTCATCCATGCATAAAATGAAAAGGAATGTTTGAAACCACGTTCGCTCGTTTTAATTATTTACCTTTCATTCGCAATAGCTTGAATTCAGAATATAAGATGGATGTCGCCGCGTGCTTTTGCTTGTACCAGAGTGCGGTTGTTCACTTTATTTTGATAAAACCAAGTTTTGAATAATCAAAGTAAAGCTTGTTTTCATATTTATTATCTTAGAGTTGACGCTTTTGTGAAGACTGTTACTTATGAAAATTCATTCAAAAGAAACTACAAGTTCTGCTCACCTCAAACAGTAATTAAATTCAGTGTAATAAAGCTTTCTTTTGTCAAGTGATGAGCACTGCACAATCGCGCAGCACATAAAATTGTGACACGATGTCCACTAACTTCTAAAGGGATCATTTGAGATTTACAATAATTCAGAGACTTGGTTAAGCACAAAACAAATTGAAAGGTGGTCGGAAAACTTGCCTGGGTCTCGTAGAAAACCTAATTTTTATTCGACGCTAATTAAATTCATTTCTGTGCTAGGTGCTAATATTATGATTTCACCTCGCAACCAATTGTTGTTTAAACTATGTTGAGTCCAAGTATATTTTAAGCAGATAGTTTCCTTGAAAAGAAAAGAATAAGGAATGCTTAAGTTCTTGTATCAGAAGCACTATCTACGTTTTCTCTCCCATTCACAGCACGGAGCCAACTGAACACCATGGTAATCTGCTGCAAAAAGATATTCCATCAGAATCAGATAATTCATGGAAGAAAAGAAATAGACCAGTTTTCAGTTATATGTGTCGTAGGCAATCGGCGTGCGGCGGTGATTTGTGCCATCTGTGTACACGCAATGAACAATTTGGGTCTCTAAGTTACTGCCTACGGTTACAGCGCCTCCAATTTATATTTAACCCTAGTTTACTTTATTTTTAACTCCAATTCGAATTTATTCGTATCTCCAATGGTTCATTTATTGTTGCACCCGCTTGAATGGTGACAAGCATTGTTGCATGACATGGAGATTTTTCGACACGAACAACGATTTGTGGTGCATCCGCCGGTACAGTTGCAACGACGATATCCTTGACCGCCTGTTACACTGGAAATTGATGTTTCTGATCGCAGAGAAACTGTTTGGGGTGGTACATCATCGGTCGTCAAAAATGTATATATTACGGGCAGAAGATGAGAATTGGGGAAGGGTGCCATGTTTATTACCAATTTGGTGTACGCCATGTTCATTAGTTGAAACTTTGACACCCCTCATGTTCAGATGATCTGATCGTGCTCAATCGAGATTGGAAACAGGCACCAAGACGTTGTTGCCGATTTCTATATTTGTACATCGCTGATTACTATCACGTAGCATCTTTTTCGCCTGATCCTCTTGACGATTTTTGACTGCGTTTTTTTCAAAAATTCTGCATGCTCTGAGGCACAATAAGAACACATTGAGTTGACCTGCCGGCAATTCTCACTTAAACGATGCAGTACATTAGGTTTGGTTATATAGGGGCAAACTTACCAATTGCCAATATCTTAAATTTGAACATTTTTTTCAACAACTTGGGAAAGTTCGTTTGACTGCCTTTAAAGTAAAGCAGTAAAATTGATGTAGCAGCACTTACAAAGATGTTGAGGTTTTGTTTTCAATGTTTTCAATTCTTGTAGGATAAATTTCAACTTGAATAAACAAATGAAAAATTCGAAATGGTTGAATATTATATTTGAAACATTACCCTTGAAGGTTTTCGAATTCATCCAGAACATTTAAATGACTATCTTGGACACTAAAATATTTTGTTTTGTTTCTACAAGTAGACTAAATTCACAATACTTGTTAGCCGATACGGCTGGTGCATCGTCTTGAATGGTTGAAGTCTTTACCACATTCACATTACTAAAAATTCATTTCATCTGTGGCTATAAGAAAATGCGAATAAAATACCGTAGTTGATTCAGTGAGTCTTCGAGGTCTTCCTCGGGTTTTAAGCTCCGTAACATTGATGGTGGCAATGTACTCGAATTTTGCGTTGGGTCAACTCCAAATAGAACGCGGTATGGACTTGGCCCAAGAATTCTTTTATAGTTGAACAAATTTTAGAGACTCGCTCCAAGGCGCGTCTGGGTGATCATTTAAATAACAGCGAAGCATTTGCTGGACATCTGCATTCGCTCTTTCGACACTTCCCTGACTCTGCGAGTGACGAGGCTTTCCGTTGACGATCACTAATTCAAGCCAAATCCCCTTCAGTCCTTTGATGATTCGATTTACAAATTCGCGGCCGCTATCGGACTGTAAAATACGCGGTGCACTGAAATCACAGAATATTGCAATTAATTCTTTAGCAACTGCTATAGCTGTCTTTTCTTTTAATGGCCTCAGCACGCAGTATTTCGTGAAGTGATCTTGGTAGTTCATAATATATTTGTATCCGTGATGGTCTTCAGACGTCTGCCAGTCAATCAAGTCCACTTGTGCCTGAGACGCCATCTGATAAAATAGGTTTCACCACAAGGGACTTTTTGATCCCTGGTCGTTTCAGCTGACAATTCTCACAGACTTGGATAAACGTCTCCACAATCTTTCTGGTTAAATTGGCGTATTTCATCTTAATTTCTTCCATTACACGGTCGCATCCACCGTAACCAGTTGACAGGTGTACTTCTTGTATGATAGAAAACATTTCTTCTGTACATATTTACTGGTACTGTTTTCAATAAGTCGCTCTTCGCCTTGTAATTCAACCACACGAAAACATTGTTGTAGGCGGACTTCACGCTTTTTTGCTGCCATGTGATGATGACCCGTATTTCTGCAGCAAGTCATTTTCATGCTTTGTAAAAGATCGGTGTATTTTTCCTTGCCAAAAATGTTGAAGTTCCTTTCAGTTTCTGCATTTCTGAGAATCACTTCCAGGAACGTTGATTCTATGCTTTTCACTGTGATCAGCTTACCTATAACTGTAATCGACCTGGTTAACTGTGTTAAGTCTGCGCACTGTAACCTAGAGACCCAAAATTGTTCATTGCGTGTACACAGATGGCACAAATCACCGCCGCCCACCGCCGATTGCCTACGACATATGCATTTGATATAAATTCTGTAGAAAATGTCTATAAATTACGATTTATTTAAACAGCACACGGAAGGCTTTCTTGGTCATGTACTTCCTGTTATTTCCATTTGGTTTAATAGCAGCCTTTGGCATAAACCGAGTGTACGAAACAGAAGAAACGAGAACCGAAAGAGACCACAAAAGACAAATGACCAAAGCACTCCCTAAGCTAAATTCCATGCTAATAATAGGTTTAGTCAAATTCCCATTTTTGTCTCAACCAAGCATACAATAATGTTCTGGTTATTTTAGTTTTTATTTTTTGTGGTTAGCTTTCTACTA
>JAJBBP010000106.1:0-33410 GCA_021464625.1 Proterorhinus semilunaris | reverse complement strand
ACTTTTACCAAAAGCCAGGTTGATTGGGCAGATTTTAGCCCAACACAGTACAAACAGTTTACAGGTTACTCTTACGACATTTTGTATGAGCTTCTGCATTTACGCCTCTGCTAAAGAAACCCATTTGCTTTATGCATATTTGAAGTAGCTCAATTTTTGCTAAGCGAGGCGATGGAGAATGCAAATTAACTGCTTACTTGCAATTGACTGGCTGAGAAATGAATGACATAAAAATTGGATTTCATTAGCCACGGATTTCATTTGTTTCCAACTCTTGCTGCTGAGTAATATCCGTATTTTGCGCAGCGAGTGCATAGAAATTCCACTTTTGCCAAAATACTTAATACGGTATACATAAATGTATGACAGGTAGGTACATTAAATTATATACCTTTTAACACAACAGTGTTTGTTGTAAATTAGTTTCATTGTTATTTTATAAACTGCTCTTACAGATGATGAAATGAGAGGTAGCGGTTTAATGGAAAAGTACAGAAACCTTAATAGCATGCAGGTGTTTTGCAACGTTTCGACAAAAGTCGGAGTTTTCGTTGCAAGGTAATGAAAATTCTTCCCAGGTGGGTTTCGTAATAAAGCTTTCTTAGGTTTTGGTTCGAGTTTTGTTTCAATTTCTCGCGTGGTGTCTCTTTACGGATCTGTGATTTTATTTTTCATTTTTTAACCCGTAATTATGCATTTCTGAACCCTGTGGTAATTACTGTGTTTGTTGAAACCTTGGACGTGATTTCGTTGTACAACTTTGAAAGTAGCTAATTCATGAGGCCTTTTGCCGTTTCGTAATTTTTATTTTGGACCGTATTCGCTTTGATCTGCGCGTGTGGCACTGCCAATAGCGCTTATTTGAGCAACGTCAGCATTGCTACTAAACTATGTTTGCTTACTTGCATTTAGTTAAATCACGACTATTTTTGCGCGTTAATATACTTAGTCGATCGCTTAAGATAACATATTTTCAAGACGAATTTCGTTGTTTTGAAATGAGTTGTGACACCAATACTTTGTGGATGTTATAATACGAATACTGTTCACACTGCTAACGATATTCAGGTAGGAGCCTTGCTACGCGCGAATCAAATGGCGAACGTGATCCGAAAATAAAAGTCAGGAAATTACAGAAAGCCTGCGACAACAACGAAGAACGTTTTGGCAAAGATCTAGTAATTATCACACATGCCACAAATGCACAAGTAAACATGTAAAAAGTGAAAACATAAAATCACGGATAAAAATTAACGGAATCGTAAAAAGCCAGATTGGCATTGAAACGCCACCAGAGTCTTTGAAAAATGTAAATGGAAAACGGGAGACAAACACCAACCGCTTCCTAAAAGGCCATATTGACAAAAAAAATACCACCGGAGACGTAATCATACAAGTATGAACAGATTCCTACAAAAAGTCAGTTTGCAAAAACGCCACAGGAAACAAAGAAAATCGAAAATATAACATCGAAAATCAACCGAATCCTAAAGAACCAGATCAGCAAACAAGCAGCACTGTAGACGTTGAAAAATGAAAATATAAAATCAGAGATTCATATCAAACGAATTTTAAAGAGCCAAGTGGGCAAAGAGTCACTACAGGAGAAATTGAAAAATAAAATAACATAAACCGAGTGCTAAAAGGCCAGAAGGAAAAAGTCTCTGCGAGGAGGAGTTTTCGCTGGCTTGTGATTAAAACTCCGTTGCGTTTCACTACGACACTAGTTCGTTTATACTTAATCGTATTTAACAAGAAATTATTTGATCAAATGAGGAGAACGGTTTCCTGTCCGTTGTTCTTCTTGTCTTCTCATGTTTCGTATGTTCCATCATTGAATATGAATAAGCGTTAACAGATGAAAAGACAAGGATAAAGAAACAAATTTCTTTATTTACCAGAGCTTTCAGAGACCACTGTCTACTTCAATGATGAGCAACCCGCGGCCCGCAAGGCGGTTTTGTGCGGTCCACGATTCGTTTTCCAAAACGTTACATTGGAAATCTGCACTTCAAAGGAAGCAATCAATCCTGTTTCATCTTAGTTTTCACAGACTGGGTGCTGAACAGAAATTTGCACGCAACTTGCGCTGTTCTAGATCCACGCAGCTATTGAACCGCGCGACGTGAAACAGTTATGCACATTACGACGCCGTGCAAACTTACTGACATTGTGAGAAATCTCAAGTTGATTCATTTTCTCCTCACAAAAAATGAACGAAGACTTGCCTGTCTACTTATATTTATATTTTGAAAATATAGTGTCAATAACATAACAAAAGACAGTTGCAAGACAAGACAGGCCAGATGATAGCATTGTCCAAGAATCCCGTGGAGCAGACACTGCTATCTGTGAGTGTAGCATCACGTATTTCCTAAGTGAAACATACTTTTTTCATTAAAATTGAATTTAAAAATCTTGAAACACTCCGTATACCTGAACAAACATGGCTCTCACACGTTTGTACGGTGTTGTCCATTTGTTCTGAAAATAAGAACAAGCCCTACCTCGGGAGGATGGGCAGTTATTACAAACAGACGGCATAGTTTAATCTTAACGGAGTGCGGAGCTTTCGAAAACAACTGTTTCGTCGTCAGCGATAAGTGAACAACAGTGAACGTTTGGAAGAACAAACATGGCTTCGCAAAAACGACGAAACGCCAGATAAAAGATGATCGTAGTACATTTAACGACACATGGATTTCGGAATATTGTCTTGTCAATGTGCCTGAAAAATTGCGATATGCCTGATTTGCAATGAAGCTTAAGCCATTTTCAAAGAATACAACGTGAAAGCATTATGAAACAAAATATGGCTCAAAGTACGGTTCATTGCGTGGTCATACGCGAAAGGACGAAGTAGAAAAGTTGAAAGTACGTCTGTGTGATCAGCAAAATGTTTTCAAAGTTGCTACTGAAGAGGCACATATTTCTGTTCATGCCAGTTATTTGGTCTCCAGGATCCTGGCAAAACGTTTGAAGCCTTTCAGCGACGGTGAGATTGTGAAAGAATGTTTTGAAGCTGTTGTTTATATTGCATTTCCTGAGAAAAAATATGTTATTTCAAAAATAAGTTTGTCACAATGTATTGTGGGTCGAAGAGTGGATGGTATGTCAAAGCATTCTAACACGCAGAACTGCAGATTTCAAGTGGTTTTCTTCGGCATTGGATGAAAGCATTGACATATCTGACACAGTTCAATGGTTGTTTTTATTCAGGGAATCGATGCAGAGTTTAATATAACGGAGGAACTGGCAGGTATGGCTGCAATGACAGGTACAACAAGAAGCGAAGACTTTTATGAAAAGTTAAAAGAGTATTTGAGCGATTAAGGCTGTCAACGGAGAAATTTTCTGAAATTGCAACCGATGGAGCACGATCAATGATTGGCCAGAAGAATGGATTAACAATTCGAATAGCTGCAGAAACAAAGGCTCTTTGTGGTCACGGTTTAATTTTATGCCACTGTTTACTGCATCAAGAGCACTTGTGCGCCAAATCTTTGAAAATGACAACTGTTGTTAAAGTAGTTATGAAATTAGTGAATTCGATTTGATCCACTGGGCTGAATCTCACAGAGTTTTGAGAATTGTTGAAAGATATGCAGGCTGATCATGACGATGTACTTTATTACAGTGAAGTGAGATGGCTTAGGCAAGGTAAGATGCTGAGGCGAGTTTAAGACTTTAAAGAAGAAATCGTGACATTTTTGGACATGAGGGCAGATCAGTTAAAGAATTTAATGATTTACTGGTTGACATAACGGTGCATCTGAATGAACTGAACTTGAATGTTCAAGGAAAAGATCAGCTCATTCACACAATGTTTGACCAGATCAAAGCGTGTGAGATGGAATTGTCGTTATTGAATCTCAATTTCACTTCAACAACCTGACCCACTTTGAATTATTGAAGAAAGAAAATCCAACAATTTCTCCAAAATGCGCCGACAAACTTCAGATGCGTAAAGATGAATTTCAACTGCGTTTTCTAGGCTTCAGGAAAAATGAGCAAACGTTCAGCATATGTTCGAGGCTTTTTCACGTAAATGTTGAAATTGCTCATACAGAACTTCAAATAGAGTCGATTGATCTTCAGTAAAACACAGAGTTAAAGAGCAAATTTCATGATGTACCACTTCTAGACTTCTACAGACTTTACTTGCCATAAAATATGTAGAGACAACGGTCTTACCCCCCATTGCCTGTCCCTAACATGTGCACAAACTAAACATCCCAGTGCAGTTAGAATTCTCGAAGAGGCTAGCCTAAAGCTCCTGAGAATCCTAATCAAGGAACATAGAGTCAGTCTTCATAAACTTAGAGAACAACAAAGAACTGAGCAGTCTCTTTTCTCGCAGCTCTGCCCGGATTTAAGCATTGAACTGGCCACCTATATAAATGCAAAACAACTCCACGACATCGAAAACGACAAGCCCAGACTTGCTCGTAAACTGAACATCCTGATCTCAGAAAAATATAGAGGCAAAGAGTTTTTTCAACGGAAATCAACCAACCCCTTAATGAAAGAAAGATTAGCCGTTCTTAACCTCAGCAAAAGAACTCTTAATCCTGAGGAGTCAGCTATTCTTAATAAGGGCCTGAATTTCATACCTGCTCCTTCCCATTTCTGTTACAACAACATCATTACATCCGCAGAATACTCAGTAAGAGGCGAAATAGGGGCTAAAATCAAACAACAAATAGCTTCATCTTTCGACCTTTGCACAAGACAAATAGAAAGAAACACCACTAAAAGGAAAACTTTGCCATTAAAACATTGGCACGTGATGATTCCATCATAATCACAAAAGCAGACAAGGGCAATATGGTCGTAATCCTTGACAAGGCGGATTATATTGAGAAGGTCAATGTCCTTCTCGATTGTAACACCTACACCAAGCTCTTGTCAGATCCAAGTGAGGATGTAAGAAAAAACTGCGTAGCACAACTAAACGCTTTTCCTCAGTGATAAGAACGATCCAGCTCTCGCCAAGATCAGAGACAAAATGAAATTCTCGGCACAATTCCAACCGCCAGAACTTTACTGCCTCCCTAAAACACATAAGGAAGGAATCCCCATGAGACCAGTTGTTTCAAACATTGGCAGCTGAACAAGACTTTTGGCGAAATGGTTGAGCAACATTTTGAAACCACTGACTGGTCAGAAGATTCTTTCGTCAAGAATTCCTTCACCTTGAGACAGGAACTAAAGAGGATAACAGTTAACGAACAACACATTTTGGTTAGCTATGATGTCAAGGATCTTTTCACAAACATCCCGGTTAAATACACCATAAACCTAGCAAAAGAACTCCTCGACAAAGACAAGTCACTGAAAGAAAGGACTAACCTCCCCCCAGCACGAATTTGTTTACTGATCAACAGTTGCCTAACCATGGGGAATTTCTTTCATTTCCAAGGAACATTCTACCAGCAGAAAAAAGGCGTCCCTATGGGCAGCCCTCTTTCACCTGTAATGGCAGAAATTTTTATGGAGCATCTCGAGGATCTTGCTTGTGCTAGCTCTCCAACTGACACCAAACCGGTGTTTTTCAAAAGATACGTGGATGACATTCTAGCAATTTGCCAAAATGACAAGGCTGAATCTTTCCTCGAAACATTAAATTCCATTTTTCCGAGTCAAATTTCTTTCACCATCGAAAAAGAAATTAATGGAGGCATTCCCTTAATGGACATTTTCATGAATAAGAAAGGTAGCCGTCTCCTAACCAGGGTCTACAGGAAACCCACCCATTCTGACAAGTATTTACATTTCTCATCCTTCCACCCGGAGAGTGTCAAGATTGGCTTAATAAACACCCTTGTCGACAGAGCTTTCCACCTATGCGACAAAAGGTTCCTAAACAACGAGATCCGGCACATAACGACATCACTACATGAGAATGGTTACCCGGAAGCTTTTGTATCCAACAAGATCAAAGCTAGACTCAAATCTCTCAAAACAGAGCGCATAAAACACCTAAAGACCAGAAACCCACCCTTTGCATTCCGTTCTTCCCGGCTCTTTCCAAAGTGTTGCATCCAAAGATTAAAGATTCACACAACATCCACTACCAGAACTCTAAATCACTTAGATGCATACTTAGGAATGACAAGCTTACCATCAACAAGGAAGATCAGAAAGGATGGGTATACAAAATCACATGTGAATGTGGAGGCACTTACATTGGGGAAACCGGGGGAACCCTACAAGGAAGGTTGGGGAACACAAAGCGTCTATTCTTAGGTATCAAAATGCCTGGAAAAGACTCAATGGAATCCCAATCAAAACCCGAGGACGACCACCGACGTTAGACCCAAGGGTTGCAATGGACGCGGCAAAGAAGGCTTCAGCAGTCGTCGAACACCTGGAACATTGCCATTCGAACACCGAAGCCATCAACATCCTCCCAATTACGAGGGAGACTTGTTTCTTCCGTCGAAGGATCAAGGAGGCCTTGGCAATCAGGAGATCGACATGTTACAACCGCGACAACGGTTTGGAGATCAGTGATATCTGGAATCACATGGCTCCATTAACCAACTGTTGTGACAAAAGACTGTGACCCCCCCTTGCTTTTGCCCACCAAAACACCTTTTTACCATTGACCCTCCTCCCCCCCCCCTTGTTTTTGTTGCACTGACCCATAACCCCATTCCGTGTCTGTATATAACCATCATTAACAGACACATGTACCTCTTATCCTTTACGCTGATGATGAAGACAGTCGCCTTCGAAAGCTCCGTATTCAATAGTAAACCATTGATTCCTGTTTTTAATAACCACCCATCCTCCCGAGGTAGGGTTGTTACCTATTTACAGGACACGTGGACATTACCGCACAAATCCCAGACAAAATAAGTTTGCAGAAATCCTGAATCAAGCAATCAAGATGGCAAATTTATTTGGCAGCACCAACATTTGTGAACAGACCTTTTCAAAATGAATCGGCTGAAAAACAAACGTCGAAATCAGCTAGGTGACGATCGGTTGGAGAACTGTCTGAGGGCCGCTACGCCTGGAATTGAACCGAACATAGAAAAGCATTGTCAAGTGTCCCATTAAGCGTGCCGTACCTATGATCATGGCGGCTGAGAATTTTGAATTTGTACATTACCTCATATTACATATAAGTTGTTTGCACATCGTACAGGCAGTTTCTGCGTTTGTTATGTATTAGGCTAATATTAAAACCTTTAATGGCAAAAGTTCTTATACTTTGAATGGATGCGGCTTGCGATCTTCATAAAAATTCTGATGCGTCCCGCGGACAATAAAGTTGCTCATCACTGGTCTATGTCATCAGCGGATGATGTTATTGGGCTTTTTATGACCAAGAGGCCTGGTCACAAGATAGTGGTGTAAAATACTGTAAAACACACAAGATGGTGGTGATAAAAAAGCCCAATAACACCAGGCGTTCCCATAACATCATCCACTGACGACGGAGACAGTGGTCTCCGAGAACTCCGATTTATTACAGAGATTTCTTCTCTATCCTTGCTTTCTTGACTGTTAAAAGATCATCATCATACAATGATGAAACATGCGCAGCCTGAGAAGGCAAGAAGAACAACGTACAGGAAACCGTGCTCCTCATTCGATCATAAAACTTCGTCCGGTACAAATGGAAATAAAGTCGGAAGAAATTATTTGAGAAAAACACAATTTGCATTTATTCTCGGTAAGCAAAAGCCGAAACATTTTAGTAAACAAGCTGTCAACGGTGTAAAAAAATGAGACTATAATTGGCATTGAAGAAAGTGCAAAATTGTACCGACGCCCGTTTTGCCATCCTTTACAAAATGCATCCGCCGCATTTTTGTTTTCCTCGCGAAGTTCAAACAACGAAGAGTTTACTGCGAAAGTTGCCTGTTCATTCAAACTAGTTTGCCGAATCAATCAGCTTGGTTAAGGCGAACAATTGTTGAATTTACAGTGTTTTTGGATTGAAGCAATCAGAAAAGAGTCACTAGGTAAAAAAAGGCAACCTTGTTTCTAAAATGTCTTCATCCAAAATCTGAGAACTACAAACATCCGCTATTAAAATGGTTTCTTCACAATTTAAGTTTGTTGAATCCAAAAGACTGATTTGTCTTTGAAGACAGTATCTTATATTAACACCAGCTCAGCAACTGGATTTTTGTATATAAAATAGTCAGTTGACGTTTATCTATCGGAATATACTGAATAGTGATTGTCTGGTTAAAATAGTAGTCGTAATTTGAATACCAACCCTATGTATACGTTCAGTTCGACATGTTGAAATCAGCAACTGCTTTTCTTCTCGAAATAAGGCAAAACGTTTGTTGGTTTATTTCCGAGGTGAAAGGAACAAGTTCTACCACAGCTTACTTTGTTGAATATTTTTGTTCTTAAAACTTGTCATTGGATTGTTGCCTGAAGTGCAGGTAAAATTTATTGATTCAAGAACCTTTTCATAAAATGCACCTGTAATTCAACTGTCTTGAAATCAATGATCAGCTATGTTGGCTTTTCTCATATCCGCCTACGTCATAAATGAAGTTCTCACTGAACGACCCGGACAGTTTGTACAATACCAACCAAAGGGTCAATGGAATTAGAATTGCCCACGAACTGGACAAGAAACGTTCGTAGTAAATGAGCATTAAAAAACCAGTTCCTCGAGAGGCGCTATAAACAGGTTTGGAGTTTGTTCAAGGCATTCGGTCAACCGACCAGAATAAACCTACCTCTTGACTGTGCCAATCTCCTTCCTCTCTTTCACATTCATAGTAAGGCCTTATTAACTTTGCTTACAGCTGACGGTTTTGCATCTTCCAAGGTAGTTTCAAGGAATGTTTGAGCATAAATATGTTTGGACGTTGTCCGTAGATAAATGCGCTGCGCATTTATTGCGCAACATAAAGGATGACATAAAATTAACAAGCTAGTCAATAGTAAATAAATAATACACACGTCGAATTTTTCTTTAAATACTGCTGTATTGTTTGGATGGAAAGTTTTAAATGAAAACCATTGTCTACCATCCTACCTGAAGATAATGTTTTATTAAATTGTCTCCCGCAGACGAGCTTCGAGAGCATATTTCCAAAGTCTGTTTCCTCTGTCCCAATGCGTATTTATCGTTTAAAACAGTTTTACAAACTCGTTGAGGTCAAAATTAGTCTGTGGTTTTGCGAAACTGCGCACTTTGTTGTGTATCGAACTAAATTGAGCACTTTTTCATGGTTTATCTTTTTATATGCAAATTAGTGAAAATCTTGTTTTTCCTTTAGGATTCGCTTTTTTCAGCCTCATGATGACGCCCCAACTGTTCAGAAGTGTTGTAATACTACATTTTCTGCGCGTTGCCGCATGTGTTGGCCAGGAAGCGTTTGTGGAAGAAAATTCCGTTGTTATCTTGGATGACGAAAACTACGACGAGTTTTTGAAGACTCACGAAATGGCTCTGGTGAAATTTTACGCCCCGTGGTGCGGCCACTGCCAGCAACTGGCTCCAGAATATGAGAAGGCGGCGAACACGTTGAAAGCCACGTCCGGCATTCGTCTGGCAAAACTGGACGCCACCCTGAATCCGGTGGTCACTCGTAAGGAAGGTGTCATGGGATATCCGACGTTGAAATTTTGGAAAAATGGCCAATTTCTTGACTACGACGGTGATAGGAGCAGCGATGGCATTGTGCAGTGGGTTGTCGAAAAGGCGGATCCCAACCTTCAGCCTCCACCTGAGGCGGTGCTCACCCTAACTTCGGAAAACTTCACCGACGTTATAGCGTCGCTGCCAATTGCCCTTGTCGAATTTTACGCACCTTGGTAAGCGGATATACAGAAGTGCCCACGTTCACACCGGCACTTTTTTATACGTAGGTGTGGTCATTGCAAGCAGCTGACGCCGGTGTTCGAAAAAGCCGCACAGATACTTGCCAAGCGCCAGCCACCAATTACGTTGGCAAAGGTGGATGCCACTCAGGAGCGCGATTTGGCAAGCGAATATCAAGTGACCGGATACCCGACTTTGAAAGTTTTCCGTAATGCAAAAGCGTTCGACTACAACGGTCCCAGATACACTGAAGGTTTGTGCTAGAGTTCTTTTCCTACGCGTAACTGTAACCGTGCACAGGCATCGTCTCCTACATGGAATCAATGTCTTCTCCGGCTGCACGGTTAATCAAAGACAGCGACGATTTGAAGAAGTGGATGAAAGACGACGAACCGCTCGTTCTGGGACTTTTCAAAAGCGAGAAACAGCCAATGTACGACATCTTCATGGAAGCAGGTTTCACTCAGTCTGCTTGTTGGCAGTGCATCCAGCTGGTTCGTTTTAGCCGAAGAGTTGCGCGAACAGTTCCAACGGATCGCGTTTTCCTTTTCCAAAAGTGTCAGCCAGCAATTTGGTGCCACGTGGCACGACGATCAAGTTGTGGTCGTTCTTCCGGAAATGCTGACCACCGTCCATGAGCACAGGAACAAGTTGTTGTCGAAGGTAATCGAAGTGTTACTGTATTTTCCCATGCCGCTTATCGCAGGTGGATGCGAGCAAAGAGGACGTGGTCAAATTTGTTCGCGAAAGTAGTGTCCCGTTGGTCGGTCATCGAACACGATCCAATCAAGACTGGGCCTATTCCAACGTCAACAAGCCTCTGGTGGTCGCCTATTACAACGTAGACTTTGGCAAAGAATTTTTGGCTGGTGAGAGTAAATCAGCCACTTTAAAGTTGAGGGTGAACACGTTGTCACGCAGATACGCAGTTCTGGCGAGAAAGGATAGCCAAAGTGGCAAACGATTATCCGGCTTACGTTTTCGCCATATCCGATGAACAGGAATATGAGCGCGATCTCCAAGAGGTCGGCCTCGACGACAGCGGCATGGACGTCAACGTTATCGTCTACGGCATGCAAGGCAGCCGTTACAAAATGGATCCGGAAGAGTACGACGACTTCAGCGAAATCGGTCTGCGAGATTTCATGGCCAAAGTGAACAGCGGTATATATTTGTACACTTTTTGCGAGCGTCATCAAATTGGGATGAATAATGACTGCAGGAAAAGTGAAGGCGTTCAGAAAATCTCAGCCGCCACCACGATTGCAAACCGGGTCCGTAGTCACTGTTGTTGGCTCGACGTTTAAGCAAATTGTTTACGACGACAGTAAGGACGTCTTGATCAAGTTGTACGCTCCTTGGTGTGGTCACTGCAAGGTTAACAGCTGTGAGTAAGTTACACATGCCACCAACCGTTTCGTTGCAACAGGCTTTGGAACCCATCTACGAACAATTGGCCGAAAAATTGAAGCATGTTAAAAGCTTAGTGATAGCCAAAATGAACGCCGTGGATAATGACAGCGACCAGACGTATTTAGCCAAAGGTTTTCCAACTATATACTTGGCTGCTCGGGGCAGGAAGAAGGAACCCATTGCTTACACGGGTGAAAGAACGGTCGACGCGATGGAGTCTTTTCTGCGCAGCAATGCGGTAGCTCTGTCGATTGGCTCCGAATTATAGGCATACATTATTTACCTACGGAGATTATTAAACTTCCAACTCTACCACGATTCACTTCCAGGCAGAATTTATTCAACGCATGCAAATTAGAGCATCGATTCATACGGAATGACTTCCAGCAATTGAGGAGCGTTTTTCTTCGTACGAACCCAATGCCCTCGGCGAGGTCCCTGTGGCTAAAACAAAATTGAAACTTTAGCGCTGACACACGGATACAGTGAAAGGCGATGAGTAGGTTACAGCAACAAACATTTCAGCACGCGGTGAAGAGTGAACAAAAAATGAAACAGAAGAATTTTCAGGCTATCATTTGGCAGACTGACATTTTAGCCATCAAAGTTGAACATACCAGAACAGATAAATCGTAAAAAACCAAATTCACTGTTCGTCGCAGCCTTTTGATGGAATGTCAGAATACAATAAACACCACGTTCGGTACAAGACTTTTAAACATTCAGTCTAGATAAAAAAATTTGAATACAACAAATGCTCTAGATTTCAAAACGCTATTTTACCCCACCATTTAAATTACCGGTGTCGACGATAAGGAACCAAAACTGCCCCTAAAAGATATTCTAAATTTTTAACGACTCGACATTTCTTCAATCGCTCAAACATGATTACAGTAGTTCAAAGACTTTTAGGTGCAGTGACAAATGGCGTGAAATTTCTTTTCTACATCTGGTAGACATTAAACATTGAAATAATCGTATGACGATCGCTACGATCACTATTTACTTGACTACAGAGCGAGAACGATGGAGCTTTCCCATTTTTGGCGAAAACACGTGGAGAAATAAAATAGACCGACGAGCACCCAAAGCTGACCACAGAAGCACAAAACTGGAACAACACAATTAACACTTGCTTTTGGTAATTGCAATCTATCGGTTTTAACGGCTGTGAACGGATATTTTATTATTACGATTCAAGCCTTACATGAACACGAAAGCATTGTCATCGGTTTAAATTCCCGATTTCCGACTTGCGGGTACGAAACCCCAATCCGTAAGACAATAATTCGGCATATTATAATGCTCTTTTATGAAACTAGCCTAACTGCAACTATCGGCTTTTCATGCCAAAAGCAACGTCTCAAAATCAACTTTCCAGAAGAGGTAATGTAGAATTCGGTACAACAGTAACCGTGGACGAAAATCAGGCTTCGTATTAGTATCGCGGTGCGGCACACGCGCCTACGAGTCGTATTACTCGTCAAGGATAATTTTTATAAAATGGACTTTATAAAGAATTGAAAAATTATTCCGGTTTTGCATCCTATCCCAGATGTAACTCGGGAACACGCCCAAAACTAGAACGCCAGAGCAAGTAAATAAAGCAAATTGAGAAGATTAAAATGACGTCTGAAAACATCAAAAGTTCTCAAATTAAAGCGCTGTTAACAAACTATACAAAAAACAAAGCATTTCTATAAGAAATTCATCGACAAACAAAGCGTTGAAAACTTTTGGGGCGAGGAAATAACTAATCTGACAATTTGAAGCTTAACAAACAATGCCACGAAAGGTAAACCAAATCCACTGCTCACAGCTGCCGATGATTAAAATTTAAATTCAGGAACGATACGCTGCCTTAAATAAGCACTAGTTGGGTTATTTGATGACGTCTTAATTATCTATAACCTACTAATCTTTTATTCATAATTGCTACCAAACTGTAGTAATCCTCCACAAGCATAGTACACTAATTTTCTTAAATCTAACCTGTTATGTTGATCGCAAACGAAATGGTTTGCAGATAAGGCCGTTAAAAATGAAATATTCACAAAAATAAAATTTAATCGAAATTGACAAATACCCGAAAAAATTGTTACCAAATTGAGCCGATCTACTTAAACTTAAGCTCCCAAAACAAATTTCGCGTAAAACCACCGCATTGCAAAGTGAGTAATACAACACATTCTGCTGAAAATTATCCGCACTTTAATTGGCAATTTTTACGATCGCATGACCCAACGAACTAGCCAAACGTAGGGTAATCTGAGTTATGGCTCTCATTGAACAAACGTACAAATCCCCGGTTTCGACACAACCATGACGACGAATTCGAAAGTTCATTTTACGCAAGAATACGGTAGAAAATTAAATGACGCGCCAGCCACAAAGTAGGTGGCTACCACTATTAATTTTTTGTTTATTAAAATGCAACCTAGTCTTTCTTTTAAACCATAGCTGCGAATAGAGCTAAGATAGACTTCCACACTGCGTTCATTTAACCCATCATGTCTCAATGCTCACTTACGTTGGAAAAACGTGGTGTATTTGTAAGGTTTTTTCGCATTACAGAATTAAAATAACGAACAAAATATTTTTCAAATTTAAAGAAAATGGTTTTTGTCATTCATTTGTGAAAAACTTGTAAACACAGTACAACCTAGATAGCGCTAAACACCTTCAATCAACCTGTATAATAATGGGATTTAAACCCAACTAAACCGGTAAACAGTTTAAAACCATCGCCACAACAATGAATATGTGCGACCCGATTCCATTAAAGTTCAATTGCTTCCAATCAGATACGACAGCAGCAACTAGGCTTGATAATGTAATAAGAAAATTAGTCAAATGCGCCATAATGCACGCAGTTTTTACACGAAACCGGATCACCCGCGTTAAATTTTGTAGACATTCCCTGAGCATCAAAATACAGTAAGTCTAAACGGTGTTCAGGCCTTCCGCCAAAAAATGCCTAACATTCACACGAGGCGGCATTGTGCTTACCTTGCGCTTTAGGTTGATCTTTATGCCACGTTCCCGCGCCAACTTTTTCAACTCCGCATTCCTTTTCACTCTTTTCAAAAAACTTTCGCGACATCGACTCGGCTTCACGTGCTCGACGCGTACGTTGATATGCTTTTCCATGATGCGGTGTCTGAAGGAAGGAAAAGTTTTTTCCCCGCGCCATCATAAACCGGCAACGACCTACCGAACTCGCTTGTTCATAACGACGCCGATGGCGTGCGGGGTGACGTTGAACACACGGCCGGTCTTGCCGTGGTAAAATTTATGCGGCATACCCCTCGTGTAACTGGAATTCGCCTACAAAACAAAACACCCCAAATTAGTGCATGAAAATGTCAAACGCGCTCAGCTGTCACCTTGATATCGACCAGATCTCCCATTTTGTAGACATGCAGGAAAGTGGTCAGCGGAGCGATGCCGTGCTTGCGAAAAGGTCGCTTGAACAGGTAGCGCGTGCTTCGACGATAGCCGTGCGAGTTGACCATTTACGTTCTAAAAACACCGACAACGGTTCAAAATGTCACGTACACGGCCTTGCGGTCATGTTGGCCGCCAAATCAATCGCGCCAACTGCTCTTCCCTTCCTCAAACAATCGACACGACAAAACTTATTTTCCTACTGTACGTTTTTATTAACACTCAAGTACGTAAGACTACGGTTTATTACATCTGACAAAACACATCCAGGATTTGTAAATAAAAAAAGTGTTCTTTACGAATGACTGCTTTTTTAGCTATCTGTTTCTTTTTATCCCATTAACAGACAACTTGTCGGTTAAGGTAAAGATTGGTCAATTGAAAACTAAACAGTGACCGGGTTTGCAGTATTCCAGCAAAGGGTAATGAAGTGCCGATCACTTTGTGCAATGTTTATTAGCCGTTTCGCACGTTTTGATACCATATCTACTTGAATACTAAAGATAATTACGGTAGGAAAATCGGGTTATACCTAAAAAGCGTCGTACGTCGTGTCAAAGTGGAAATGGTGGATTGCGGTGCACGACTTTGAACACGTGCAAAACGTATTTAATTAATTAACCCATTTCAACAGCATTGTACATTAATTTTTTGCTCCGACTTGCTCATTTTGCGGCGCGTGATTGATGGTGCATGTGTTGTGCAGTGCTTGAACGTTTGCGCCTTTTTCGGATGGCTGCTTTGTCCCCAATTTGTTTCCTGTTACGCGCCTGTCGGGGCTGCTTCGAATCCGGACGGACGGAGGAAGCCGTTTCGTGCGTCGGCCACTTCCCAGGAACCTTTGGGATTGCTCGTTTTGACGCATTTGCCGATGGCAGCTGACTTGTGCGAACGTGGTAGCGAACGAGCTCTTCGCCTAATGCTTTCGGGCACGAAAGACGAACGTATTTTCCAAGGCCGTATCTTTCGTGGTCTTTAAGTAAAAAGAAATAGTACATTTCTTTTCCATCCGCAATTGCGCACCTGAACGCGTTTAGAGTTGAATTTCCATTTTCTGCTTTTCAGCCTGGCCATGAGTGGTCGTCGTAGACCAGTTGCTTGCTACGCAGTTGAAGACCAAGCTCTGGATAAGATTGCTCGAGATGTAAGTGTTGTTCGCCTTTGACACCAATTGCGGATTGTTTCAGGCCGAGGAACGTCTGACGCAGAAACGACAAGCTCGTGCCGAAGCTCGAATGGTTCGAATTCGAGAACTGGAAAGACAGCAACGAGAGGTGGTTTTCCACTGCCACATTTCGTATGTTATTGGATAAAAATTCAGGCTGAGGAAGGTAGCAATCATCGTTACGATCTGCTGGGCGAATCGAGTCGCGTAAGCCATGGCGATTAGCATCAATATCCGATGGAGGATTTGCGATTTTCAGACCTACGCCCCCAAAACATTTTCGCCGACTCATTGCTACAGCGGCTCGATGCGGGATAAGCAAAAGGCTGACGATGACCTCGGAGAGGAGGGTGAAAGATCCATGTCGGAAAGACTAGATTATATGGAGGAGAAGTGCCATAGGGCTATGATGTTATACTCACAAATAGATAATGAAAAATCTGCCTTGCTTTACGAGGTGGATTTGCTAAACGACGAGCGAACCGAACAACGGGAAATCTACTTCCAACTTCAACGGGAATGCCGACAGCTGGAGCATGTAAGCAGCCGCCAACAATTCTACCGTCCATCTGTCAACCACGATGCCTTTTAGGAAGTGCGAGTGTTAAAGACAAAATTGGAAACTGCGTACACTGAAAGACGTGCTTTATCCGACAAGCTGGTAGACCGTGACCTAATCATACAGGTATGCATCGCTTTTTACTGCTACGCTAGCCTAGATAGAATCAATTAGTTCAAGTATCCGGAGAGAATGCAGTTATGCAAATAGTTTTTGTTCGCTTCTCATCGATTCCAATTGACCAGGGTGCTGGTTTGGTGCTCGTCGAGCGAGAACCGGATGGTCTGAACAACGGTATTGAAACGTTGCATGCTGCCACTTGCTCCGCTAGTCAATTTGGATCGAAAGAATCGTCGGAGCACGTATCTCCTAGCACTTCCAGTCTGCTTATAAGCAGGAGCACTTTGCAAGCGTTGGGAAAAACCATTCCCGAAGGCAGCCTAGAGGCGAAAATTCAAAAGGTCTTGGAGGCGGTTAGTGTGAATACCACGATACTCGTCGTTGCACTAGTGTTGGGCTCGTTTCAGAATAAACAGCTGACGTCACAGCTGGAAGATGCGCTGTCACAGATAGCGATGCATAAATTCACCAAACAAGAAGTGGAGAAGCCGCTGGAATTGAATGGTGGCGACAACCTGGATCCTAACAGTACGATTGCGTGCGTGTTAAACCGCTAAGTTTGGGAGATGTTTTTAGAGGACAACTTGAAGAAATTGGCAGACTACAAGTACAGGGTGCAGGAGGTGGAGCGAGAAAATTCCAGCTTGCAAGCGACGGTAGGAGAGTCTTGCTTGCACCACGGTGGTAATATGACGGCTGCTTGTTAGGTGTTACGATTGGAATCTCATGTCAAGCGATATAAGACGCAAGCGGAAAATGCCGAAGACGTTATGGAAGAGTTGCGAGTGCAGAATCGCAACTTCAAAAAAGAGGTTCGTTCCGCTTGTCTTGGAATGAACTTTTAATTGACGGCAACATTTGACGACAGCAGTCGGTTGGTAGTGTAGTCTCATTGCCACCTCTTTTTACAGCTTCGAGAAAAGGAAAGTGCCTTGGAAGATGCTCTGGAAGTAAACAAGCACTTGCAAAATCGGCTGGAAAAATTGAAATTAAGCCGAAGAGCAATTCACTAGCCTTGATCGTGCAAGGCTTCGTTGCCGGCTCTTGGTCGTTTGACGTCTATTTCCGCTGCCTTTTCTCTTTATACTGGTCGACGAGTGAACAATAACTTGCTCGCTAAATGTACTTGTAGTAGTTGCCGGTGCGTTCAGTGAAGCTGCGACTACGATTTATTGGTAAAATAACTTGTTGTTCGCATTGTGCATGGGGCGGCGGGTAAACGATCCGCTTAACACGGTGCAGTTGTGTAATTGGAAAGCTTTGCATCGCAACTGTCCATCGGACAGGTACTACGTTCGCCCAGATTGTTCCTGTATGCATGGAAACAGTCCAAGTGTAGCTGACTGTAACAACGCGCGCACGAAGGGCTGCCCGACTTGAAGACGACGTGGCCACAAATGGAACAGGGTTTTAGCCGGTACTTTTCAACGAGGAATTGCTGCAATTCAGCCAATGCTCGAATGCCAAGCGTGACGCAATTTCCGGCTTGACGTTCCGATATCCATCCGTAGAAGAGCCAATTGTCGATGACTCTTTCCGCGCAGCTCAAGCCAAACTCGTCGCAGCAGCGTCGAAGTCGTTGCAACGACATCGTTCGTCCGTTGGACTGCATCAACAAATCGACGACGCCGTAAAAGGCTTCGATTTCTTTCCGTCTGAAACTGTACTCGAACTTCCTTTGGCTGGCGGAAAACGGTTCGCACACGACCAAAAGCATTGAGCCACCGCCTTCTTCGTCCGGGCGCTTCACCAGAAGGAAGCCATGACTTTTTATTTGCTCAGCGATCTCCTGGATGAACGTTTTGAAGTCAATAAAATTGCCGACACAACGATTTGCCGCCAAACGGCTGTGCGTGTTTTCTACAACCGATTTCAATTCTTCTTCGCTGATGCAGCGTACCGAAAGCAACTTTCTGACAACGCATCTGCGAGTTTCGTCGTACACGTTATCCATTGAATTGTTTGCTGCACAGAAAAAGGTAAAAATTAGTCGTGGCGGCGATGCAGCGCTGCCGCGTGTTTCGTTTCTAAATTCAAATGTCAACAGCTTTGCTACGAAACTAAAGATGCTTTGGGTAAGTGAAAAGCAGGCAGGTGCTTTGAGGGTATACGAGACGTGGCGCCCGATTTCCGAAAACACCCCAGTCCGTGGAGAGCAGAAATAAAGTTAGCAATATAAGGTACACTTAAATTAGTATTCACACGTGACGCGCCGATTTGCTCACCAATACAGGGAGGTACAGTTTTAAATGTCGATGGCACATTTTGGTTCAGACGCGTCGGCTATGAACCAATGGACACTTTGCGACGGCTTCACATATTTCCCAGCAATAATTTTCGCCACTTGATTTCGGCCACAACACGGGTCACAATCGTCGACTGCGCGGAGGTTACCTTGGTAGACTTGAAAAGTACAGCAATGTTTTTGTCACGTGCGAGTGCTAATCTTTTAAGCATTATTGAAATCGAAAACTATGTATGGCAAACGAATAAACATGTTACCATACAGCACTAGTATTTCCGACGGAAACGATAACTTACGCTTGAAGATGCAGCTGTAGAAAAAACTGATCGACAAAAAGCAATTGGCCGGAATATCTTAGGAAATGCAAGGTTGGAGTCAAGGTGATTCCTTCGTTACAAGTCAACCAGAGGTAAGCGCGGAATGATTTTAAAATTGATCACAATAAGCGGATGGGAAAGAACCGTTCCGAGTTCGAAAATGTTTAACAAATAAAACACATCAACAACAAATACTCCAGGTAGTTGTATACCAACTGCAGACTCTTTCATCTTGGGTTGGCGACAATACGGAGAGAATACTTTGCTTTCGTTAATGCACTTCGTACGTTTTCCGGTTACACATGTTTCTTCGCACGGAGTAAAACAGCCGTCGAGGGACTGTTTGCAGAACACAAAACTCAAATCTTCAGCTTTATTCTCACCCCTCTACTCTTTCATTTCGATAAGTAAACTCATTTTCCGTGTCAGTTGTGAGCACATACATTTCCGAACGTTCACTTTTCAACGAATCGTCAACAACGATTTCAAGCTTTAGTTGAAATGCACTGTGTCAATTAGTAAGTAGGCAAGTTTTAATTGTCGCCCTGTCTTAAATCGTTTGCGCACTTCGTCTGAAACTTGCAACAATGAAACTGAATTGAGTGGGTTTTGTCAAATATGGCGCTAAAATGTGGAAAAAAGTATCAAATAACAAAAAAGGCGTTTCACGCAAGAGCAGTGCAGCAGTCACCATAGTTGGTTTACAACGTAAATAACGCGCCTAAAATAACTTTTTATCACGGTTAACAAACAGCATAACTGTTACACTTCCCTCGCAATCCGTAAAAACCGGGTAAGTTTTAGATATCGCTTCGATTGAAATCTACAAAATGTATGAAGAGCAACAAGCTCAAACGTACAAATTCAAATGAAAAAGCACGGCATGGACGTCTCAGGAATTCAAAGCCAGGTATTTAAAATAATAATAAACTGTTACAGACGGACGTTGAAATTCATCATTAGAGAGTCAATTTGTTACTGCATAAAAAATGATTTGCATAAGGAATAATTTAAGTTAGCCAGGAGGCGTCCACCTATTTGCAAAAGATGGATTGCATGTGCAAAGAGACTAGTCCGAAAGCATGGTGCGGTCTGAAAGACGAAATTTGTTTTTTTAACTTCTTTTCGACAACAGTTACGTCTGTAATAAATAACTAACAAATGTGCAAGTTTTTACCAAACATTTTAAAATAAACACAACTTTACGTCACATTCGTCCAACCAGTGATCTTGCCAACAACAAACTGAGACCCATTGGATACAACCCTCCTCATCTGCTTTAGCTACTTGAAATGCCAGTAACTCGTTTAAACGAAGAAAAGTATTACGATATTGATATATTATGCATTGCCGAACAGTATAGCCACAACAAACGGCAAAAAAACGCGAGTTTTTACGCATGATGTAAACCCAAAAATATGCAAAACATACATAAGCTGTTCGCGTTGCATTTTCATTATTTAAGAACCTGCTTTCTGTTATTACGGTAATCTGCAAAATAAGTTAATACATACGTAAACGTAGCCTGTTGAAGCTTCCTTAAAACACTGAAAAAAAGCAAAAGCAGCAAGGCTTAAAGTAGAAAAACACAGCAGGGACAAGGAGAAATGCTTAAAGTTTACCAAAACTATTAGACCAAATGAAATGTGAAAGCAAACATCGCAAGAAATTTAAAGTTTGCCTTTAGGCAAATTGATTAGATACCGATTTATGATCGTTCCATAAATACACCTTTAAGTATGGTTAAAATAAGCATATCGATGTCTTAAACGCCACAACCGGAAGGTTTATGCAAATGATTAAAACAGCGGTATGAAATCGGCTGTGAATGATTGCTTGCTTATTCCATTGATGTGAGAACGTTTTCAAAATTGATTCTTAAGTACTTACAACTTAACACTTAGAACCCGTGAAACTACCTTCGCATTATTTAATCTAACCATCCTACGCTTCTGGCAACAATTGAAAATCAAAAGAACAACGATCTTAAGAGAAAGCGCGATTTTACAACAAAAACTAGCAGCAAATAAATGTAACATCTCGTCGGAAAAAAGGAGAGGCAAAATGAACGACTTACAGCAATCCGTAATTCGAAAAACTTAATAACAGCAACTAGCCAGCGGATCAGAACTTTTGAAAACCAACTGACCGGCAATGTCTGACACGGACGATCATTAAAAACTGGAGTTTCATAACTGTAAATGTACTACAGTAGTACACATGTGATTACCAGGTAGGTTTAAATCGGTGAGTACATTTCGATTCGTTCTCCGCAGATTGTCCACAAGAGCCGTTGTGTAGATTTACTGACTACGGAAATAGCACAGTGGCATAATGCATGCCAGCAAACGGCAAACAATTTTTTTGGTCGTTACACTTTCCATGAATACATAGTCAGAAGAACGCCTTTTTGAAATTACATCGAACCTTTCCTTGCAACTATTGTGTTTTAATTTATACGTTCGCATTATGCTTAATCGGTTAATGGAAAAATCTTTTAATGAAATTGCTCAAAGTTTTCAGCTAAAAATAACCACCTGCCACTAGCCTCTAACACTGTTAAATGTTCATGAGGTTGGATAAACTAATAATAAAAAAAATTTTACAACTGAAAACAAATACGTTTGATATGGTTTTTTAATAATTGCGTTTAGCATTTGTTATTTGAGACAACACCGGCGGAACTCTGGTTTTTAAACAGTTTCTACGAATATCTCCGTGACCCATGGGTTTGTTTGAATTGGTACACGCTGGAAAAAGGCGGTGTGTCTTCTTTGTTTGCGAATTGATGATTTTTCAACCGGCAGTCCCTGCTGAGTAGCCAAGCGACTACTCAAAACAGATTTTTACGCTGCTGCTAAAACGTGCAGCTTGGACCGTGTTTCTGGTTTAAAGCAATGGGGATCACTGCGAACGTTTTACGTACATGAATTGCATTGGAAAAGGTTGTACTTGGGTACAATTAGCAATTACGATGTGCTCAGACGACTCGTCGTTGGGACGCGTTTGCAATGAGTTTGGCGTTCAAAAATGCGTTACCGTCAGACGAAATAAAGTAAGCGTCTTAATTCCCGTTGAAACGTGTATTCGTGTATTTTTGTAGGTGGATAACCGTTTACCCTGCGTATTTGAACTCAAAAAAGACTCAAGCAAATGGAAGACGTGTCCCATTGTCAAAGGTTGTTTGCTAACCGGCAGTGCTTTAATTAAAAAAAACTTTATTTTAGGCTGTGGAAAATCCAACTTGCGCCGAGATATTGGAAATTTTAAAGAATGCTAATTTCAACGTCAAGATAGATGTAAGTATACAGTACTTGCAATAAAACGTAATCGTTGTGTGCAGAAGAAGTATTATCCACGGGATCCCAATCGAGACGCCCAGTTTCAAGGACGCGTTCGCGTACAGTTGCTCGATTCTCATGGTAAACCGGTCAATCCTTCAATAGCAAATCGTAAGCATGGTGCGTTTGCCTTTTTTGGTCTGTAAAGTTTGCCATTTTAGGTAGGGCTGTTTTTATTTATGTCTGTTCGTTAATTCCGCAACTGAAAACTAGGCAGGGCCGTGGGGCTTCGGCTAACGTTGCCAACGAAATGAGCAATACTGTTGCACCTACGACTACGAAAACTGCTCATAAAAAAAAGCGTTGAAATACAATTTGTTTTGTGTTGCTAGAAATGAATTAAACGTTTTTTCTATACATTTTTTGTGTGTACTTTGTTGACGTATATTTTAACCTTTTATTTCATTACCTCTACATGCTGTATTTTTCTAAATCCTAACGATATTTGATTCGAGATAAACAGCAGTTTTTCTTTCAATACATATGCTTGAAAGTGTGAAGGAGAGATTCTATTCCATTAGTTTCCGTGCATCAATGCACACACACAATTCTGGCGTTTTCTGTTCAATGGCTGGTAAGTCTTGAAGGTTTTACTTTTGAAATTTAGCAAAGATCTACTGTGTTCTTTTCACTAATTGGAATACCTAAAATATTTTTGTTCCGTTATCCCATTGTTTGTCGGAAACAATGTCGGATTACGTTTAGCGAGCACAGATGAGAAGTGATCAATAGGCTGAGATTAGGATATCAGAAGTTTTGATTTGTAAAATGTATTCGCATGTATCTGGATTCAATATGGAATAAACCCAAAAAGGGATGACCTTAAAAGCTACCAAGATAAGGCCTTGATTTTGGTAAGAAAATCTTTCCTCTTTTTAAACACATGTTTTAAAAGGAAATGAAATTTGGAGCTTCACAAAAATTCATTAACAACATTTCCAGCTTACCTCTGCAAAGAAGACTACTCAAAATGATTTACATAAATCATTGTATGCTTACCTTTCCGCTAGGTTTCGATCAAGAAATGTGCAATGTTTCAGGTAACGGTTAACTTCCTACAGTTTTTTAAGGGATGTGCAAGTCGCTTATTTTTAAAAATATATACGAACAGGATAAGAATTGTATGATCATTTTAAATATTTCACAGCACAACGTGCAAATGTACCGTGTACTTAGATATGCAGAATGAAAAGTGCATCTCAAAAACGTAACCAAATTAGGTAGTGTCTTAGCCCGCGTCAGTCAGACTTGTATGATTTAAATGAAGTGGCCCTACTGGATTGTACTCAGAAAATACATTCCTCAAATGGGCTGTTGATGCGCGTAAGCAATTAATGCCATCAGCGCCAGCTTGTTAAAATTCATTTTATAGAAAATTCGCTTTTATTTTGAAGGACCTGTTCGTTAACAAAAGAAAGCGATTGCTGCTATCTCAGACTGGCGGAGGATCTGCGTCCTTTCAGCGTTGTTCAAAGAATCTCCTTCCCTAAATAATGCCTTTTCTCCACTGAATCTGATTGGATGAAAATTTTCATCTTTTGAAGCCTGGCATTGCATGGAAGGTTCCATAACTTTCCGCATTACCCAACTTTAATCAGTATGTATCTTGTTGAAACCTGAATGTTATTCGTTTCCGACCCGAGTTGGATATGCGTGAGGTATTTGAGCAAAATAAACAGTAGGTTTATTCCTGAATGGTGAGATTTTGCAACACAAGCACGTTTGACAAAAGGTTCCAATATTAAAGGTCGTTGAAACAGCCCTAGATTACGATTTCATTACGTAGTCGGTAACCTGCACTTTGCAACAAATGCAAACCTAACATGATTATGTTTCACTGAAGATTTGGCTGTATAAAATTATCGTGAATTGTGCACAGAACGTTTATATTTGCATAGTCATTTTGCAGGAAAAACATTTTATGCAAAAACTGGAGGGCAGGTTTTTAGCTGCTAAACCTGTTTCCAATTTCCAAAATGCAGAGTGTAAATATCATCACCCGTTTCTAGTCTGTTAAGCATGATTACCTCAAGGTTTTCTGTCTGCAAAACATCCAGCTCAATCGCGTTTCCCATAATACAGCTTCCATTTTCAAATAACTAAATCGTATCACAGCAACTGCTATTTTTTCATATACATTTTTGTACCGAATAAGTTTCCATTGGTAACGGACGAAGTTTTATGATCGATTGAGGAGCACGGTTTCCTGTCCGTTGTTCTTCTTGTCTTCTTGTGCTGCGCCTGTTCCATCATTGGATTATGATGGTCTTTTAGCCGTCAAGAACGCAAGGATAGAGAAGAAATCTCTTTAATAAACCGGAGCTTTCGGAGACCACTGTCACCGTCATCAGCGGATGATGTTATGGAACGCCCGATGTAATTGGGCTTTTTTTATCACCGAGAGGCCGGGTCATACGGTAACGCTGTCTGTTTAGGCAGATCGCAGCAGCCTGTCAGGTCAATCAATGTCTGCCAAACATGGCTGACTTCTAGGCCGCCGCTGTCTCTGTTGTAACAATCGAGCCTTTTGATGGCGAGCGCTTCTTTGATCTTCCTTTTTGCAAAGTCTGTTTCTCTGGAAGCCGGTAGGAT
Source organism: Proterorhinus semilunaris (assembly GCA_021464625.1). Lineage (NCBI taxonomy): Eukaryota > Metazoa > Chordata > Actinopteri > Gobiiformes > Gobiidae > Proterorhinus > Proterorhinus semilunaris. The sequence continues at coordinate 8,403 of JAJBBP010000106.1, read as the reverse complement.
GTTGAATACCCGGTCCTCAGCATCGCAGATTTCGAAATGTTCCACGATAGCTGAGCTTTACTTCGCTGCCATCATTCCATCGTGTGGATCCAGCTTCGGCGGTCTTCCACGTCCGGTGGTTTTTCCCTCCGCACGGTTCTTGGCGTTGGTGTACCTTTTGAGGGCTGCCAAGTGCTCCTTGAAACGCTGTCCGATGGTGCCTCCGGTCTCCCCTATGTAGCGTCCCTCGCAACTACACAGAATTTTGTAGATCCAACCTTGTTTTTCGTCTTCGTTCTTCTTGGTCTTATCTGAACGAAGAATATCCCTGATGGATGACGGGAACTGATGGTGGATCTTGCATTTTCCGTTTAGTCTTTTCTGTAATCCCCTACTGAGATGGTCGTAGTAAGGGATACAGATGGTTGGGACATCACGCAGGGGTTCCTTCTTCTGTCCTGTTTTCAGCCAGTGAAGTCTCCATTTGACCATGCGTGAGACCCAGGTCTTTGGGTATCCATTGTTGATCAGGGTTCTTGTGACATGGCTTATTTCATCCATCAAGAACTTCCTGTCGCACAAGTGGACAGCCCGGTCGACTAGGGTGTTCACCAATCCGATCTTCACTGAAACTGAGTGGTAGGACGTGAAATGAAGGTATCGATCGGAGTGCGTTGGCTTCCTGTAGACTTTGGTTTCAAGCCTGTCCCTTTTCCTGGAAAGATGGATGTCCAGGAAGGGGATCGTTCCCTCGCTTTCCTTTTCGACAGTGAACGAGATGTTTTCAGGGAAAACCTTATTCAAGGTTTCCAAGAATACATCCTCGCATCCGCGATGGCAGATTGCGAAGATGTCGTCCACATATCTTTTGAAAACGCTTGGTACTTCATCAGGCTGGGCTTGATTGAAGGCCAATTCCTCGAAGTGTTCCATGAAAATTTCAGCCATTACGGGTGACAGTGGGCTGCCCATTGGTACGCCTTTTTGTTGCCGGAAAAAACTTCCGTTGAAGCGGAAATAATTCCCTTTAACAAGGCATATCTGAATGAGTTGGCAGATCTCATCAGGACGTAATGATGTTCGGGCCTTCAATGAAGGGTCCTGTGTGAGTATCTGCTTCGTCAACTCGACGGTATAATCCAATGGGACATTCGTAAAGAGGTCTTTGACATCGAAGCTTACTAAAATCTCATCAGGTGAAATCCGTAAGTTCTTTATCTCCGCCCTCAATTCGAATGAGTTCTTCACATGGGAACGTCTTCTGCCCGTAAGCGGATTGAGGATTTGGCTGAGCCAGTGTGCCAGGTCTCTGGTGAGACTGTTGACACTTGAAACCACAGGTCTGACGGGAAACCCTGCTTTATGAATCTTTGGCAAGCAATAGAACTCAGGTGGTCGGAAATTTTGAGGAAACCTCTATTTTGTCAGAATCTTCTGGAGCTTCGTGTCGGGTGCCGTCTTCAGAATTTTGGAGATGACACTGACACTCCACTTCCTGATATCTTCTGTGGGATCAAGGGTAAGGCTCTCGTAGGTGTCTCCTTCGAGAAGACTATTTGCTTTCGCAAGGTAATCTTCTCTATTGAGAACCACGGTAACACAGCCCTTATCCGCTTTCGTTATCAGGATCGATTCGTCTTTTTTGAGGTCTCGTAGTGCCATCCTTTCCTCCCTTGGCATATTGGGGGGTATTCGGTTGGGCACTTTTTTCACCATTTCCGCCACTTCCATCCTGAGATCATGCCTTGCCGACGGTTCCACATTGCGCAAGGATCTTTCCGTGGAAGAGATGATGTCGTTGTAGCACAGGTGTCGAGGTGCTACGGAGAAATTGAGACCACGGTTGAGGACTGATAGTTCCACCGCGCCCAAGTTTCTGTTGCTCAAGTTTACAACCGCTTGACCAGCAGGTTGTTCTTTCGTAACAGTCTTTGACGGGTGGAACGTGAGGCCCTGTCTGCAGATGAGGTCTGTGAACTTCTTCTCCAGACGGGTCTTGTTCTTCTCCCGGACATCGTTTTCCGTGTTGGACAGGAATCGCTCGAGTTCTTCGAGGTGATGGCTGTCCAGTTGTTGTTGGGTGGACTCCGATAGGGATTGAAGGTTCTTGGAAACCTGAGACATGGTCGCTCTGTGTTCCTTGATCAGGAGCCTCAGAAGCGACAGACTTGTCTTGTTCAGGATCTTCGTGACCTTCTCTCCTCGGAGTTGAGGGCAAGTCAGGTTGAGGCACGAGGGACAATGGCGAAGTTTCTGCACTTTATCAGAAAAGTGAGTTGGCTTCGAACATTGGCCCTCTTGATGGTCCATTTTTCCATTTTCCTGGCAAGCAGGAGTGTTGGCGTCCCGTGAACGTTACGTATTCTTCTGAATAAGTTTCCATTGGTAACGGACGAAGTTATATGATCGATTGAGGAACACGGTTTCCTGTCCGTTGTTCTTCTTGTGCTGCGCCTGTTCCATCATTGGATTATGATGGTCTTTTAGCAGTCCAGAACGCAAGAATACATTTTTGTAGTAAAAACGTGTTCCGTGCTACGAAAGGATTCAGTATCTTGCATCTCACCGCAACAAAACTGAGGCTGTTATGTCAGAAGTAAACGTTTTTCAACAATGTTTTATTTTCAAAGTAATTTAATGAATTTCCCAGACTACGGTTTGAACACTTGCGCACTGAGCTTCGCTAAGTGCCTAAGTTAGCCACTGATTATAAAATATTACGATTGCTCAGCCGATAAAAAGCCTACACCGTAATGTAACACCTTTTTTCTAGAAATGCGTCGCACATGGTGAAATTGTGGCTATTCAGCAAAAAGCACGCAGAATTGATTTGGCAATAACTCATCCGTTTGCATTCTGAGCCTGATTTCGGGAACGTAAAATGTCAATACAACATTCAGCAATTTTGCAAAGATTTATAAGTTTAAATTACCGGGTGTCTAGTGTTCTACCAAATAAGTTGTTATTTTGGATGGTCATGGACTTGATGTTTGTCTGGGATTTGTGCGGTAAAGTCCATGTGTCCTGTGAATAGGTAACAACCCTACCTCGGGAGGATGGGTGGTTATTAAAAACAGGATTCATTGGTTTACTTTTGAACACGGAGCTTTCGAAGGCGACTGTCTTCGTCATCAGCGTAATTATCAGGATTTATACCTTACGCTGATGACGAAGACAGTCGCCTTCAAAAGCTCCGTGTTCAAAAGTAAATCAATGGCTCCTGTTTTTAGCAACCACCCATCCTGCCGAGGTAGGGGCTGTTTCCTAGTTACAGGACACATGGACATTACCGTACAAACACCTCAGTGTCTAGTGTTCTTATTTCCACTCGACTTTGACTTTTTGCATTTTTCATTTACTTATTTTCATGACATTCTACTGCAAAATTGATCGCCAAAGCAATGCGTTTAACCAACAATTTTCTTGGCGAACTGGTCAGCAGATTTCGTTCATCCAGTCTGAAGCAATTTCGCGGAATCGTGTTTTTTGAACACAGTTCAACGAACCAAAGAATAACAATGTAACTATATTATTGTTGTTGTGTTTATTTGTAAAGCATTTTGGTTTTCTGGACTTCAGGTTGAAATTTTTATTTCGAGCTTCATAATATATTTGATGTCGATGAAGGTTGCCATTTCAAATTATGGTGAATGTGAACTATTTCCGTCTTTTTAAACTTGTTGTAGCCCACAGAAACGCCGGAGGTATGCAGAGACTGTTCAGACACCTGTAGTCTATGCGTGATAAGAATTGTTTTAATTATTTTTGCTGAATTGGTTAGCGAGTTTGCTTAGGATCGAAAGTGCAAAGTTGGCCCAAGGTATGTCTCAAAACCGATTAAATACATTTTCACACTTCCTGGTGTACAACAGAGTCAATATCGGCCCAGGCGTAGTAGTAACATGTTTAAAATGTCACCGTTGGGAAAATACGAAGCAGAGAAGAAATAACAGCGAGTAAAGTGCACCCTGGATAACCACTCTATCTGGAAACAATCTACCAAAGTTTATGCTTATGTTGTGATGTTTAAGGACTAGAGTTTTTTACGGTGCGTCGACACGCAGGCACACAAATACTTTTGCTGTAACCGCTCATCATTTATCCTTTAATAAAAAGCATGTGATTTAAAATGAATTTCAATGAATGCATGAAATCACAAGTAAGCTGCTGTTATACTCCAGTGATTTAAGAGCAGCTGTCAAATCGCTAGAATCAATTGCTTCAGCGGTTGGCATGTGTTGCGACAAATCAAAGAAATTGGCAATTGGTTTCGCTGCACGACTTGGGAACAGATTGAAATGCGAAGAAACCGAACACTGGCATTTTAATCTGTTCAAACCATGTTACGCGGCAGCAGCACATCCGGCAAAGCGAAGAGTACTTCTTCATTTGGTTCCAAGACTTCGCATCGCTCTCTTTCGGGAGTTTTGGGTGCCAAAGTATATGGCGATGTATATTCATCCTTCGAGTTGCCTGGAATTAAAATTTATCGTTCCAACGAAGTAAGAGTTATTGGGCAGCTCGTTTCGGTGCATGTTGATTATTTCATTTTGTTTCCCATTAAAAATAGCCTTAAAACATGCGATTGTACTGCTGAAGCGAGTAAAATAATTTGAGGTTAAAAAGTTAGCAGAGGTGAGAGATTGACAAATGCACAGGCAAGTAATGAATTCATAAGCCTTTTACTATATCCTTGGTTTTCAAACATAAGCAAGCATTTTAGGTTTTCCACGGTTTAGTGTTGTTGAGTGATAGCAGAGGTTTTGGCCATCCCGCCAGCTTGAACTGACTCCAGAAACACTCACGGTGCAACTTCCTACAGCCCTTGATTCGCCTGAAGTGGATAGATTTTCCTGGCAATGAGCGTCTGGTGTCTGTGTCCAGGCAAACGGATGGCGGCTTTGGCTTTTCTATCAAGGTAAACAAGTTAGTTTATTTTGCAACATTCGCAAACGAATTGTTTGAATAATTAAGCTTGAATGGACGATTGACCAACTGCTCATTTTTAACGTCGTGATTTGTATCTGAAAAAAACAAATTTCCGGATTTTTTCGCAACAGATTTTGTTTTGCCCCAATTACATAGTGTTGTGTTATTTCAGGGCCGGAGAAGACGGATCGTGCAAAGTCCCTGTCCTCATATCCAAAGTTTCCGAAATGCATGCATGTAAGAAATTTGGGAACAGGCTTAAAGGCTGCCCATTTTTATAAGTTTGTGGCTGAAGTTTTTAATGCTATTTGACTCCTTTGCGAAATGGAATCCGTTCTGCTTTAAACTGCCTCCCTATGCAATGCAGACGAATGGAATGCCGTGTTAAACAGCTGTGATTTTCTCAGTATTTCAGATGCACCGAATCATATTCAATCGGTCTGCGTAATATGCTTATTTACTTTTGATATTCGTTTTGTTGTAACTCCAAGACTTTTAAAGCATGGCTGATGTAGCAGACCCTCTTTTGAAATTTTGATTCATTTAGGTAATTCAGATGCTCCTCTTTTTGTCGGTGATAACATTATAGCGGTACGGCAGAGCACGTCGTAAGTTTTCAAGAATTGTTTGAAACGTTTCAGATCAACGATCAAAAAGTGGATGGGAAAAGTCACGAGGAAATCGTTCAAATGCTGAACAGCTGCGGACGCGAAGTGACGCTTAGAGTTAGATATGACAGCGGTATGGCGCAGTTTTTGGGCAGGAGTAAGTTTCGCTTGTTGTCAAGCCACCACCAGACGTGCAAATGTGTTTCAGGTTGCACGAACACTGTTAGCACAGTGCGCAGTGACAGCTTTGCGGACAAGATGAGCGCTGTCTCAGATTTCGACAATTTCATTCCCATTTTCAATGTATGTTCAGACGTGATGCCTCCAAAGGGCTGGAAGAACGTCACTACCATTGCTCTTCAAATGGCTTACATCTCGCGCTACTTGTGGGGAACGGATAAAATCCGGTCCGTCGTTTTGTTTTCCAAACGTTGCTCTTTAAGCTCGTACATTTCAGTTCCAGTGGATTTGAGGTACGTTCCGTGGACGGAACGAGCACAGGTGTGATTTTGGTGGAAGATCCAAAAGTTTTGGCCCTTTGGGTGCGTTACATATCAAGCAATATAACAAATCTTAACAACAAATCCATCAAGCTCTCCAACAAATATCTACATCCGGATGAACTTGTGACGGTACAGCACCACTGAGGCACAGTGGCTATTCAAGTACATTTGTAGATCGTTTATCTTGGCTGGGTTTGCGAAAGGCTGAACATGCCACTTGCCGAATCTGGCGAATTTTTGAAATCCTGGGAACCTCGATTTCTCATTTTGAAAGGAAGCGAATGCTTTTTGTACCAGTCTCCACGGTAATTTTCGACTGCTTTGCATGATCGTGGACACAGGTTAATGTTATAGATGAGCACGGAAGATTTCAAGCATAGTATGTTCTGTCACCCGATCCAGGAAACCCGTTTCAGAGATTTGAAGGTTTTTCTTTGCACCGAGCTCAGAGTGGGGAAAAAAAGAAATTGACTAATTTCCAGGAACACGAAAAGCTGGGGAAACGGGACAACAGTTTTTTGGTAGAAACTGCCATGGGTGATCACGTTTATCTTGCCGTTGAGTCGTTTTGATCAATTAGTCCAACTGAGAGGCGCCTGGCAACGTTGTACTTACTATGCAATTAACAAGCTCGAGGTACGGTGAATTTTTATGATTTAGATATTATGTATGCTTTCAGTCTTCGACGTTCGCTTGTGCTAACAACGACCGGCATCTGCACTGATGCTGGACATTCGTCATGGAATTGGCCTTTACGACGTGCCTACTAAGGTATGCTCTATTTTTATAACGCACACGACGAAGACAACATTGTTATAGAAATATTTATGGTGGTACAAGCTTTCTGACCTTCGCTCCACCGCTGACGATGGCAAAGTCAGAGTACGACTTGCGTTTTTTAACAAAAGTTCGATAAACGTGAACACGTCCTGGTAAGCGGCGGGCTAGAACCTCACATTATGGAGGTAAAAATGTTTACAATATTAAAGGAGTTGGATTGCACAGATTCCTTTAAAAATGATATTCTACCTTCACGCTTATCTCCTGGCAAGGATTATGAGCGTTGATCCTGATTTTCTCGACCTCAAACCAGCCAAATCAAGTCAAGCGGATCTGGCTCTTCGACAGCGTGAGAACGTTCGCAAATAAGAATTTCATGCATTTATTTGTGAAGCAGTTTCTTCAAGTATTGCGACAGAATAAAACAGTTATAACCCCATTGTCTCAAAATTATTCAAAATTCAATAACTGAAGTTCATTATAATTTTTGCAATTCTTAGACGAATAATTCATACGAAATATTCACATTTTTATAGCACATGTATCTTTTGGGTGCTGTACGAAAAATGCGTTATTTTTCAGTAAAAATTACACTTTCAATCAAGGTGTCAGTCAATTATTCTTTTTTTAAATGAATGATGAAGAAGATGTGACAGAACTTGAACTTTACATTTTTGGCTATTCTTCTCTTGGCATGGGGTATGCGGGAGATGCATTTCTAACTTTATGAAAGCACCAATGGTAAGTTATTTTAAATTCGTAGTACAATAGCCGAGATTTAATTAGCCTGTCTAATGTTGATGCTTGGTTTGTTCATAACGTTCGAAAGAAAATGTCGTCACCTCCTGGTCTCGATTTGGATTAACCATTCAATGGTTTAAAATGGACCATTTTTGGGCATTGCAATCTGCCTTCATTTTTGGACTTGAAGAAGTGATCGTTTCCCACCAAATTAAAGGGAAAATGCCGTTCACTTCTGGCATGACAGCTAGCGGTGAAACTTGAAACGGAGAAAAGGAAATGAAATGTTTTTTCCTTACAAAAATCAATTGCGTTCTTTTCGACTGTACAGCGAAAGATGTATCAACTTGTTTTCTACCATCCTCGCAAATACGTCCTGTCTCAAACTCACTTTTTCTGTACGTCATGTTTCGTTCAAATGTGTGCAAGTCGTACTTAAATCTTACCTTTGTTTTTTACAACTGATTTGTTAATTTATGTGTTTGGCTACATTATTACAACTTTTTGCATTTCGCGCCAAATCCAGGTTTTCGCTCAATCGATCGAATGTTTTGGTGGTTGCATATTTAAACCGAACAACGGAACCAACTTTTGTCATAATTTATACATTCGACACATTAAAACTGCCGTACTTAAAACGAATGTTCAGCAGGTTGTTTGAGTGATTTTGGTACACATGTTGTGAGGCTTTCTTATTGAAACAGGCTTCTTCTTTTGGCCCTATCTTTTCACAGTTCTATTTAAGCAGTCGCTAAATTGGGTAACCACCACGCGTTGAAAAAATAAAGCAACCCACAAATGCCTTTTTCACTAAGCAAAACGAATCTGGCAACCTGCGACGTTGAAAGTTGGTTAGCCATTCT
>JAJBBP010000105.1:0-34117 GCA_021464625.1 Proterorhinus semilunaris | reverse complement strand
CTTCTCACCACATGTTTCTTTGTATAGTTCGGCAAAAGACGTTAAACTGAAGCATATGTTGTATCGTCCGCTGGCAAAGCACACGTTTCCCAGCAGTGGCGAGAGCAGAGGCGCCGATTCGCTGGTAGTGCTGAAATGCAGCCGTTAGGAGGGAACAAAAACTGTCCACAGGCACTAACGACATGAGATTATTAACTTCGTCGATCACATGGCGTATTTTGAAATACGCCTCCGTAGGCGGCAATTTCAACTCCAAAATGAGTCTGTCTATTTTGTTAACGCAAAGCGTGATGGGCATGTTTTCGCTCATTGCCATTTTTATTATTCGTTCCGTATTTAGCATGACCTATCATTGAGGATATTTAGTTCAACGCTACAATGCGCCAACGCAGCTTACTCCCTCGTGAACGTCCACAAAAATTACCACACCATCGCACAATCGAAAGGCAGCCGTAACTTCGTCCGAAAAATTTACATGCCCTTAAAATGTTGAAAAGTTAAACAGGTTGAGAAATAATAAATCTTTCTTACCAGGTGTGTCGAAAATATTCAATAAGTAGGATTTGCTCCTGGTATTTTGCATTACCAACGTGAGCGGCATGGCTTTGATGCTGACACCTCTTTCATACTCCGTATTCAAAGTGTCCGTATATCTGGTCTAAACAATGTGATTAAGAGAAGTTATGCCGGACGAAAACACATATTAGTTAAATGATCATCAGGTTTAATTGTCATAAGTTCTTACAAAACATGCGCATCCAATTTGTTGCATTACAACTGCGCATTGATGCCTTCGGTATTCTTTTGCAGTTCTAAGACAGCCAAACGTCCTGCTTTGTAAACTACAGCGGAGCAAACTTAATCTACTTCGCAAAAATAGAACGTATACTGTAGCCACATATTAAAACCTGCTGGTCCTCAGAAAAAACGAAAAGCATAACGAAATTCGGAAAGTAGAACATGTTTCCATTAACTATATGTTTGTTTAAGATGTTATTAAACGCTAAAAGTGTTCTCGCAGCTTCCAATGATTTACAGGTACAAGTGCGTTAAAAGTAAGACAAATGCCACATTTTAAATATCCTATTCAACTTTTGAGAAAGCTGACAACTTTCCGGTACATACTTGCCTGCCAATCATTTACAGCAACGCAAGTACGCTTTTCAATTAATAAGCTATTGTTTAACAAATAATATAAAAATACCGTAAACGCAAAAAATTGATACGCGTGAAATTCGAAGCAACTCACATCTCTGTCATCTCGACGGGCGAATGTTGGATGAGTCTGTTCGACCAAACAATCAACGAAACACGTCTACAACAGCTAAGTCTAAATGGAAAGCAACAAGTCAGAAGCCAACCTTTCCATGTTGTAAATGACCAGCCAAGGCGACATTCCTGATCAAAGTCGGACAGTCCATGAGATCGGCTAAATATTCTTTTTTGTACACCGTCTCCGGCAGGCTATATTCAACCGACTAAATTACGCAAGTACCACTTTCAAACGTTCCCGAATAAAACGACTTGAAATACCTGAAATTTTTTTGGTCGAATAGGTTGAACAATTGGTTCAGTTAATGCTTGAGTATCTTCTTCTTGAACAATCGTTTCCACGTCAGGTCCATACACTTCCAATGCAGACGGATAATACTTTTTGTCTTCGTGCAATACTATCGCTTGCATATCTATTTCTTCATCCAAAGCAACAACAGTTTCAGACCCATCACGCTATAACCAAATCAGTTAGTCAAAATCGTATAAGAAGCGGAATAATACTGCTCTTTCATTGATTTCTGGTTCTTCACGAATCTGTCGCGCATATTCAAAGTCATACTCTTCCTCCTCATCGCTTTCCAAATCTGGACCTATGTAGTTGCCAAATTCGTCGTAAAGTTCCGTGTCCATCTTTCACACTGCAACTGAACAAGCGATCATTCGGAAAGAAATATAAATAAACACGTGAAAAGGTAGGAACATGCAGCACATCGCTCCATCAGCCACGAAATCCAAATCCAGTAATACAACAGTGTTTAGCTTCTTGAATTAAAAACAAACATTCTACAACAGAAACACAGATAAAAAACTAACTTAGTCCGAATTGAAACAAATGCATACAGTAAACAAGTGGTCAGGTTGAGTAAAACCATGATTGGATTTTATTCAATACACTATTTCACGCTTTTGAATGCCTAACCAAAAATCGTTAATTTGTATATCGTATTTATTAATCTCCGTCACGCTCGAAATGCATTTGTAACACATTTGCGAAGCAAAAAAACAAACATGAAATTTCCAGCTAAACATAAAAAATTTAAACTTTTAAACTGCTATACAATGCATACTAGAATATATTTTAGTTGTCAAGTTTAAGAAAACAAATTCATGATGCGTAGGTACAATTTATTTAATTTTCAAGCATTGTCATTCAGTTAACTTAAATCAACTTATATCATACTCGCACTCAGCCGGTTTTAAGGCAAAAACTCAATGTGTCAATGCACATCAAGCTGTGCAAATTACGTCAAGAAAACGAATTTGCTCAATTGATCAAAATTCAGTCTGTGTGAATGAGCAATTGATTTTTGTCATGAAAACCAAACATGAACGAACTGATCAATATTCATGGGGGTGCATTAATGTCAACACCGGCTGGGGCTACGAAAGTGCTGCTCGTTGAGCAGTCATTCTCAGTTAAGCATAACAACCGAGAAAAATTGATCTACTATTTTTTAATATTAAGACTAGATTTGCATTTTCTGACCAGTGAAAATTGTACAATTTACCAAGCTGTTGGTCGTGAGATAAATAATTGCTTGCCTTTTTAAACCATACGGTATAACCTAACCTACTAATCAACATTAGCTTGGTTTTGTAGCTAACAAATTGATTGTAGTGTATCGTCCGGTGCACAGCTTCAGTCGCATTAAACAAATTGGAGGAGAGCTTGATTGCCTTATAATTTCGAATTTATAACCGATGAACTTTCTTAATTTGTTATAAAAGATTGTGTGGTGTCAAATTAAACCGCTAAGATTACATTGTAGTGTTTGGTTCACTTAATTTAACATGAATAATGTCCCGTTTTCGATTTTGTAGTTGTAGCATGCCACGTGTTTGAATTGTGTGATTCTCAGGTTCAATTTGCAGAACCTGACTACTTTTTACTCCACGCGCCGTTATGCCTTCGTTGCTTGCTTTGTGCAGGTGAAACTCGAAACAGTGCTTAAATCGTCATGCGTCCACCAAGTTTGATTTGCTATTGCCTAATATGCGAGCTCTCGTTTATAGAGGCATTAATTTCAGGCGATTCGATGGAGGTGTCCGATGAGACTGTTTTGACGAAGCTAGTCGCCAATGGTTGGAACATTGCGAGCTTTTTTTTAAATTCGCAAGCCGAGGGCAAGGCGATCGATGAAGCGCTTCTGTTAATGGGCAAAACGAATGGCAGAACGGCAACCAAAGATTGGCTCGACGGCTGGACAGCCGTTCACTGGGCCGCTTTCTACGCCAGGGTAAGTGAGCAACATTTTTTCCTCAGTTGTCTTGTAGCAGCAACGATTAGCCGTCACAATGTGTGCTCGTGGTGTAGTTGTTCGTTCGGCTTATATTTGTTGACTTTTCTTCATTGTTGCTTACATTTGCACTTCACGCATGCTACAGTCGTGCTGAATCATCATCTCCCTCTCAGGCGTTAATTCTTGTAGGCTGACTGTCTTCTGCAGCTGCTTGATAAGCTGCCATCTTTGGCTAATCATCCCAGTTTGGGATACCACTTGTACCCGTTGCACTGTGCGGCTGAAAGTGGTGCATTGGACTCATTGGCAATCCTCCGTGTAGCCTGCGCCACCATTGATATGCAGGTATGTGATGTGTGTTAAACTGTATAATTTAACACTTCGCCTGTACAGGACGCTGTCGGTGATACTGCCGTGCACAAGGCAAGCCGTAGAGCAAACCTAGAGTTCATCCGGCATCTGGTGTCCATGGGTTCCGATTTGAGGTAATTTCCGTTGCCAGCGTATAACTTTCAATAATTTAATGTCATGTGGGTAAGTTCTGCTTTTCCGGGCGCGGCGCAGGCACCCGCCATTGGCATTTCAGATTATTTGGTGAGTGGTCATGGCTTTGCTGCGCCCGGTTTTCTCAAAAACTTTCTATCTCACGTTCACAGCGTTTCACTTGATTATCTCTCTCGCTCACTTCAGCAAAGTGAATGTGGCAGGCTTCACGGCGTTTGACGTAGCGCAAATGGAGGGTCATACAGAGTGTGCCGTATACCTGCAACAGGCGCGGCAGCTGCAGAGGAATGGCCTGTACCCACCTTATTGTTCAAGTTCAACTGAAACCAATGGCCAAGACTTGTCATGGCCAGTGGCTATGATGGACTGCGATGTAGAAGATATGGTTTAGATTCTGTTTCAAGCGTTGGCTTGCGCGCGATTGATTTCATTGTCATCATTTTAACTGTTTCAGCTATTTGAATTTTTCCGATTTCTTTTTTTCAGATGTTTTCAACCAATGCATCAACAATGTCTTAAAGAAACTTACTGTTTTAGGCGGTCGACTAGAGCACGTCACACAGAAGGAACGAACCTGTTGCGTAATGAACGCATATGGTTACATACCGTTGTACGGCAATGCCATGTTGAAAGATTGCAGCGCTGCATCAACTGTAAACACTTTGAAGGCATGCAAGCGACACCTTGCGGATGGAAACGGCGTATTTGCTTGCAAACGTTCCAAATTGTTAGGTTAAGACTTTTTAATAGCCTAGGTCAAGAAATTCGCTCAGATGTATCTGATTACTCGCTGCTGATGATAGATGCGATTAAAGGAGAATTGCTTGTTCCAAATGTCTCTACTTTCTCAACGACCGCTGAAAAAGCTTTATAGTTCGTGAAATTTTTGTTAAGTGGCAAATGTACTGCGTAAAAATATCAGTTACCAATTCAAATTGTTCTCGAAATAACATGCAAACATACTAATGTGCACAGGAAAAGTAGGTTAGCTGCGTAAGCGTTCAGAAATGTCTATAAAATTGCATACGTAAAATTCCATTTATTGCACTTTCACACTTTTTGTACTGTACCAATATTCCCAAACTGTTTTCAGGTTATCCTACAGTACTACCACGTGGCATTCACCTTTTCAGCGGAACACTTAGAACCGCAGTGAGTTGAGTTAAGACAGCTTTTGTATTTTATAAACCCTGATATGTCATATTCCGAATTTGAAAGAAAAAGAATTGTTATGGCTATAAATTATTTTTTCGCCATATTACCTGTCTATCATTTTGCGTAACACATGTAACCCGGCTTGGTACGTTTCGTGTCTGTTGGTGGTAACCACCAACAGACACGAAACACCAAGCCGTAACACCAAGTTCGGAGCCGATGCAGCCGTAATTCAGAGGATGGCTGGACTGCGAGATTTATGCTATTGTCTCAAGTGGTTTTTCTTGTTGTCATGGTGGCTTGCGCAGGTTTGCGTCTACCCAACGACTTCTCCTAAACGCGAGATCCAGAATCATGCGTGTTGCAAATTGATAAAATAGAAGCTTCTAAAGTTATTGAAATAGATTTTCCAAGTGTGTTATTTTGTACTCACTGCGAAAAAAATAGCTGCAAAACATGATTAAGCTTTGATCTGCCTATCAATCCGTAGTCGGATATTTTTTACACAACTCCAAATGATCAATACGTAATTGGCAAACTAGTTTTCCTGGCGTTCAGTAATAAAACAAGCCATTCGGTCCATCGCAAGCACAGCTCTTTCTTCGTACTGGACAAAATATGCATACGTAAAACGTCCATTATTTTTTCAGTGCAAATACGCCTGCTCACTAAATTACGAAATGTCAAGTGGTTGAATTCAACTCGGAGCATTTCTGCACCACATTGTTAGATCATTATTAATACATAACCAATGGTTATCTTTTCGTTATCGGCTAGGTTACACGATTCGATAGTCTCATCGTCCCCCAATATCTTATATGTTGTAGAAGTGATCTAAGCAAAAGCCAACAGAGGCAGTTTTTAACGAAGACGTAACTGGGTTACACCAAGAAGGTAAAAGGCCAAAACATTGTTAAATACAGCATCGCTGCTGACTGCACGTTTACGCAACACGTTCTTAAGCTTACACGGAAAATGTTATCTTCAAGTAATACATTTCCATGCAGCGACATAAAAACATGAAACAAATTTATTTTAAGACAACCAAAAGAACAACTGACAAGAATACAACAATAACACATTTCTCCTTCCATAATGAAACTGCTACCCCAATTTGACAAAAACAATAACAACATGCAACACCCGTTATTTTGCCCTCTAGTAATTCATTACGAACTTAGCAACTTGTTGTTCTGTTGTCAACACACTAAGAAAAGCCGGTTAGCAATTTTTGTATAATACATTAATCGGACTAGTAAATCATTCAAATGAACCAAACGACAAAGCTAACTTCTTTGCCACATGTTTCGTCTGTTTTATAGCTCATTTAATCGTAGACCACCATTGAACTATTCGCGTAGGCGCCTGCGTTTAAACTTCCTCGTCGCGCTCGAATTCTGCTCAACCTCTTCTGCCTCTTCATCATCTTCATAGCCGTACACTTCTGCAGCCTCGAGTGTGTTCCAAACATCCGATTCCCGCAATTTTGCCCAGAAACCAGTCACTGACAACGGTTCGTCTTCATCAGGTTCGTTTGCAGAATCATTTTCTAAACAATCAGCATACGAACATGTTCTGTGACATCAAAAAACATGACTCACTCGCATGATGTGATTGGTCAACCGCTTGCGACGAATCGACCAAAATAGACGTATCTTGGTTGCAGGTGTTCAAGCGAGCTGTTAGCTTGACGAAATCGATTTGACCGCGCATCTGTAGCAACGTATCGCGCAAATCCATTTGATCGTTTCCAAAAGGACACCGTTGAAAGCCACCTCCTTCACCCTAGACAGAGTAAAAACTCGAAGACAAAACAGGTCATTTTTGCATACCAACGATAACGTTTTTCTCTTGTTAGCGATAGCATATTTCAGCGAAAGTAGCAAAGACAAGGTTGGCTGCCTAAAACAGCGGTAACGATTTTTGGTCGCAATCCTACACACACGAACACGTCATCCGATTTCAATTGGTTGGAGATCACGTTCAACATTTCATCAATATCCGACGTGGACATTTCACGCACTTGATCACGTATTGTATCTTCGACTGCATCCAGTGGCACCTAGCAGGGAAGATATAATATAAAAACATAAACAAACAATACTACAATAAGGAATATACTACCAAATAAGTTGTTATTGTGGATGGTCATGGACTTGATGTTTGTCTGGGATTTGTGCGGTAATGTCCATGTGTCCTGTAAATAGGTAACAACCCTACCTCGGGAGGATGGGTGGTTATTGAAAACAGGAATCATTGGTTTACTATTGAATACGGAGCTTTCGAAGGCGACTGTCTTCGTCATCAGCGTAAAGGATAAGAGGAGCATATCCTTATCCTTTACTTTTTTTATCCATATCCTTATCCTTTACGCTGATGACGAAGACGGTCGCCTTCGAAAGCTCCGTATTCAATAGTAAACCAATGATTCCTGTTTTTAATAACCACCCATCCTCCCGAAGTAGGGTTGTTACCTATTTACAGGACACATGGACATTACCGCACAAATCCCAGACAAATAAGGAATATAAAAAAAGTCACTAGTTATCGGTGCTCACTTTAAAATGAAGCCCATTTTCGTTGGACAGCATTTCTGTAGCACATTCGTTTTTGACACTGCCAGCGCCACATGAATGGTGGGCATCTTTGACCAAGCCTTCTTTAATTGGACGCTAAAGCTTACAAAGGACATGTAAACAGTATACACCTCCTTCACAAACCTGGGAATGCGCTTTTATGTTTTGCACGGGTGAACGGCTGTTCATCCTTGAAATTTTGATCAACCTGAGGAAAAAACACCACATTTATATTGTAATCATCACGGCATAGTCCTCGATTTACATGCTACTGCATACATATTAAAAAGCATGAAAATAAGCTTTCCGTGCTTGAGTCCAACGCAATTAAATTTTCGAAAACTTCCCACCGTAATATTAAATCGAAATAGCAATCGCTATCCCACCATCTGCAGATCATTTAACGAGCCCATACTGTACGGAATGCATTGTAAAAACAATTTTTCCAAAACTACGAGGTGTTTTAGAGAACTGAGGTAACGACGAGGCTCCGTAAAGCTTCACGAGAACTTTCACCACGCTTGTTCACACAAATTAACGTGAAAGACAGAAACAACAAAATGCCAATCATAAACGAAACTGAAAAAACATAGCACATTCATGGTCATATGCGAAGTACAATAACAAGGAAATCGTGTGATGCCTTTTTAGGCATAAGACAAATCCAGCTGCAACAGAACGTATCAAGTTGATAACGTGTCCGTTTTTTGAGAAACTCTGTGGGCAAATGATATGCAACCAAACACAAAAAATGACTTCTATCGCTAAAAGCATATCCTTCAACATTTCATTTTTATTAGTAAAGGATAATAATGCATCACACTCCTCGTCGAAAATGATAAGAACAAATGTACTGCTGGAGAGCAGTTTTAACATGCAAATGAAATTTAATACGAGTACCGCATGCAAGATCACACAAAATACTTGGCGGGCTTCAAACAAAACAAGTGAGAACATACCACAAAAGCCTTGCAATGCTCAGGTTCAATTGGAACTACACATTCTGATGTTTTTCATTTACACCATTACCTACAATGTTGCTTCAGTTTTCCGTAAACTAGGTTGTCACCTTTCGCAGAACTGTTGGTAAGTTTTTTTATTATTTGTACCCAACCAAAACTGCGAGTGTTGATTGATGCATAATTTTTCTAATACTTTTTTCATGTATTCTTCCATTCCAATTTTCGCAAGCCTTCGGGCCTGAAACATCCATTAATTGCGTAGTTTTTATAAAGTCAATAATAGATGTTCTTTTCATACTCAACAGTTCATTTCAAAAATTGATCAACTTTCAAAGCTAAACGAAAGCTCTTCAAGTCATATTTGCAAAACGTTGTCACATGTTCGTAATGATGTAAACCGGTGACATTGAAAAACCACCCTAATTTGAGCACATTTATTTCCTTTACTTGTGCACACGTAAATTATGCATCAAAATTTGTGCGCACAGAAACTGTATGTATACAGAACCAATCATATTAAATCATCAATCAGTAGTTGAACGTTGTGTGGAGGTTGCAAACAAGATGTTAAATAATAAACGTTATGCGAATTACTTACCTGATAGCATGACGAATTCACCTGATTACGAGACAGATTTCTGAATTTATTTTGATGAATTCTAATAAAGCGTGTTATTAGACTGAGTAGATCGAAATCAGTGGTTTTAGATAATTAAATGCGTTCATTGCACAATACAGCCGTTCTTGAACAACGGTTAAAAAAAGAATAATCATCAGTATGCCATTATTCGATATGTCGATTGATATTAAAATTAGTGATATGCGTTTTACCACGACCAAACTAACTGAAAACATTTCTTTTGAAAGACAAGCTGAGCAAAACAAAAATTAACTTTAAAGCAGCTTATTTCTCAGGATATGGTTTTCAATCGTCAAACATTTTCATTTATCAGAACATCGATTCTTTGGATAAAGGGTAGCATGTCTGTAATTATGTAGAGAAAAGATTAATCTGTCAACCTAGTCCTTCCTAGACAAAACTAGCGGCAATTCTTCAGAGAAATTTTCAACGTTGGATATGAACAGATCATTCAACAAAAGCAATGCGGAAATCAGTTCCTATCGTTCTGCTGACTTTTTATTTCTCTTCTGCATGAACAGCGTTAGGGTTTCCTTAAAACACAATAGATTGCAATGTGACGATATGATGGCTTGAGCATCTTCTAGAAGACGCTGCTATCAAGATCAGCCAAATTCAAACCGTTTAAGACCAACAGCTAACCTAATCTGTACGGTACAGGACGTCATTTTTATCCAAACAACGAATCCTGATAATTGTAACTTCCCCAATTCGAAACCTGATCAGCTGCCTTTCTGCTGACCCTAAATAGCAAAATATCCTGTCTTCACCTGGACGCACTACACCAGCTTACAAATTTAGTTTCCGAAGTGTTCGAGTAATATTTTATGCATTGAATTAGTTCTTACGTACTTTCCATGATAAACTGGAAGCCAATAGTGGTTAGTTGGTTCAAAGCATTAATTGTTGCTTAATGCCCCACAGAAAGTACATGTCATAAAATTGTGCATTGGTGACCATCCAGCTCAAATGGAACAGCTCTGAAGAAAACACCTTTGATTGCTTACCCCCTAAATAGTTTCACGCCATTCTACCTCGATGTGCGGACTCCGTACAACACGAACACTTTTATTTAAAACAGGCGCTATTTAACCTCTGGAACTATTTTTCTCCATTTATCATCGTGTAATTTACATTTTTTATTTAAGCAGCTCGTTACTTCCCAAACGCGTGCAACTAATAATATCAATTGTTTACCGTTATAATCCTTCATCAATGATTTTTACTAACGATTGTTGTACGTTATTCGAATGATATATGAATCGATTTCTTATCCCTTGTCTTTTGTATCTTCTTGTTAAACAATCTTGTCTCTTGCTAAACTATCACAAAACATTCACCATTAGCTACGCGAATAATCTGTTTATTTACCTGCGCCTTCAGGCATTATCTTATCGAATGGTTATGTTATTTCCAAACCCATATTTTACTACGTTCTATATATGACCAAGTGCAGGTTCAAGACAGGCCGGGAGTTTTGTTTCAGGCATGCAAAACAGAGTCTGTTAGGACAGTGAATGTTTAAAAAACATTAGGAACTAAAATAACATCACTCGCTCATTACCCAGACAATGTTCTTCGAGAGCACTTGTTAATTAAGGAAAAACACTCCTTAACCTTGTTTCTCATCTGCTAAAACGAACCAACATCAACAGTCATCGTGTGAAGCATTAAAAGGATAAAATAACAACACACAAGACATCGTACACTACACTCAGCCAATCTTCGTTTATCACCAATGAAAATGGATATCTGTTCGGATAAAATGAAAATGTTTCTGCAAAGATCGTACAGTAGAACTCGGTTATAACGAGCAGTCAAAGGAACGAAGATTTGTTCGCTATAACCGGTTGCTCGTTATAACCGGGTCATGGATATAACTGAAATTTATTGTACCGAACAGATATCCATTTGTAACGGACCAAGATGGGTTGACTGGAGTGTACGGTTAGCCGCCGTTCTCCTGAGAATATGTAGAACAAAGTGGTGCCTATACCGAACCATCGAGCTGCGTATGATGCCATCATGCATGGGGCTGAACAATTGATGTTGTCTTTGCTGGCAACAATCGCACTTCTATATTGGTTAGATTTAGCGTTTTCGGCTGCGCCAAGCAATTATCGAGCAACTGAAGCTCTGTTCTTCGTTTCTAACTCACGGTTCCACCTGAACAGTTGGGCAGTGAAAATGTCAGCAGTCACCCATAATTTACGGCTCCTAGCGCAATCAACCGGTAGCTGCTGGACGTTTTTAAAACACCTGGGGCTTTTCGATTTCCCGATGACCAAAAGCTTCTTCTTATTTTCACTGCCAGACATATTTGTGCACAGCAAAACTGTCAAGCGATTCTTCGATAGATTTCAACCATTAAGTTTCTTACCTTTTAACTTCAGGTATTTTCAGGGGTAACATTATAAAATAACCCAGTTTCGTCCTCGTTAAGGATATCATCGTCTACAAACTGGCTTCTTAGACTAAGCCATTTCGACTTCAGCCAGTCACAAGCGACTTCAGTGTCTGCTGACTTAGCCTCTCCGCATACTTTGCCATAGCATATCTTGTGGCGCTTTTTGAAGCGGTCTAGCCAACCACTTGAAAACACAAATCCAGCAACCCAATTGCATTGCCTTCATTTTTAAGATTAGGCCATTTATGGGCGTGCCAATACAAGTCTCCGCACTAAACCATTTTATCAGTGCCTCGTCAACGTTTTCCTTATCGCATCCATTTCATTGCTCTCAAACGCTTAAAGCAATCGGCCACGATTCTCCCATATTGTGGAAACAGTTGATTTCGTAAGGCCGCACGCTTCGCAAACCGAACCGTTTCTTTCTCCTCTTTGCAAAGCGCGAATAACTTCACCTTATCGCTATGTGTCAGAGCTTTGCGATTCGACATTTTGAAGCACCGACAACACCGGGCGTGATTTTGAAAGTGGAAAAAGATACAAATTTTTAGAAAGTAAGTTGCAGATTAAGATCCTGTTACCTGAAGTACCATTTTCGTTCATAAAACATTTAAGCTCAATTGCTCGAGTCAATGTTTCAATTAATCTAGGTCCATTACCAATGGAAACCTTTTCGGAAGATTTCGGCACGTTTACGGGACGTCGACACTCCTGCTCGCCAGGAAAATTGAAAAATGGACCACGAGAAGGGCCAATGTTCGAATTCAACCCACTTTTTTGATAAAGTGTAGAAACTTGGCATTATCCCTACATGTCTCAGACTGACTTGCCCGCAACTCGGAGCAGAGAAGGCAACCAAGATCATGAATAAGATAAGACTATCGCTCTTGAGACTCCTGATCAAGGATCATAAGGCGACACTGTCTCAGGTTTCGAAAGACCTTCAATCCCTATCGGAGTCCATCTGACAACATCTGGACAGCTTTCATATCGAAAAACTCGAGTGTTTGCTGTCCAACAAGGAAAACGATGTTTAGGAGAAGAACAAGACCCGTTTGGAGAAGAAGTTCACGGACCTCGTCTGCAAACAGGGATTCACGTTCCACCTGTCTAAGACTGTTACGAAAGGACAACCTGCTAACAAAGCGGTTGTAAATCTGAGTAACAGAAACTTAGATTCAGTGGAATTCTCAGTCCTAATCCGTGGTCTGAACTTCTCCGTAGCACCCCAACACCTGTGCCACAACGACATCATATCCTCCACGGAAAGATCCTTAAGCAACGTGGATCCTTCGATAGGCCACAACATCAGGATGGAGGTTGCGGAAGTTTTGAAGAAAGTGCCCAGCCGAGTACCCCCTAACATGCCGAAGGAGGAAAAGCTGGCATTGCGAAACCTCGGGAAGGACGAACCGATCCTGATAACGAAAGCGGACAAAGGTTACGTCACCGTGGTTCTCAACAGGGAAGATTATCTTGCGAAAGCAAATGATCTTCTCGAACGAGACACCTACACTAGCCTTTCCGCGGATCCTACGGATGATATCAGGAAATGGAGCCTTAGCGTCATCTCCAATATATTGAAGAAGACGAACGACATCAAGCTCTCTAAGATTCTAACAAGATTGAAGTTTCCGCAAAACTTCCGACCACCTGAATTCTACTGTCTACCGAAGATTCACAAAATGGATTTCCTTTTCGGCCTGTGGTTTCAAGTGTCAATAGTCTCACCAGAGACTTGGCATAATGGCTCCGTCAGATTCTCAATCCGCTAACGGGTGGAAGATGTTCTTACGTGAAGAACTCATTCGAATTGAGATCTGAGATAAAGAACTTACGGATTTCGCCTGATGAACTCCTAGTAAGCTTCGATGTCAAAGATCTCTTTACGAATGTCCCATTGGAATATACCATCGAGCTAACAAGGCACATGCTTACACAGAACACCTCACTGAGGGACCGAACATCACTAAGCCCTGAGAAACTTTGCCAGCTCATACAAATATGCCTAGTTAAAGGAAATTACTTAGGTTTCAATGGAAGATTTTTCCGACAATAAAAACGCGTACCAACGGGAAGCCCACTGTCACCTGTAATGGCTGAACTCTTCATGGAACACTTCGAGGAACTGGCTTTCACTCAAGCCCAGCCTAATAAAGTACCCAGATTTTTCAATAGATACGTGGACGATATCCTCACAATCTGTCATGACGGATACGAGGATATGTTTTTGGATGCCTTGAACACGGTATTCCCTGACAAAATATCGTTCACAATTGAAAGAGACATCAAGGAAACGATCCCTTTCCTGGACATTCACCTGTCCAGGAGAAGAAAAGGCTGCAGACCAAAATCTACAGGAAAGCCACGCACTCTGACCGATAGCTCCACTTCACGTCCTACCACTCAGACTCAGTGAAGATTGGACTAGTGAACCTAACCCTTGTCGACCGAGCTGTCCGTTTGTGCGACAGGAAATTCTTGATGCATGAAATAAGACATGTATCAAGAAGCCTGTTGAACCTTTACCTGGATACCCGAATACCTGGGTTTCACGGTTGATCAATCGAAGACTTCACTGGCTGAAGACAGGACAGAAGAAGAACCCTTATGCAACGTAACAAGCATCTGTATCCCTAACTATGACAACCTAAGTAAGGAATTAATAAAAAACCTGCATGGAAAATGCAAGATCTACCATCAGTTCCCATCCTCGATCAGGTACATTCTTCTTACAGACAAGACCAAAATGAAAGAAGAGGAAAAACATGGTGGGATCTACGAAATTCTGTGTAGTTATGAAGGACGCTACATAGGGAAAACCAGAGGTACTATCGGCCAGAGATTCAAGGATCACTTGGCGGCCCTAAAAAGGTACATCAACGCCAAGAACCGTGCAGAAGGAAAGAAGACCGTAAGAGGACGACCACCCAAGCTGGATCCACTACAAGGGATGATGGCAGCGAATCAAAGCTCAGCAATAGTAGAACATTTCGAGACATGCGATGCTGAGAACCGGTTATTCGACATCAAACCGGTTTCCAGAGAAACGGACTTTGCTAAAAGGAAGATCAAAGAAGCTTTCGCCATCCAAAGGCTGGATTGTTACAACAGAGACATCGGCCTACAGGTCGTCAACGATGTGGTTGGCAGACTTTGATTGACCTGACAGGCTGTTGCGCTCCGCGTGACAACTCCACCCCTTCTGGTGACCCGGCCCCTTGGTCATATATATCCGAATAACATCTGGGTTAGCAATAACATCATACGCTGATGACGGGGACAGTGGTCGCCGAAAGCTCTTAAATAAAGAGATTGTTTCTCTTTCCTTGTTATTTCATCCGTCAGTGTTGGACTTTCTGCAATGATTGAACTAACACAAGACGTGAAGACAAGACGAACAACGGAAGCCAAACCGTACACCTCTTCCAATCAATCTCCCTCCGTTAACAATGGAAACCTTTTCGGGCAATTGCTCGAGTTTCTTAATAATCTGACGTCTGTCATAATCCCTGGCCGCAATTAGTCGCCTTATTTTATTGCCGTATGTCAGAAGCTCAGCGGCAACTAATTTTTCATCCGTTAGTTATAACGGGTATTTGTTCGCTATAACCAAGTTTTCATAATACATTAAAACAGAGTGGGACGGCCAACACTTAAAATTTGTTTTCTATAACCGAGGTCTACTGTATTAGGTTCTGTATATGATCAACAGGCCTAGTCAACAGCGAGAGAATAATTGTTACGGCAAAGACGAACATCCTGTGAGTTCTACAAAAAAGCATCCTTGACCAGTTAACCGTTGTCTCTTTCGTAACAACCATTTTCTCGTTGGCAAATGCCATTTTGGTTTCCTCCTAAACAAGTCTTTTTCCCTGGAATGCGGTAGTATGTTGAAACTTCGTTCTTCAAGTTTGCATGTCTCGAAATATTTTGCGATAGCTACGCTTGACTGGTTTCATTCCTTTCAATCGATTTAGCTTCTATGACCATCCAACTTCAATTAAATATTTTCTTTGCGCTACGCTGTTGGAGTTTCAAACCCCTTCAGCCTGCTAAATGATCCTGGAATCTCTGCTGTTTACGGGTAACTCCGGTTTCTCCCACGCAACGTCTTTTGCACCTACGAAAAATTTCGTTGATTTGCCCTTATCTGCCATTTTCATAGTAGTTCGTTTTGTCGGAACTAGTAATGTTTCTGATGAAAGGTACGTAACGACCGCCCATCGTCTTTTAGCCACGCCACATTATAATATATAAAACGTAGTAAGTCAATGGGTTTCAGAATAACACGGTGCACTCTGAAGCTGGAACATCAAAAAAGACGATTTCTTATTCATAACTCTTCAACTGTTGAAACTCTCATCCATTAACGTTAGAGCACGTGGCGCAAGAAAAAAACAGTATACGAATAAGCAACCAAAAAATATATTGTTCAGCCATTGCAATAGCCTCTGTGATATAAAAACCAATACAAAATGTAGTGAGGCTGATAAGGAAGACAGCGAACGATGAATAATTAATGTGTGATGAAATTTTAATAGTAGCAAGGATCGGTAGTTTAAAACGACCAACGTTTTCAGACGGAAAAACATCTATTATTTTTCACCCATTTCTGACTACTTTAACGACGCGTCCTTATGATACCAGTTCGTTGAAACTGTAAAGACGAATACACTAAGATGTAAAAGACTGGTAAAAACGTATAAAGCAACCTATGAAAGCAAAACCTTTTTAATTTAGGCGGGTCATATATATTTTCGTTCAAAAAGAACAACAAGTTATAACCAATCTACATGTCGGATTCGCTTGTTTAATTGTTACTGCGACACTCCTTGCCGAACCCGTTACCCATCGCCAACATTTATGAAGCCTTCTGACTTGCGGAACAACCATTTCTTGCTGTTTCCGGAAAACAAAGGTAGAAATCTTCACAGATTGCCACTGTATTCATATTTCACGTACAAAAGTCAACATGTTTCAACTGTATCCACCCTGTTTTACGTTATGAAAAATATAAGTGTATTCCAATCCATAGCGGCGAAGAAGTTTAAAAAAAATTTTATTCATAGACAGGCGAAAGGGAATTATTTTTTGTTACACAAAAAGTCCCCATTGGTTGATCATATAAATTTGAACGATAACCTTGGCAGAGGCAGCACTCACACCAGTGACGAGGTAAACTATTAAGAGCTGCGTGATTTCAATTAGTGCTCTGCTTGGAGAATCACCCGTTCCGTATATTTGTTGAAGCATTATTGACTCATAATGCAGGTTAAAATGCAAGACTCGTTGATTGTAGTGTTCATTGTATTTTACGCTCAGAAACTAATCACCTTATTCCTAAGCCGCTGTCTGACTTTTCCGAAACAGTGTAACACAAGTTGAACACGAACATTTGCAATAGCCACTTGTGTCGTGCTCTCAATCATTTCTGCCCATTTCGTCAGGCAGTAAAACCGTTTTATCCAACGTGAAGCTTTGAATGGATCTCGTATTCAGGCGTAACATTGAAAGGTAAACAATGTTAACAACGGATCAGATGCTCAATTTTGCTGCGATGACTTCAGGTGGGATTAAGTATTTTCAAGCTTTTTATGCATGAAACATTCATATCCTTACCGGCAAAATGATCAGGGATTTCGAATTTAAGATATTGTTTGACTTCTTTCGACTCTAATTACTGCATTTCTTGATAGTCATTTGGATGATACCAAAATGTCGCGGCACAAAACCGCCATGTTGGACACAGACTTATGTAGCTGAAGAGTTAGTAGCCTCAAACGTAATCAATAGGAAGTTCAAAACATGGTTCAATAGTGTACCAAATTATCAGCATTTTGAACTTAGCGAAAAGTCTCGAACATCAACAGTTCCAAGCATGTCGAAACTTTCGTTCGACCGGAAAATCTTTATCTAACCAGCACATTGTTTACCTCATCAAAGTCGCATTCAAAGCAGTTCTTAAATCATTAAAACAAACTGAAATGGATTCTTAATTCAATCATGGGCAAAATATGCAAAGCATTGTGTTCTGTTGTTCAAATTTGAATTCATGTAAATCGAATGTTAGGAAAAAACAGCAAGCAGTAAGCGACAGCTTGAAACTCTGCGACAGGACATTGTGTACATGTTCAAAGGAAAACTGAAGCATTGCAATAAAATATCGGTGTGCGAAAATCGTTTATTTGTTAAACTGCATTTTTAATTCAAACTTTTCCACCACCAGAACGGCGTTTTCAAAAGATGTTGTTGCACTTTCACTTCATCAAATACGTCATGGGGTCGACGGAGTGACGGCTGCTACACACGTGAAATACAAAGCAGTTAGAACTTGCATTAAATATTATTCAATGCCAAAACAGAGAAAAGAAATAATTGTCAAAAAGAAATAATTGTCCTTCAGTCTACTGAAAACGTTTAACACATGTAAATATAATCATCATTAAGAAAACTTTGAAATGTACCTTTTTATCGCACTTTATATGTGATCTCTTTATATCCTTCAATCGGTTTACCAATCCTTCGCACGAAACACTTTGTCCCGAACTTGCAGGCAAGCAATATTGGGTGTAAAAATCCTCAGAAATCTGCAATTCGTCAAAACGATAAGAATACGAACATAAAATTTACCCAGATATTAGAGACAATAGTTGTGCAAAGCTTGCGGGTTAAATGAATTCTTCTGAATTCTTTATGTACACAGTGACTTTTTCAAGAGACGTAAACACTTAACTGAGCAGTTTCTTGAAACGAATTTTTTATCTCAAAGATTGACAAGCTCTTCCTCAGACTCCTACTTTGAGCTCAGAACATTTCGACAAAATATCTTACCGACTCGGAAACCGGGCAGTTGATTGCAAAGCGGTAAATTCGACACTGAAACTTGTTCCCATGGTGACGGCTTTAGAAACCTTGTCCCAAAACAGCGTAATGTCCGTCGATATCGACGGGCTTTTTTAGAAGGTAGTATTGCACGCTTTCGCGAACATCCTCCCGATCACCAACATCAACCTGGCCGCCCAGGGCTGCGATTGAATTGCTGTGACAACAATATCATCCTGTTGCAGACAAATAAAGGTAGAAATCTTCACAAAATAAAGGTCTTTGATTTCACAACACAAACGTCCATCTTACTTGAATGGTTTGCAATTTTCGTTTTACGAACGGTGTCTCCAATTTCATAATGGTTTAATACAAAATTTCATTATGGAATGTGTGCGAAAAATTCATACGCATCGCATCAAACGTCATCATTGGTTAAAAATTACGATACAGGAGTTCATCCGATTACCTGAGCGAAAGCAGCGCATACAGCAGCGATGAAATGAATTGCTATTAGGTGATTTTCATTTGTGGTTAGTGATCCTCTTTCGGCTCACCTTTTATAGGTTTGCTATGCTTGTTCATTGCATTGATGGCTTACATACGTATGTCGAAATGCAAACAATGAATGCGTTGATTTTCCATTGGATTAAACGATTACAAGTTAATGGCATCGTTCGTGTGGTTGTTTTCGAAACGCTGACGTTATGTTCAACGTAAATATTTCCAATAGGCGGTTTCCGTTTTAGGTGATTCGATTATTTCCTAGTATAAAACTATTCAAGTTTTGAAAAGTATCTTACGGTAGGAGATTCATAAATGGAGCTCGTATTCACTCATTACGTTAAAAAAACAGAAGTCAAATCCTGAAACGCGAACGTTATTCCATTGAGTATAAGTAGAATTCAACTGTTTCTAATCTTTTCCGAATTCCTTGTCCATATCCGTATTGTTACACATGTTCAGATTTCGTAATCATGATATTGATTGATACTTTTTAATCCAAATATCAAATTTCTTGGGATACGTTTTGATCAATCCAAAATCGAACGGGATTTAACTGCCATTTTGGAAATTCAACGATTCCGTTCTGGTGTGCATAGCGTCAAACTGAAACAATCGTAATTTTAAGACATATTTCAATATTTTATCAAATAATGAACATTTAATCTGTGGAAGAAACCGCTCGACGTTTGTCGCTTTTTCAATTAACGCAAATTAATATTTGTTTTTGCTGAAAAAGGAGTATGAATGGCTCTGACGTAAACCATTGCCACACAACAGTCTGGTTTATTCAACTGCTTTACAAATATTGTCGCCCCGTTGAAATTGAAAAACCGTTAAACATCCTTTAACGAGAAAATCTGAAAGCTTCAACTATGTGTTTAAGCTTCAAACACAATTTCGCAGTAGGTTGCAAGCCCAGTGCTTTTTTATGGGGGACTGTTTATAAATTAGTTCTGCTCTTTTATGTGCATCGGTACGTTACCATATACGAATTTCTAATTTGATTTACGCCTGAATTCGATCCAGTTGATGCACTTTCAATTTATGGGTGATTTTTTACTACTGAAATATTTTGCGGACGTTCGATCAGCGTTAAAATAGGTAATATTCTGCAGTATTTTGCATGCGTGGTTGTCAAGATACATCAAGTCGATCGCAATTGCCCGCATATATTTTAAACCACGCGCGCACAGGCGTTGCCAGTTATTTGAACAATATTTTATCTTGTACTGTATCCATTCACAACGGATCACGGCTATAAGTTATCGTTTCATTACTTGAAACGCGGTTTCATGAAAGATGATCGATTGGGCTGCAAATGTTTATTTCGACACGTTTTAAAACGAAACTGAAGTGATCAATGTTTCCGCCATATGCACGAGACTGGTAAAACTCTCGTCAGGCTTTTAAGCCGTCAAGCGAAGAAAACGCTTCTTTTTCTCATTCAATTACATAGGTTTTGATTCTCACAAGTTTTGCAACATTTCCATCTAAATCGGTTTTCCCTAAACATTTTTACTAATGGTAGCTGAATTTCCGTATACAGTTATTGTAAACCAGCAACAATAAAATGACATTTTTAACATGCGAATGCTGTTCTGTGGTTCCTCAATAACTAGGACAAATTCTCTTTAACTACCAGTTCTTTTGTGAGCATATGAGGTAAAGTGTGCTACCCTACATGTTGTGTACAATATTTGAAAATTACTGTTTTTGAAATGTAATTTCAACGAGAGCATATCGCAAGTGGACGTCTACGTCATTACGCAAGATTATGCTTTGCTGATGACTAAATACATTTCTTCCCGCTGGAACAGAAATTAGCGTTCCCATCAAAACATGTTCAGGTAGCGTACGCTGCGTTTCCGATCTCTGTCAACACGTATGCGGAAACGTTTTATTTGCGCTCGATTTGGGAATGTTTGTTTTAAGCTCGTGTATTGTTTTTAATGCAAAAGCGACACAAAATGGATTGTAAGCAGGCTTATTCCTTATCGTGATTGCGGAGGCTACGTTGGAAGAGTACGAGTCAGTCAGTTTTGTGTTGTACGGAAGTTCGATAGATGCTGAATAAAACCAATGATGGACGATGCCTGTTGCATTCGCTTTAATTCATACACTTTATCGAGAGTTAAGTAAATATATTATCGTCGATGAAAAAACGTAATTGATTTCGTTGACTGTTATTCAGAGATGCGCGATCCACATTTTCAACGGAAGTTCGGTTTTGTGGATAACTCGTGCATTCATGCACCTGTAACCTGGTTCTAAACATACTTTTTTGTTGAAAATAAATTTTGCTTGACATTTAACGCAATCATATTTCGATTTGTCAAAATCAACGGTCTTTAATGTTCTTTACTGTTTAAACCATAGCTCCATAGAATTATGGTTTAAAAGACTATCAGATTAATTAAAATAGAAAGCTTTGTTTTTAGTTAGCTGAGACAATGTAATTTGCCAGACAAAGTTATTTTAATTAAATGCGTGAACGAAATGGTTTTTTATGGTACTAAAGACGAATGAAACTGTGTGCTCTTTCATTGCATTTTCTTCGCTTGATATAATTGAAATCTCTCAAATTTAATTCATACTCCTTTTGGTCATTTATCTATACACATCCGCCTAACGCTTCGACATTCGCGGCAGGCACGGCATTGTGATGTTAGCGCTTCTGAAGAGATTTGAAAGAACTCCTGTGTATTAATACTGCTTTTTCCACCGTAAGTGCCGCAGTGATCGAATGAAATGAGCTACAAATAAAACTCTGATATAAGAAAAGATTAAGCATTAATTTTGTTATTCTACAATGGTTAATATTGAATGCCTGGTAGAACGCACGAGCAGACTACACATATGTAAATTTGCTGGTAAAAATAATTTTCCGGTTGGAGTTGATTTGTCAAGTTTGGTTAATGATGCATCTAACCCTGATGAATTTCAGTTGGAAAACGTAAACAATGCCAAAGAGGCAGGCTACATAATTTTCATACAACTCGAAATAAATAGTTTCGATTCCCAAGAAAATGAAACTGGGTTGCAGATTCTCGAAATCATGACATCCTTATGTGGCGAAAATGCTATAGATAACCAACATGGGGCTCTATGTTTCTTTCAAATTTACACAACCTGAAAGACGGCAGCATATTTACAATTTGGCATTTGTGTTGTCGACAACATTTATCTGCGTTGAAATTTGTACCATGTTGCGTTAATGCTCAGCGGGAGATAGTTGATTGCTTTTATGATGCAGAAAACCAATCGGTTCAGCATCTGTGCTATGCACAGGGGATCAATGATATCCTCGCGTTTTTAATAAGCTAAACGTTTGTTTGAAGGCCTAACCAAATAACGTAATTTTCCGTTGCTTCACTTAACCAAATCAGGCGAATATTGGAACGAGTTGAAAGTGTTCAACAGAACCATAAAAAATAAATATTACTGAAACTTGTTTGAATTTTCTCACAACCTTGGTCGGAAAATGTTCAACGCTTTAATTTTTTCACCATCAAAAAAATCGCTTATTGTTAATGCTAAAACATACTGCGTGATTATGTGCGTTCCACATCAACAACACCCATTTATGAGCACTGACTACTGTGTAGTTTGCGTCACCTCGTACTTCCTGTAACACCGAAATTAGCATCAAAGACCCTGTTACGATTTAACTCGTTTCATAGTTATCTATGTATCAAGTGAGTTCTGATGGGTTAGGTTGACCGCTTATACAGAGAATGAAATGTGCAAATATAGCTATGCAAACTGGACAGCATCTTCGGATGGTTCATTTGTAAGCTCTTCCACCAGTCGGTATTTGTTTTTCTTACACGGAATCCATACGAGGACAACTGTTTCTTAGCTCAAAATGCTTTAGGAGGATGCTTGGCTGACGACAGGTGTCACCAGAGTAGCCTTATTGTCATCGAGTTCATTCTTTGTTTCCAACTTTTCATTTGCTAGAAACGAAAGCCGCTACTGCCCATCATGCCACCTTTTAGTCGTTGTTCGGTCTGTCCCCCATCGTCATCATATGCAGGGATCACTTGCTAACGTCGTCATATTAAAAACGCCGTTCCACGATATAGCAACCATTATCCTCAGTTAGTTCATAATAAGATAATGATCCAAGGAACAAGTCTCTATGAGGCTGTGGCGAATGACGGTCGGTCATTGAGTTGCGCAGTTCATCTATTAACATCTCATAATGGCAATAATACGCCGGCGTATTGGCGGCCAAGGTGCAATCGATGGCATTTCTGTGCAGAGTAACTTTGATCATGTTTGGAATATTCAACGGAAGATAAGCTATTCGGGTTGAATGCTCACATGGCGTAACATATCCTGTTCGTTATTCAGAATCCTTCATATAGTGTGC
Source organism: Proterorhinus semilunaris (assembly GCA_021464625.1). Lineage (NCBI taxonomy): Eukaryota > Metazoa > Chordata > Actinopteri > Gobiiformes > Gobiidae > Proterorhinus > Proterorhinus semilunaris. The sequence continues at coordinate 10,651 of JAJBBP010000105.1, read as the reverse complement.
TTGGCCAATGCTGCCAGAAGTGAAGCTCATGCGGAAGTCAGGTAATGGGCACGCTGTAGCTTTTTAAAGCTGCGGATATTTTAGGCAAGCACAATATTGCTGGGCAGACAATTCCATGCATTTATGGTCCGAAACGAGAAGAAGCGTTGACGCAAACGCGTTCTAATTTTTGGTTTTTTCAGTTTCAGTGTATGGCCACGTGTTTTATCAGTTTGCAACAACGAGAAAAAGGGATCTGCTTGTGCAGTTATGATCAGTTTGTAGACGTCGTTTATGTGCATCCTGTCTGAGAGTGCCGTCAAATACGCTTCCTTTAAGCAGATCGCATATGGATGCTTTTCCAAATTATTTAATAAACGTGTGAATCTTCGCTGAACTGCCTCAATCCTAACGATACCGTTTTTACAGCCATTGGCCCAAACTGTGGAGCAGTATTCAAAGAGGAGTCTTATTAGGGTTTTGTATGCTGGCAATAAACTCGAGGAATGTCTGGATATAAAAGTTCTGGATAAAAATAATAAAAGCCTTTGTGCCCTGTTGGCGATAATGGAGCAATGTTTATGAAATTTGAAATCGTTAATAAAGGTGATACCGAGGTCACATACCGAGTTTAAGGTCTCTATCGGTTTACTGTTTAGATAATGGGGGAGTTGATTCTTCAATCTGCCGAAATTCATTTGAAATGACTTTGGTGCATTTATTTTAAAGCCCCATCGATGTGTCCAGTTTTCAATTCTTTTGAGGTGTTCTTGAATGTTATGTCGCATGTCTAATGGTTTTTTCCTGTCTATGCGCGCAAATATTTTGATGTCATCGGCATATTTTAGTATGTGGCAGAATGTTGTGCAGTCATCAATATCATTAATAAAAGCAGTAAAACGTAGAGGGCCAAGGACGCTACCCTGGGGTAATCCAGAATGGACCGATTGGAAGCATGTAATTTCGCCATCAATTTTAACTGCTTAGGTGCGCTGGTGGAGGAAGTCCTTTATCCAGCCTAGTAGTGGTTCACGGATACCCATAAGGTAAATTTTAAATAGCAGTGCTTCATGATTAACAGAGTCGAATGCTCTAGCGAGGTCAATATAAATAACATCAACAGTTACTCCATTATCCAGAGTTTTGCTAATAAATTCGGAGAAATTCAACAATTGTAACTCAGTGGATTTTCCGGGGATAAAACCAAACTGGGAGGCGTTAATAAGGCCATGATTTAACCAGAACGATAAAATTTCCTTGCAGGTTATCCTTTCCATAACACGAACGGTAGAACAGGTGAGGCTTATAGGACGATAATTAGATGGATGAAGCCGGACACAAGATTTGAAAATCGGTTTGATTATAGAGGTTTTCGATTCCTTTGGAAGATAGATGAGTTGTAAGGAACGATTGAATAACATGGAAAGTTTTTTGTCAAGGAGAGGTCCGCCATCCTTTAGAAGAATATAAGGGATTTCATCAGGTCAAGTGAGATCACCAAGCTTCCGCAGGGTATTGAGAATATCACAGATGGAAAACAAAGCAAAACTTAGAGTGGCCGGGCTGAGAGTGTATCCTTGTTCAAAAGTCCACCTTGAATGTTGGTTGCGCTAACGTAATCCACAATTAACCAATCTTGGCCATCGGGTACAACTTCGATCGGTTTCGTGATCAGCGAATGCAAGCAGTTTGTTGTGCTTTCAAAATGGCACATTTACCACACTTCATTTTGACAATACTTCTTGGTTCAATATTCGCTATGAACATTCGTGGTCGGTTCGGTTGGTTTATGAGTTGAACATCTTTCATTTGCTTCTTCATGGACGCGCCTTGTTTGCAATTGTCATCATTTTGCTGACGTTTCATTTTCAGCTTTTTGTCTGTCTCTTGAGAATAGCTCCAATGTTCAGATCAGTGATCGAATATCTTCCATGTAAATTAATCAAGGGGATGCGATGCACAGGACACGAACAAATCAGTATTGTGTTGTCATTCTGAAAATACGGTTCTTTTTTTTGTGACAGTGCGAAACTATTCAGTGCTGTGTAAGCAGCAAGAGGCCTGTTTGTTGTACCAAAAGCTTGGCTTTAATCAACTAAGGAATGAGTGCGCTATAATAAGTAAGTTTAGAGTAGGTACCAAGAGAGCGAGAGCACAGAAACGCGAGCGTACAATACTGAAGAGGACCAATGATAATGTTCAGGTTCTACTGGATATACTGTAGTACGGATAAGCATAATTTTCATGACATTCACTCCCTGCGAAGGAAATGAGGACTACAGGTTAAGTCGCTCAGGTGCATGGCGGGGTCGCGTTGACCTTCGTAGCATCGGCTCATCCGAACTTGGCTGCTGAGAAGCTTCAGCTTCGTCTTCTACGACCAAGGATGGGCCTTCTAGCGGTTGCAGGTCTTCCCGTACAGTGCCAGTCAACGGTTGCCAGTCTTGATCCTGGATTTCGTCCGGTTCGTTGTTCGGGCGACCTACCGGAGCGAGGTGTCGCGTTGACACCGTAGATTCACGTCCGTCAGGGAAGCGAACGTGGGCATACATCGGGTTAGCTTCCAACAGTTCCACCTCTTCGACAAGAGGATCCATTTTATTACTGCGGACGTGCCTTTTTAGGAAGACTGATCCACGTTCAAGAAGCCAGGTAGGTAGCGAATTACCAGTGGCCGAACGGCGGTCGAAGCGAAGAAATCGCTCATGCGGTGTCGCATTAGTTGATGTGCATAATAACGAACGCACAGAGTGCAAGGCGTCGGGAAGGACAGTGATCCACTGTTCCAGGGGTAGTCGGCGTGATCTTAGTGCCATTTCCACCGCTTTCCAAGTTGTACCGATGTAGCGTTCCACTTGACCATTGCCTTGCGGATTATAGGGTGTAGTCCGGCTGCACGCGATGCCTTTATCCGTAAGAAATTGTCGCAATTCGCGGCTTGAAAAGGCTGACCCGCGGTCAGAGTGTACGTAAGACGGGACGCCGAACATGGAGAACAATTGAGTTAGTGATTTGATAACCGAGGCTGCCGATGTGTCAGCGCAAGGGAATGCAAAAGGAAATCTGGAGTGTTCATCCACAACTAGCAGGAGGAATCTGTTCTTTGGGCCGCCCGGAAGGGGGCCTTTAAAATCCAAGTTCAAGCGTTCGAAGGGCTGCGTAGCCTTTATCAGGGTCGCCGTTTTCGGTCGGTAGAACCGAGGTTTGTTCTCGGCACAGAGCCTGCACTTGTCGACGACATGTTTGACTTCCTGAAGGGAATACGGTAAATTCTTTGTCCTCACGAAATGGTATAGTCGGGTGACTCCTGGGTGACAGAGGGCGTCGTGCACACGTTGCAGCTGGCGGTAGTCGTGTGCAGCCATTGAGCAGAAAGTTCTAGAGAACACGTCGGGCGGGATGTTATTTTTCCCGGGACGGTGAATGATATCGAAGTCATAGCAGGATAGTTCCGCCTTCCATCCCATTATCTTATCGTTCTTTATTTTGTTGGCTGGCCGCTTGCCAAAAATGAAGCTTACTGAGCGCTGGTCGGTCTTAATGATGAAGTGCCGTCCAGTTAGGTAATGTTTCCAATGTTTGACAGCTTCGACGACTGCTTGTGCTTCCTTTTCAATAGCTGCATAGCGTTTCTCTGGACCTTGCAACGTTCTTGAGAAGAATGCAACAGGTCGTCCCAACTGATTTAGCACCGCAGCTATTGCCATGTCCGACGCATCTGTTTCCAGCTCGAATGGTATCGACTCATCGATAGCTTGCATGGCTGAATGTTCTATATCTTTCTTGATTTGCTCGAATGCCGCTACCGCTTGTTGCGACAATGGGAAAGATGTATTCTCAAGAAGAGGCCGTATTTTGTTTGAATAAGCGCATATCCACTGTGCGTAATAAGCGAACAGACCGAGGACACGACGAAGAGTCTTTGCATCACGCGGCTCAGGCAGATCTCGCAGCGGCTGCAGGCGCCGCGGGTCAGGACGTATTTCACCATTTGTGATTTCGTAACCCAGGATGCGCAAGTTCGATGTTAAAAAGGAACATTTATCCTTGTTGAATGTGAAATTCCACTTTTTCGCAGCAGAGAGGAACTTGTCCAAATTCTTATCGTGATCTTCCTGGGACACACCACAGACAGTCACATCGTCCAAGTAGGCAAAGACACCGTCCAGTTTTTCTTCTTTGATAAACGAGTCCATGACGCGCTGAAAACATGCTACTCCGTTTGTTACTCCGAAGGGAATACGAGTAAACTGGTACAAGGCGCCATCCGCTTCGAAACCAGTGTACAGTTTCTCTTCGTGTTGGATCGGGACCTGATGATAGGCGCTTTTCAAGTCGATTACGCTGAATACTTTATAATTAGCGATTTTCTGTACCAGAGAATATATCTTCGGTAACGGATAGCTATCCAGCAGGGTGAATTTGTTTATGGTGGCCGAGTAATCGATTACGAGGCGTTTTTTGTTGTTGCGGTTTTCTTCCTTTACCACGACTACTTGGGCTCGCCAAGGAGAATTGCTGGGCTCTATGACGCCGTCTTTTAACATAGATCGTATTTCGTTGCGGATGAAGTTCGTATCTTCGGCTGAGAAACGACGTGACTTCGTGGCTATCGGATGACAGTCTGCCTTCAGATGAGCAAACAGCCTTGGAGGGTCCAAACGCAGTGTTGCCAAGCCGCAAATAGTTAGAGGCGGGAGGCCTCCTCCGTATTTTAACGTTAAGCTCTCGTGCATACGGTGAAAGTTTTGTCCAAGAATGATGTCCGCGCACAGATGTGGAAGAATGATCAGGCGAAAAGCTCTGTATAGTCGACCTTGAATGTTTAAGTCTACGGTGGTGTAGCCAATGGCGTTGACCGAGAACATCGAGGAAGCCATGATGATGGAATCGTTAGAACGAACAACTTTCAGACGAAGAAGTCTGACCGTCTTTGGATTGATGAAGCTTTCTGAACTTCCGCTATCAAAAAGGCAATTGACTTCCTTTCCGTGGAGGTGAATTTTGATCATTGCTTTTGAAAGAGTTTTCGGAAAAACACTGCCGCCGTCAGAGAACGATTTGTCTGCACGGCAAGTCCAATTGGAAGCAGCTGCTAGTTTAGGATGATTAATGAATAACGACGCGGAAGCAATAGACGACATAGGCATAGAACGACATACTTTTGCGTAGTGACCTGTTTTGTTGCACTTCTTGCACGTAGCTTCGCGAGCCGGACATTGTAGACGAGGATGTCTGGGGAGGCCACAGAAGAAGCAACGAGAGTTTTGGGCCGCAGCGACTTGGACAGGTTCAGCCGAACGACGACCTTCGTTAGCATCGTTGTCAGCGGCAGCTGCGACGATAGTTTGCGGAAGCGTATTGCAATTGTAGCTTTCCGCGCCACGTAAAGCAGAATCCAGAATGACGGCTAGCTCATAGATTGATGCGAGATCGTGAGTACGATTTTCCAACAAGCGTTGCCGAATAACTTGTGACTGAACACCCCGGACGAAGGCGTCGCGGATAAGTTCCTCTCGGTATTCCACAGCCGTCACGGCCCTGCAGTTGCAGCCAGCCGCTAAGGCCCTTAAAACACGCACGAATTCGTCGATGGATTCACCTGGCAGTTGCTGACGAGTGGCCAGTAGGTGACGAGCGTACACCTCATTTACAGGTTTTTCAAAGATGTCCTTCAACGACTGAATTGCTTCCGCATAGTTAGCACTCCCAGCAATGCTAGTATAGATACGCGGCGACACGTAGTTGATAAGCAACGATCTCCGATCCAGGTTTTCCTGCGGCAGCGCGGCCAGAAAGTTTTCGAAGGTCGCTAGCCAATGTTTCCACTGCTCGGCTGCGGTGGAACTGCTCGGGTCCATGTCGAGTTTTTCGGGCTTTAGGAAACGATCCATCGATTATTCCTTAGTTGATTAAATTGTTGTACCAAAAGCTTGGCTTTAATCAACTAAGGAATGAGTGCGCTATAATAAGTAAGTTTAGAGTAGGTACCAAGAGAGCGAGAGCACAGAAACGCGAGCGTACAATACTGAAGAGGACCAATGATAATGTTCAGGTTCTACTGGATATACTGTAGTACGGATAAGCATAATTTTCATGACACTGTTCAATGGACAAATTGCTAAATACATCATTCTCTGACGAGTTTGATGTCAATCATTGTAGTTGGCCAAAATTGTGAAAAGTAAAAACTCTCCACTTTGCCATCAGTCATTTTTAGATTTTAAGAGTTGTTTAGAGCTAGGACTACATGTTTTGCGACTGTATAAACGTCTTGCACAAATGTTTCAGCTGTCTATAAACCAGCGTGAAAAATGTTCATGAGAAAATTTCTTCATGAATGGGCATTTCTAGGTTTGTTTTGAAGAGATGCCGGCTCGAGAATCTCAACCTTAGTTGAAAGTTCAATGAATCGGCTGAGTTGAACTTGAAGGATAGCTTTCGATCGAACGAATTATTTCAATTTCTCAAAGGATGATTGAATTTAAATTTTCATGTCTGATTGAAGGATCTTCGTCAAATCTTTTGCACTTGCTCAATGTTCATATTATGCTACATGGAAACCTATTAAGTAGCACAAATATATTACATTCAAAGGGATGCATTTCAGGCAACAATGATTAGCATACATGCTTTCACATATGCGATATCTTTTATTAACTTCATAGAAATTAATGTTAAATTTGATTATAGCGATTTACCAAAAAGCGTATAGCTTGTTGCAGCAGAAAAAGTTTGTTCCATTTGAGTTTAGTTGGATGAATACGATAATAGCAGTTTTAAAATACGTACCTTATTTTATCATTGTACAACGTTCACTTGTCTTTCTCATACATTGGATTTTGAAAATGGCTGGGAACATTGATTTCCTGCTCGAAAAAGAGGAAGCGATGAGTAAAGTATTTTATATTGTTATAATTCTGCCGATATTAGTTTTCTGGTAATTGTAAGTTTGCCGAAATTTGGATTTTGTCAGCTTGACTATTTGGAGGCTTGATCGATTGTTGAGCTGCGCGTTTTTGTTTTAGCTTCAGTTGCTCCGCCAGCTGTTGAACAACTTGTGTCAAAGTCGATGGCTTGTCAATGTGCAATTATGGGAACAGCTTGGGCGACGGCTTCCGACGGGGAAGTTGTATTTACGGGTGATATGGATGGACGGTTGCAAATGTGGACCTGGTCTGAGAAGAATTTCTCATTGGAACCTTGTTACGAAGCCGAACCTCATAAACTAGGTATAGCATACCTTGATGTCACTCCCGACGGGCATTACCTGCTCAGCTGTTCGTTAAACTGTGAATTACGTGTGTTTGAAATACGTTCCCAGCCGGAACTTCTAACCAGTATAGTGAGGCCAGCACTTGAATCATGGGGTGCATGCATATCGCCTGATGGAAAAAGTGTGGCGATGGGCTATCGCGGAGGCAGAGTTGCTCTGCATGCGGTCGATGGTGGATTGGAGACAGCTTCGTTTGAAAGTGGCGCAAAGTATATATATTGTTCAGCTTTTTCATCGGAAGGAAAGCTACTTGCTGTTGGCTCACAGGATGGGATTGTTTACGTTTTTGACGCTTCTGGTGGATCCATGCTACATTCATTGACAGGCCATTCCAAGGCAGTACGTTCCATCAAGTTCAGAAGCGACAGTAACATGCTATTTAGTGGAGCTGAAGACAAATTTGTCGTTGCTCATGATTTGAGGGAAGGTCGAAAAATGTCCTTCTGCATTTCAGGCCAAAATGCTTGGGTAACATGTGTGACATGCTCGAAAGACAACCACTACGTTATGGCATCATCCACTGATTCTTTCGTCCGCATATGGGATCTTCGCAGCCGTCGACTTCTTCACGAAATCTCTGGACGTAGTTGTGCTGTATGGTCGCTGGCGTTAAACGCTGCTGACAGTCGCCTGGTCAGTGTTGACGATGAAGGAAGAATTATAGTGCACGATGTAGAACGGTTGCGCAATTTCGATCCTGTTCGTGCTTAAGTTTGGCTGAAGTTTTTTATACGCAACGACTTTAGTTTGTTGTCTGCAATTACGTTATAAATAAATATTTTTATTGATTGGGGTGTACGGTTTGATATCCGTTGATCTTCTTGTTTTTTTTCGCGTTCCGCCTGTTTCGTCATTGCGGATGAACCAAACGTTAACAGCTGAAAAGATAACGGCCAAGAAAACAAATTTCTTTATTTACCAAGCTTTCGGAGACCATTGTCTCCGTCATCAGCGGATGGTATTATGGGGATGCCCGATATTATTGAGCTTTTATGGCTAAGAAAGTAGGATAAAGGTGGGCGTGACTATGTGAAGCACAACATCCTGTCAGGTCAATCAATATTTGCCAAACATCGCTGACCTGTCTGTGTTGTAAAAGTCCAGCCCTTTTATGGTGAACGCTTTGATCTTTCTTTTAGCAATGTCCGTTTCTCTGGAAACCGTTAGGATATCAAAAACTCGGTTCTCAGCTTCGCAAATTTCGAAGTGTTTTACGATAGCTGCCATCATCCCTTGCAGTGGGTCCAGTTTCGGTGGTCGACCTCTTCCGGTGTTCTTTCCTTCTGCACGATTCTTGGCGTTGGTGTACCTTTTCAGGGTAGTGCTTCATAAATCGTGTTCATAACATATTTGTTCTTCATCAAAAGGTGCTTTTCTGGAAAGTTGAGATTCCTAATAAACTTTGTTAAATCTGGTATTTCAGTACCACTTTTAAACCTCAGATGGTAAAGGTATTTTTAATTATTCATGCAGCCACAATAAAGTGCCCATTGTAATTTTTAAAACATTTCGAAAAATACCCGCGGAAAAGTGGGAGCATTTTCTATTGTCTGTAGCAGAATTTACGGTGTTTACTTGAAATCACTTTACTCCTAATGAATTCACAAATTATGTTTGTTTCGTCCAAGTAACCAGTTCACTCTGAATGAAGACGTAAATTTTGCACAAGCATTTTTGTAATGTATTTAAATAACTATGGTAGCGTGTGGTAAGTATCACGTGAGATTTTCGTTTATGAAAGTAAATTGAAAGTGTCAGATTTTTTCTGCGCTTGGTTGATGGAATTAATAAGCAATGTAGCAAATTAGTAAAAACTAGGTTTAGTCAGGTATTTTTGCCTAAGGCCTACATGCGTATTCTGGCAACTTTATGAAGCAAAATGCCTGACAGCTGCAGGACGTCCAGAATGGAAGCAAAACTTGTATTCATAATTACACTGTTGGTCTGGGATTTGTGCAGTAAGGTCCATGTGTCCTGTGAATAGGTAACAACCCTACCTCGGGAGGATGGGTGGTTATTAAAAACAGGATTCATTGGTTTACTATTGAAAACGGAGCTTTCGAAGGCGACTGTCTTCGTCATCAGCGTAAGATATAGTAGGCACATATGTCTGTGAACGGTGGTAAAATACAGACAGGGGGAAGGGGTTATGAATCAATGACACATGTGTCATCAGCGTATGGTGTACATGTGTCCATGTGTCATGGTGCGTTGGTGGGCAAAAGTAATGGGGGTGGGTTGTGGGGGTCGAAAGCAATGGGGTGGGTCACAATCTCTTGTCACAACAATTGGTTAATGGAGCTAAGTGATTCCAGATATCACTGATCTCCAAACCGTTGTCGCGGTTGTAACAAGTCGATCGTCGGATTGCCAAGGCCTCCTTGATCCTTCGACGGAAGAAACAAGTCTCCCTCGTAATTGGGAGGATGTTGATGGCTTCGGTGTTCGAATGGCAATGTTCCAGGTGTTCGACGACTGCCGAAGCCTTCTTTGCCGCGTCCATTGCAACCTTTGGGTCTAACGTCGGTGGTCGTCCTCGGGTTTTGGTTGGGATTCCATTGAGTCTATTCCGGGCATTTTGATACCTAAGAATAGACGCTTTGTGTTCCCCCAACCTTCCTTGTAGGGTTCCCCCAGTTTCCCCAATGTAAGTGCCTCCCCATTCACATGTGATTTTGTATACCCATCCTTTCTGATCTTCCTTGTTGATGGTTAGCTTGTCATTCCTAAGTATGCATCTAAGTGATTTGGAATTCTGGTAGTAGATGTTGTGTGAATCTTTAATCTTTGGATGCAACACTTTGGAAAGAGCCGGGAAGAACGGAATGCAAAGGGTGGGTTTCTGGTCTTTAGGGGTTTTGTGTGCTCTGTTTTTGAGAGATCTGAGTCTAGCTTTGATCTTGTTGGATACAAAAGCTTCCGGGTAACCATTCACATGTAATGATGTCGTTATGTGCCGGATCTCGTTGTTTAGGAACCTTTTGTCGCATAGGTGGAAAGCTCTGTCGACAAGGGTGTTTATTAAGCCAATCTTGACACTCTCCGGGTGGAAGGATGAGAAATGTAAATACTTGTCAGAATGGGTGGGTTTCCTGTAGACCCTGGTTAGGAGACGGCTGCCTTTCTTATTCATGAAAATGTCCAGGAAGGGAATGCCTCCATTAATTTCTTTTTCGATGGTGAAAGAAATTTGACTCGGAAAAATGGAATTTAATGTGTCGAGGAAAGATTCAGCCTTGTCATTTTGGCAAATCGCTAGAATGTCATCCACGTATCTTTTGAAAAACACCGGTTTAGTGTCAGATGGAGAGCTAGCAAAAGCAAGATCCTCGAGATGCTCCATGAAAATTTCTGCCATTACAGGTGAAAGAGGACTGCCCATAGGGACGCCTTTTT
>JAJBBP010000104.1:0-34448 GCA_021464625.1 Proterorhinus semilunaris | reverse complement strand
GATTATTTTCACAACTCCATACCATCCCGATTTTTTGATTGGAATTTTTCAAGAAAAAACCTTGAAGGGGGCGCCAGTGGGTCATTTTTGGCGATAGTGGCTGCGTTTGCACATGGTTAGGTCCAGCTCGAGAATGTGCACGTGCGCCGTATTGGGTCCGTTGCAATCCCACAAAGTCTGTGAAAGATATGAGACTTTGAATTTTGTTGAAAATGGCCTTTGAGTTGCGGCCTTGTCATGACCACGCCCGATAATATTTCCAAAATTGAAATGAGGATTTGGAAAGCCACATGGGTCTGGGACATTTTGGCCAAAAATTGAAGCTTTTGATTGAAAACTCGGGGATCAGGGGTCACAAGTTCAACAGGTACGATTTTGAAGGTTCGAGGTTTGGGCCAAGATGGCCGACTTCCTGTAGAGTTTAGGCCGGGCTCATAATATATTTTTTGACATGTCCTGACGTGGTCTATGACCCTGGCCAGTGTCACCTTTGTACCATGACATTTTTTGCCACCGGGCTCTCATTGACTCAATGTAAACTGCCTGTTTGAGGGGGCGCCACTGAGCCATCTTTGATTATTTTCTCTTGCCAACGCCACCCAAAATTAGACCTCCCGGAGCACTAATTTCTGATACCTGTTACTTGTGTATCGGTCCACGTTTGCTATTTGAATTCTTGCGTTTTCCCTTTTTTTTTACGATTTTAATTAGTCCCTCGCCGGGCACTTCGTGTCCGTTGCTCGGGCCTAATTATAAAGAAAACAAAGCAAGATAGAGGCATGTTGTAATAGACTTTTTTGATCAGTGTGACATGGAGAATCAGGATATAATTTTTGTTTTCACTTTCGTAAAAGTGTAATTTTGCAGGTATAGGTAGGGGGCGCTATTTTTTTGAAAATTGCACAATTATCCAGGCGAATCAGTACGATCCATAGAGGGGCTCATGTGATGCACATATTAGTGCAATTGGAACTTGCATGCTCTTTTGAGTTGTCGTCAAAGAGGCGGGAAAAAGCATGATATTTATTATAAAAAAAACAAAGCAAGATAGAGGCATCTTGTGATTGACTTTTTTGATCAGTGTGACATGGAGAATCCAAATATACCCTTTGTTTTCACTTCTGTGAAAATAAATCTTTCACGGCCATGCAATGTGCACAGGGGGCGCCGTTGGGCACTTTGTTTGGCGGACTTCAAAATAGTACAATTTTCACCAATCCTGATCATTAGGTCAAATAAAATTGAGTTTTCGTTAATGTTCAGGGGGTCAAAATTGAGATCAAAGACGTAATAATAATAATAATAATGGAAACAGTTTTTTTGCTATGTTTTGGCATTTTATTTCTCCCAAACGACATTACCCAGATTGATGCCTTTTTGGTATGTTGATCCCCATGACGGGGAAGGCCTGTGTGATTATTTTCACAACTCCATACCATCCCGATTTTTTGATTGGAATTTTTCAAGAAAAAACCTTGAAGGGGGCGCCAGTGGGTCATTTTTGGCGATAGTGGCTGCGTTTGCACATGGTTAGGTCCAGCTCGAGAATGTGCACGTGCGCCGTATTGGGTCCGTTGCAATCCCACAAAGTCTGTGAAAGATATGAGACTTTGAATTTTGTTGAAAATGGCCTTTGAGTTGCGGCCTTGTCATGACCACGCCCGATAATATTTCCAAAATTGAAATGAGGATTTGGAAAGCCACATGGGTCTGGGACATTTTGGCCAAAAATTGAAGCTTTTGATTGAAAACTCGGGGATCAGGGGTCACAAGTTCAACAGGTACGATTTTGAAGGTTCGAGGTTTGGGCCAAGATGGCCGACTTCCTGTAGAGTTTAGGCCGGGCTCATAATATATTTTTTGACATGTCCTGACGTGGTCTATGACCCTGGCCAGTGTCACCTTTGTACCATGACATTTTTTGCCACCGGGCTCTCATTGACTCAATGTAAACTGCCTGTTTGAGGGGGCGCCACTGAGCCATCTTTGATTATTTTCTCTTGCCAACGCCACCCAAAATTAGACCTCCCGGAGCACTAATTTCTGATACCTGTTACTTGTGTATCGGTCCACGTTTGCTATTTGAATTCTTGCGTTTTCCCTTTTTTTTTACGATTTTAATTAGTCCCTCGCCGGGCACTTCGTGTCCGTTGCTCGGGCCTAATTATAAAGAAAACAAAGCAAGATAGAGGCATGTTGTAATAGACTTTTTTGATCAGTGTGACATGGAGAATCAGGATATAATTTTTGTTTTCACTTTCGTAAAAGTGTAATTTTGCAGGTATAGGTAGGGGGCGCTATTTTTTTGAAAATTGCACAATTATCCAGGCGAATCAGTACGATCCATAGAGGGGCTCATGTGATGCACATATTAGTGCAATTGGAACTTGCATGCTCTTTTGAGTTGTCGTCAAAGAGGCGGGAAAAAGCATGATATTTATTATAAAAAAAACAAAGCAAGATAGAGGCATCTTGTGATTGACTTTTTTGATCAGTGTGACATGGAGAATCCAAATATACCCTTTGTTTTCACTTCTGTGAAAATAAATCTTTCACGGCCATGCAATGTGCACAGGGGGCGCCGTTGGGCACTTTGTTTGGCGGACTTCAAAATAGTACAATTTTCACCAATCCTGATCATTAGGTCAAATAAAATTGAGTTTTCGTTAATGTTCAGGGGGTCAAAATTGAGATCAAAGACGTAATAATAATAATAATAATGGAAACAGTTTTTTTGCTATGTTTTGGCATTTTATTTCTCCCAAACGACATTACCCAGATTGATGCCTTTTTGGTATGTTGATCCCCATGACGGGGAAGGCCTGTGTGATTATTTTCACAACTCCATACCATCCCGATTTTTTGATTGGAATTTTTCAAGAAAAAACCTTGAAGGGGGCGCCAGTGGGTCATTTTTGGCGATAGTGGCTGCGTTTGCACATGGTTAGGTCCAGCTCGAGAATGTGCACGTGCGCCGTATTGGGTCCGTTGCAATCCCACAAAGTCTGTGAAAGATATGAGACTTTGAATTTTGTTGAAAATGGCCTTTGAGTTGCGGCCTTGTCATGACCACGCCCGATAATATTTCCAAAATTGAAATGAGGATTTGGAAAGCCACATGGGTCTGGGACATTTTGGCCAAAAATTGAAGCTTTTGATTGAAAACTCGGGGATCAGGGGTCACAAGTTCAACAGGTACGATTTTGAAGGTTCGAGGTTTGGGCCAAGATGGCCGACTTCCTGTAGAGTTTAGGCCGGGCTCATAATATATTTTTTGACATGTCCTGACGTGGTCTATGACCCTGGCCAGTGTCACCTTTGTACCATGACATTTTTTGCCACCGGGCTCTCATTGACTCAATGTAAACTGCCTGTTTGAGGGGGCGCCACTGAGCCATCTTTGATTATTTTCTCTTGCCAACGCCACCCAAAATTAGACCTCCCGGAGCACTAATTTCTGATACCTGTTACTTGTGTATCGGTCCACGTTTGCTATTTGAATTCTTGCGTTTTCCCTTTTTTTTTACGATTTTAATTAGTCCCTCGCCGGGCACTTCGTGTCCGTTGCTCGGGCCTAATTATAAAGAAAACAAAGCAAGATAGAGGCATGTTGTAATAGACTTTTTTGATCAGTGTGACATGGAGAATCAGGATATAATTTTTGTTTTCACTTTCGTAAAAGTGTAATTTTGCAGGTATAGGTAGGGGGCGCTATTTTTTTGAAAATTGCACAATTATCCAGGCGAATCAGTACGATCCATAGAGGGGCTCATGTGATGCACATATTAGTGCAATTGGAACTTGCATGCTCTTTTGAGTTGTCGTCAAAGAGGCGGGAAAAAGCATGATATTTATTATAAAAAAAACAAAGCAAGATAGAGGCATCTTGTGATTGACTTTTTTGATCAGTGTGACATGGAGAATCCAAATATACCCTTTGTTTTCACTTCTGTGAAAATAAATCTTTCACGGCCATGCAATGTGCACAGGGGGCGCCGTTGGGCACTTTGTTTGGCGGACTTCAAAATAGTACAATTTTCACCAATCCTGATCATTAGGTCAAATAAAATTGAGTTTTCGTTAATGTTCAGGGGGTCAAAATTGAGATCAAAGACGTAATAATAATAATAATAATGGAAACAGTTTTTTTGCTATGTTTTGGCATTTTATTTCTCCCAAACGACATTACCCAGATTGATGCCTTTTTGGTATGTTGATCCCCATGACGGGGAAGGCCTGTGTGATTATTTTCACAACTCCATACCATCCCGATTTTTTGATTGGAATTTTTCAAGAAAAAACCTTGAAGGGGGCGCCAGTGGGTCATTTTTGGCGATAGTGGCTGCGTTTGCACATGGTTAGGTCCAGCTCGAGAATGTGCACGTGCGCCGTATTGGGTCCGTTGCAATCCCACAAAGTCTGTGAAAGATATGAGACTTTGAATTTTGTTGAAAATGGCCTTTGAGTTGCGGCCTTGTCATGACCACGCCCGATAATATTTCCAAAATTGAAATGAGGATTTGGAAAGCCACATGGGTCTGGGACATTTTGGCCAAAAATTGAAGCTTTTGATTGAAAACTCGGGGATCAGGGGTCACAAGTTCAACAGGTACGATTTTGAAGGTTCGAGGTTTGGGCCAAGATGGCCGACTTCCTGTAGAGTTTAGGCCGGGCTCATAATATATTTTTTGACATGTCCTGACGTGGTCTATGACCCTGGCCAGTGTCACCTTTGTACCATGACATTTTTTGCCACCGGGCTCTCATTGACTCAATGTAAACTGCCTGTTTGAGGGGGCGCCACTGAGCCATCTTTGATTATTTTCTCTTGCCAACGCCACCCAAAATTAGACCTCCCGGAGCACTAATTTCTGATACCTGTTACTTGTGTATCGGTCCACGTTTGCTATTTGAATTCTTGCGTTTTCCCTTTTTTTTTACGATTTTAATTAGTCCCTCGCCGGGCACTTCGTGTCCGTTGCTCGGGCCTAATTATAAAGAAAACAAAGCAAGATAGAGGCATGTTGTAATAGACTTTTTTGATCAGTGTGACATGGAGAATCAGGATATAATTTTTGTTTTCACTTTCGTAAAAGTGTAATTTTGCAGGTATAGGTAGGGGGCGCTATTTTTTTGAAAATTGCACAATTATCCAGGCGAATCAGTACGATCCATAGAGGGGCTCATGTGATGCACATATTAGTGCAATTGGAACTTGCATGCTCTTTTGAGTTGTCGTCAAAGAGGCGGGAAAAAGCATGATATTTATTATAAAAAAAACAAAGCAAGATAGAGGCATCTTGTGATTGACTTTTTTGATCAGTGTGACATGGAGAATCCAAATATACCCTTTGTTTTCACTTCTGTGAAAATAAATCTTTCACGGCCATGCAATGTGCACAGGGGGCGCCGTTGGGCACTTTGTTTGGCGGACTTCAAAATAGTACAATTTTCACCAATCCTGATCATTAGGTCAAATAAAATTGAGTTTTCGTTAATGTTCAGGGGGTCAAAATTGAGATCAAAGACGTAATAATAATAATAATAATGGAAACAGTTTTTTTGCTATGTTTTGGCATTTTATTTCTCCCAAACGACATTACCCAGATTGATGCCTTTTTGGTATGTTGATCCCCATGACGGGGAAGGCCTGTGTGATTATTTTCACAACTCCATACCATCCCGATTTTTTGATTGGAATTTTTCAAGAAAAAACCTTGAAGGGGGCGCCAGTGGGTCATTTTTGGCGATAGTGGCTGCGTTTGCACATGGTTAGGTCCAGCTCGAGAATGTGCACGTGCGCCGTATTGGGTCCGTTGCAATCCCACAAAGTCTGTGAAAGATATGAGACTTTGAATTTTGTTGAAAATGGCCTTTGAGTTGCGGCCTTGTCATGACCACGCCCGATAATATTTCCAAAATTGAAATGAGGATTTGGAAAGCCACATGGGTCTGGGACATTTTGGCCAAAAATTGAAGCTTTTGATTGAAAACTCGGGGATCAGGGGTCACAAGTTCAACAGGTACGATTTTGAAGGTTCGAGGTTTGGGCCAAGATGGCCGACTTCCTGTAGAGTTTAGGCCGGGCTCATAATATATTTTTTGACATGTCCTGACGTGGTCTATGACCCTGGCCAGTGTCACCTTTGTACCATGACATTTTTTGCCACCGGGCTCTCATTGACTCAATGTAAACTGCCTGTTTGAGGGGGCGCCACTGAGCCATCTTTGATTATTTTCTCTTGCCAACGCCACCCAAAATTAGACCTCCCGGAGCACTAATTTCTGATACCTGTTACTTGTGTATCGGTCCACGTTTGCTATTTGAATTCTTGCGTTTTCCCTTTTTTTTTACGATTTTAATTAGTCCCTCGCCGGGCACTTCGTGTCCGTTGCTCGGGCCTAATTATAAAGAAAACAAAGCAAGATAGAGGCATGTTGTAATAGACTTTTTTGATCAGTGTGACATGGAGAATCAGGATATAATTTTTGTTTTCACTTTCGTAAAAGTGTAATTTTGCAGGTATAGGTAGGGGGCGCTATTTTTTTGAAAATTGCACAATTATCCAGGCGAATCAGTACGATCCATAGAGGGGCTCATGTGATGCACATATTAGTGCAATTGGAACTTGCATGCTCTTTTGAGTTGTCGTCAAAGAGGCGGGAAAAAGCATGATATTTATTATAAAAAAAACAAAGCAAGATAGAGGCATCTTGTGATTGACTTTTTTGATCAGTGTGACATGGAGAATCCAAATATACCCTTTGTTTTCACTTCTGTGAAAATAAATCTTTCACGGCCATGCAATGTGCACAGGGGGCGCCGTTGGGCACTTTGTTTGGCGGACTTCAAAATAGTACAATTTTCACCAATCCTGATCATTAGGTCAAATAAAATTGAGTTTTCGTTAATGTTCAGGGGGTCAAAATTGAGATCAAAGACGTAATAATAATAATAATAATGGAAACAGTTTTTTTGCTATGTTTTGGCATTTTATTTCTCCCAAACGACATTACCCAGATTGATGCCTTTTTGGTATGTTGATCCCCATGACGGGGAAGGCCTGTGTGATTATTTTCACAACTCCATACCATCCCGATTTTTTGATTGGAATTTTTCAAGAAAAAACCTTGAAGGGGGCGCCAGTGGGTCATTTTTGGCGATAGTGGCTGCGTTTGCACATGGTTAGGTCCAGCTCGAGAATGTGCACGTGCGCCGTATTGGGTCCGTTGCAATCCCACAAAGTCTGTGAAAGATATGAGACTTTGAATTTTGTTGAAAATGGCCTTTGAGTTGCGGCCTTGTCATGACCACGCCCGATAATATTTCCAAAATTGAAATGAGGATTTGGAAAGCCACATGGGTCTGGGACATTTTGGCCAAAAATTGAAGCTTTTGATTGAAAACTCGGGGATCAGGGGTCACAAGTTCAACAGGTACGATTTTGAAGGTTCGAGGTTTGGGCCAAGATGGCCGACTTCCTGTAGAGTTTAGGCCGGGCTCATAATATATTTTTTGACATGTCCTGACGTGGTCTATGACCCTGGCCAGTGTCACCTTTGTACCATGACATTTTTTGCCACCGGGCTCTCATTGACTCAATGTAAACTGCCTGTTTGAGGGGGCGCCACTGAGCCATCTTTGATTATTTTCTCTTGCCAACGCCACCCAAAATTAGACCTCCCGGAGCACTAATTTCTGATACCTGTTACTTGTGTATCGGTCCACGTTTGCTATTTGAATTCTTGCGTTTTCCCTTTTTTTTTACGATTTTAATTAGTCCCTCGCCGGGCACTTCGTGTCCGTTGCTCGGGCCTAATTATAAAGAAAACAAAGCAAGATAGAGGCATGTTGTAATAGACTTTTTTGATCAGTGTGACATGGAGAATCAGGATATAATTTTTGTTTTCACTTTCGTAAAAGTGTAATTTTGCAGGTATAGGTAGGGGGCGCTATTTTTTTGAAAATTGCACAATTATCCAGGCGAATCAGTACGATCCATAGAGGGGCTCATGTGATGCACATATTAGTGCAATTGGAACTTGCATGCTCTTTTGAGTTGTCGTCAAAGAGGCGGGAAAAAGCATGATATTTATTATAAAAAAAACAAAGCAAGATAGAGGCATCTTGTGATTGACTTTTTTGATCAGTGTGACATGGAGAATCCAAATATACCCTTTGTTTTCACTTCTGTGAAAATAAATCTTTCACGGCCATGCAATGTGCACAGGGGGCGCCGTTGGGCACTTTGTTTGGCGGACTTCAAAATAGTACAATTTTCACCAATCCTGATCATTAGGTCAAATAAAATTGAGTTTTCGTTAATGTTCAGGGGGTCAAAATTGAGATCAAAGACGTAATAATAATAATAATAATGGAAACAGTTTTTTTGCTATGTTTTGGCATTTTATTTCTCCCAAACGACATTACCCAGATTGATGCCTTTTTGGTATGTTGATCCCCATGACGGGGAAGGCCTGTGTGATTATTTTCACAACTCCATACCATCCCGATTTTTTGATTGGAATTTTTCAAGAAAAAACCTTGAAGGGGGCGCCAGTGGGTCATTTTTGGCGATAGTGGCTGCGTTTGCACATGGTTAGGTCCAGCTCGAGAATGTGCACGTGCGCCGTATTGGGTCCGTTGCAATCCCACAAAGTCTGTGAAAGATATGAGACTTTGAATTTTGTTGAAAATGGCCTTTGAGTTGCGGCCTTGTCATGACCACGCCCGATAATATTTCCAAAATTGAAATGAGGATTTGGAAAGCCACATGGGTCTGGGACATTTTGGCCAAAAATTGAAGCTTTTGATTGAAAACTCGGGGATCAGGGGTCACAAGTTCAACAGGTACGATTTTGAAGGTTCGAGGTTTGGGCCAAGATGGCCGACTTCCTGTAGAGTTTAGGCCGGGCTCATAATATATTTTTTGACATGTCCTGACGTGGTCTATGACCCTGGCCAGTGTCACCTTTGTACCATGACATTTTTTGCCACCAGGGCTCTCATTGACTCAATGTAAACTGCCTGTTTGAGGGGGCGCCACTGAGCCATCTTTGATTATTTTCTCTTGCCAACGCCACCCAAAATTAGACCTCCCGGAGCACTAATTTCTGATACCTGTTACTTGTGTATCGGTCCACGTTTGCTATTTGAATTCTTGCGTTTTCCCTTTTTTTTTACGATTTTAATTAGTCCCTCGCCGGGCACTTCGTGTCCGTTGCTCGGGCCTAATTATAAAGAAAACAAAGCAAGATAGAGGCATGTTGTAATAGACTTTTTTGATCAGTGTGACATGGAGAATCAGGATATAATTTTTGTTTTCACTTTCGTAAAAGTGTAATTTTGCAGGTATAGGTAGGGGGCGCTATTTTTTTGAAAATTGCACAATTATCCAGGCGAATCAGTACGATCCATAGAGGGGCTCATGTGATGCACATATTAGTGCAATTGGAACTTGCATGCTCTTTTGAGTTGTCGTCAAAGAGGCGGGAAAAAGCATGATATTTATTATAAAAAAAACAAAGCAAGATAGAGGCATCTTGTGATTGACTTTTTTGATCAGTGTGACATGGAGAATCCAAATATACCCTTTGTTTTCACTTCTGTGAAAATAAATCTTTCACGGCCATGCAATGTGCACAGGGGGCGCCGTTGGGCACTTTGTTTGGCGGACTTCAAAATAGTACAATTTTCACCAATCCTGATCATTAGGTCAAATAAAATTGAGTTTTCGTTAATGTTCAGGGGGTCAAAATTGAGATCAAAGACGTAATAATAATAATAATAATGGAAACAGTTTTTTTGCTATGTTTTGGCATTTTATTTCTCCCAAACGACATTACCCAGATTGATGCCTTTTTGGTATGTTGATCCCCATGACGGGGAAGGCCTGTGTGATTATTTTCACAACTCCATACCATCCCGATTTTTTGATTGGAATTTTTCAAGAAAAAACCTTGAAGGGGGCGCCAGTGGGTCATTTTTGGCGATAGTGGCTGCGTTTGCACATGGTTAGGTCCAGCTCGAGAATGTGCACGTGCGCCGTATTGGGTCCGTTGCAATCCCACAAAGTCTGTGAAAGATATGAGACTTTGAATTTTGTTGAAAATGGCCTTTGAGTTGCGGCCTTGTCATGACCACGCCCGATAATATTTCCAAAATTGAAATGAGGATTTGGAAAGCCACATGGGTCTGGGACATTTTGGCCAAAAATTGAAGCTTTTGATTGAAAACTCGGGGATCAGGGGTCACAAGTTCAACAGGTACGATTTTGAAGGTTCGAGGTTTGGGCCAAGATGGCCGACTTCCTGTAGAGTTTAGGCCGGGCTCATAATATATTTTTTGACATGTCCTGACGTGGTCTATGACCCTGGCCAGTGTCACCTTTGTACCATGACATTTTTTGCCACCGGGCTCTCATTGACTCAATGTAAACTGCCTGTTTGAGGGGGCGCCACTGAGCCATCTTTGATTATTTTCTCTTGCCAACGCCACCCAAAATTAGACCTCCCGGAGCACTAATTTCTGATACCTGTTACTTGTGTATCGGTCCACGTTTGCTATTTGAATTCTTGCGTTTTCCCTTTTTTTTTACGATTTTAATTAGTCCCTCGCCGGGCACTTCGTGTCCGTTGCTCGGGCCTAATTATAAAGAAAACAAAGCAAGATAGAGGCATGTTGTAATAGACTTTTTTGATCAGTGTGACATGGAGAATCAGGATATAATTTTTGTTTTCACTTTCGTAAAAGTGTAATTTTGCAGGTATAGGTAGGGGGCGCTATTTTTTTGAAAATTGCACAATTATCCAGGCGAATCAGTACGATCCATAGAGGGGCTCATGTGATGCACATATTAGTGCAATTGGAACTTGCATGCTCTTTTGAGTTGTCGTCAAAGAGGCGGGAAAAAGCATGATATTTATTATAAAAAAAACAAAGCAAGATAGAGGCATCTTGTGATTGACTTTTTTGATCAGTGTGACATGGAGAATCCAAATATACCCTTTGTTTTCACTTCTGTGAAAATAAATCTTTCACGGCCATGCAATGTGCACAGGGGGCGCCGTTGGGCACTTTGTTTGGCGGACTTCAAAATAGTACAATTTTCACCAATCCTGATCATTAGGTCAAATAAAATTGAGTTTTCGTTAATGTTCAGGGGGTCAAAATTGAGATCAAAGACGTAATAATAATAATAATAATGGAAACAGTTTTTTTGCTATGTTTTGGCATTTTATTTCTCCCAAACGACATTACCCAGATTGATGCCTTTTTGGTATGTTGATCCCCATGACGGGGAAGGCCTGTGTGATTATTTTCACAACTCCATACCATCCCGATTTTTTGATTGGAATTTTTCAAGAAAAAACCTTGAAGGGGGCGCCAGTGGGTCATTTTTGGCGATAGTGGCTGCGTTTGCACATGGTTAGGTCCAGCTCGAGAATGTGCACGTGCGCCGTATTGGGTCCGTTGCAATCCCACAAAGTCTGTGAAAGATATGAGACTTTGAATTTTGTTGAAAATGGCCTTTGAGTTGCGGCCTTGTCATGACCACGCCCGATAATATTTCCAAAATTGAAATGAGGATTTGGAAAGCCACATGGGTCTGGGACATTTTGGCCAAAAATTGAAGCTTTTGATTGAAAACTCGGGGATCAGGGGTCACAAGTTCAACAGGTACGATTTTGAAGGTTCGAGGTTTGGGCCAAGATGGCCGACTTCCTGTAGAGTTTAGGCCGGGCTCATAATATATTTTTTGACATGTCCTGACGTGGTCTATGACCCTGGCCAGTGTCACCTTTGTACCATGACATTTTTTGCCACCGGGCTCTCATTGACTCAATGTAAACTGCCTGTTTGAGGGGGCGCCACTGAGCCATCTTTGATTATTTTCTCTTGCCAACGCCACCCAAAATTAGACCTCCCGGAGCACTAATTTCTGATACCTGTTACTTGTGTATCGGTCCACGTTTGCTATTTGAATTCTTGCGTTTTCCCTTTTTTTTTACGATTTTAATTAGTCCCTCGCCGGGCACTTCGTGTCCGTTGCTCGGGCCTAATTATAAAGAAAACAAAGCAAGATAGAGGCATGTTGTAATAGACTTTTTTGATCAGTGTGACATGGAGAATCAGGATATAATTTTTGTTTTCACTTTCGTAAAAGTGTAATTTTGCAGGTATAGGTAGGGGGCGCTATTTTTTTGAAAATTGCACAATTATCCAGGCGAATCAGTACGATCCATAGAGGGGCTCATGTGATGCACATATTAGTGCAATTGGAACTTGCATGCTCTTTTGAGTTGTCGTCAAAGAGGCGGGAAAAAGCATGATATTTATTATAAAAAAAACAAAGCAAGATAGAGGCATCTTGTGATTGACTTTTTTGATCAGTGTGACATGGAGAATCCAAATATACCCTTTGTTTTCACTTCTGTGAAAATAAATCTTTCACGGCCATGCAATGTGCACAGGGGGCGCCGTTGGGCACTTTGTTTGGCGGACTTCAAAATAGTACAATTTTCACCAATCCTGATCATTAGGTCAAATAAAATTGAGTTTTCGTTAATGTTCAGGGGGTCAAAATTGAGATCAAAGACGTAATAATAATAATAATAATGGAAACAGTTTTTTTGCTATGTTTTGGCATTTTATTTCTCCCAAACGACATTACCCAGATTGATGCCTTTTTGGTATGTTGATCCCCATGACGGGGAAGGCCTGTGTGATTATTTTCACAACTCCATACCATCCCGATTTTTTGATTGGAATTTTTCAAGAAAAAACCTTGAAGGGGGCGCCAGTGGGTCATTTTTGGCGATAGTGGCTGCGTTTGCACATGGTTAGGTCCAGCTCGAGAATGTGCACGTGCGCCGTATTGGGTCCGTTGCAATCCCACAAAGTCTGTGAAAGATATGAGACTTTGAATTTTGTTGAAAATGGCCTTTGAGTTGCGGCCTTGTCATGACCACGCCCGATAATATTTCCAAAATTGAAATGAGGATTTGGAAAGCCACATGGGTCTGGGACATTTTGGCCAAAAATTGAAGCTTTTGATTGAAAACTCGGGGATCAGGGGTCACAAGTTCAACAGGTACGATTTTGAAGGTTCGAGGTTTGGGCCAAGATGGCCGACTTCCTGTAGAGTTTAGGCCGGGCTCATAATATATTTTTTGACATGTCCTGACGTGGTCTATGACCCTGGCCAGTGTCACCTTTGTACCATGACATTTTTTGCCACCGGGCTCTCATTGACTCAATGTAAACTGCCTGTTTGAGGGGGCGCCACTGAGCCATCTTTGATTATTTTCTCTTGCCAACGCCACCCAAAATTAGACCTCCCGGAGCACTAATTTCTGATACCTGTTACTTGTGTATCGGTCCACGTTTGCTATTTGAATTCTTGCGTTTTCCCTTTTTTTTTACGATTTTAATTAGTCCCTCGCCGGGCACTTCGTGTCCGTTGCTCGGGCCTAATTATAAAGAAAACAAAGCAAGATAGAGGCATGTTGTAATAGACTTTTTTGATCAGTGTGACATGGAGAATCAGGATATAATTTTTGTTTTCACTTTCGTAAAAGTGTAATTTTGCAGGTATAGGTAGGGGGCGCTATTTTTTTGAAAATTGCACAATTATCCAGGCGAATCAGTACGATCCATAGAGGGGCTCATGTGATGCACATATTAGTGCAATTGGAACTTGCATGCTCTTTTGAGTTGTCGTCAAAGAGGCGGGAAAAAGCATGATATTTATTATAAAAAAAACAAAGCAAGATAGAGGCATCTTGTGATTGACTTTTTTGATCAGTGTGACATGGAGAATCCAAATATACCCTTTGTTTTCACTTCTGTGAAAATAAATCTTTCACGGCCATGCAATGTGCACAGGGGGCGCCGTTGGGCACTTTGTTTGGCGGACTTCAAAATAGTACAATTTTCACCAATCCTGATCATTAGGTCAAATAAAATTGAGTTTTCGTTAATGTTCAGGGGGTCAAAATTGAGATCAAAGACGTAATAATAATAATAATAATGGAAACAGTTTTTTTGCTATGTTTTGGCATTTTATTTCTCCCAAACGACATTACCCAGATTGATGCCTTTTTGGTATGTTGATCCCCATGACGGGGAAGGCCTGTGTGATTATTTTCACAACTCCATACCATCCCGATTTTTTGATTGGAATTTTTCAAGAAAAAACCTTGAAGGGGGCGCCAGTGGGTCATTTTTGGCGATAGTGGCTGCGTTTGCACATGGTTAGGTCCAGCTCGAGAATGTGCACGTGCGCCGTATTGGGTCCGTTGCAATCCCACAAAGTCTGTGAAAGATATGAGACTTTGAATTTTGTTGAAAATGGCCTTTGAGTTGCGGCCTTGTCATGACCACGCCCGATAATATTTCCAAAATTGAAATGAGGATTTGGAAAGCCACATGGGTCTGGGACATTTTGGCCAAAAATTGAAGCTTTTGATTGAAAACTCGGGGATCAGGGGTCACAAGTTCAACAGGTACGATTTTGAAGGTTCGAGGTTTGGGCCAAGATGGCCGACTTCCTGTAGAGTTTAGGCCGGGCTCATAATATATTTTTTGACATGTCCTGACGTGGTCTATGACCCTGGCCAGTGTCACCTTTGTACCATGACATTTTTTGCCACCGGGCTCTCATTGACTCAATGTAAACTGCCTGTTTGAGGGGGCGCCACTGAGCCATCTTTGATTATTTTCTCTTGCCAACGCCACCCAAAATTAGACCTCCCGGAGCACTAATTTCTGATACCTGTTACTTGTGTATCGGTCCACGTTTGCTATTTGAATTCTTGCGTTTTCCCTTTTTTTTTACGATTTTAATTAGTCCCTCGCCGGGCACTTCGTGTCCGTTGCTCGGGCCTAATTATAAAGAAAACAAAGCAAGATAGAGGCATGTTGTAATAGACTTTTTTGATCAGTGTGACATGGAGAATCAGGATATAATTTTTGTTTTCACTTTCGTAAAAGTGTAATTTTGCAGGTATAGGTAGGGGGCGCTATTTTTTTGAAAATTGCACAATTATCCAGGCGAATCAGTACGATCCATAGAGGGGCTCATGTGATGCACATATTAGTGCAATTGGAACTTGCATGCTCTTTTGAGTTGTCGTCAAAGAGGCGGGAAAAAGCATGATATTTATTATAAAAAAAACAAAGCAAGATAGAGGCATCTTGTGATTGACTTTTTTGATCAGTGTGACATGGAGAATCCAAATATACCCTTTGTTTTCACTTCTGTGAAAATAAATCTTTCACGGCCATGCAATGTGCACAGGGGGCGCCGTTGGGCACTTTGTTTGGCGGACTTCAAAATAGTACAATTTTCACCAATCCTGATCATTAGGTCAAATAAAATTGAGTTTTCGTTAATGTTCAGGGGGTCAAAATTGAGATCAAAGACGTAATAATAATAATAATAATGGAAACAGTTTTTTTGCTATGTTTTGGCATTTTATTTCTCCCAAACGACATTACCCAGATTGATGCCTTTTTGGTATGTTGATCCCCATGACGGGGAAGGCCTGTGTGATTATTTTCACAACTCCATACCATCCCGATTTTTTGATTGGAATTTTTCAAGAAAAAACCTTGAAGGGGGCGCCAGTGGGTCATTTTTGGCGATAGTGGCTGCGTTTGCACATGGTTAGGTCCAGCTCGAGAATGTGCACGTGCGCCGTATTGGGTCCGTTGCAATCCCACAAAGTCTGTGAAAGATATGAGACTTTGAATTTTGTTGAAAATGGCCTTTGAGTTGCGGCCTTGTCATGACCACGCCCGATAATATTTCCAAAATTGAAATGAGGATTTGGAAAGCCACATGGGTCTGGGACATTTTGGCCAAAAATTGAAGCTTTTGATTGAAAACTCGGGGATCAGGGGTCACAAGTTCAACAGGTACGATTTTGAAGGTTCGAGGTTTGGGCCAAGATGGCCGACTTCCTGTAGAGTTTAGGCCGGGCTCATAATATATTTTTTGACATGTCCTGACGTGGTCTATGACCCTGGCCAGTGTCACCTTTGTACCATGACATTTTTTGCCACCGGGCTCTCATTGACTCAATGTAAACTGCCTGTTTGAGGGGGCGCCACTGAGCCATCTTTGATTATTTTCTCTTGCCAACGCCACCCAAAATTAGACCTCCCGGAGCACTAATTTCTGATACCTGTTACTTGTGTATCGGTCCACGTTTGCTATTTGAATTCTTGCGTTTTCCCTTTTTTTTTACGATTTTAATTAGTCCCTCGCCGGGCACTTCGTGT
This sequence comes from Proterorhinus semilunaris, assembly GCA_021464625.1. NCBI lineage: Eukaryota > Metazoa > Chordata > Actinopteri > Gobiiformes > Gobiidae > Proterorhinus > Proterorhinus semilunaris. The sequence continues at coordinate 18,160 of JAJBBP010000104.1, read as the reverse complement.
CCGTTGCTCGGGCCTAATTATAAAGAAAACAAAGCAAGATAGAGGCATGCTGTAATAGACTTTTTTGATCAGTGTGACATGGAGAATCAGGATATAATTTTTGTTTTCACTTTCGTAAAAGTGTAATTTTGCAGGTATAGGTAGGGGGCGCTATTTTTTTGAAAATTGCACAATTATCCAGGCGATTCAGTACGATCCATAGAGGGGCTCATGTGATGCACATATTAGTGCAATTGGAACTTGCATGCTCTTTTGAGTTGTCGTCAAAGAGGCGGGAAAAAGCATGATATTTATTATAAAAAAAACAAAGCAAGATAGAGGCATCTTGTGATTGACTTTTTTGATCAGTGTGACATGGAGAATCCAAATATACCCTTTGTTTTCACTTCTGTGAAAATAAATCTTTCACGGCCATGCAATGTGCACAGGGGGCGCCGTTGGGCACTTTGTTTGGCGGACTTCAAAATAGTACAATTTTCACCAATCCTGATCATTAGGTCAAATAAAATTGAGTTTTCGTTAATGTTCAGGGGGTCAAAATTGAGATCAAAGACGTAATAATAATAATAATAATGGAAACAGTTTTTTTGCTATGTTTTGGCATTTTATTTCTCCCAAACGACATTACCCAGATTGATGCCTTTTTGGTATGTTGATCCCCATGACGGGGAAGGCCTGTGTGATTATTTTCACAACTCCATACCATCCCGATTTTTTGATTGGAATTTTTCAAGAAAAAACCTTGAAGGGGGCGCCAGTGGGTCATTTTTGGCGATAGTGGCTGCGTTTGCACATGGTTAGGTCCAGCTCGAGAATGTGCACGTGCGCCGTATTGGGTCCGTTGCAATCCCACAAAGTCTGTGAAAGATATGAGACTTTGAATTTTGTTGAAAATGGCCTTTGAGTTGCGGCCTTGTCATGACCACGCCCGATAATATTTCCAAAATTGAAATGAGGATTTGGAAAGCCACATGGGTCTGGGACATTTTGGCCAAAAATTGAAGCTTTTGATTGAAAACTCGGGGATCAGGGGTCACAAGTTCAACAGGTACGATTTTGAAGGTTCGAGGTTTGGGCCAAGATGGCCGACTTCCTGTAGAGTTTAGGCCGGGCTCATAATATATTTTTTGACATGTCCTGACGTGGTCTATGACCCTGGCCAGTGTCACCTTTGTACCATGACATTTTTTGCCACCGGGCTCTCATTGACTCAATGTAAACTGCCTGTTTGAGGGGGCGCCACTGAGCCATCTTTGATTATTTTCTCTTGCCAACGCCACCCAAAATTAGACCTCCCGGAGCACTAATTTCTGATACCTGTTACTTGTGTATCGGTCCACGTTTGCTATTTGAATTCTTGCGTTTTCCCTTTTTTTTTACGATTTTAATTAGTCCCTCGCCGGGCACTTCGTGTCCGTTGCTCGGGCCTAATTATAAAGAAAACAAAGCAAGATAGAGGCATGTTGTAATAGACTTTTTTGATCAGTGTGACATGGAGAATCAGGATATAATTTTTGTTTTCACTTTCGTAAAAGTGTAATTTTGCAGGTATAGGTAGGGGGCGCTATTTTTTTGAAAATTGCACAATTATCCAGGCGAATCAGTACGATCCATAGAGGGGCTCATGTGATGCACATATTAGTGCAATTGGAACTTGCATGCTCTTTTGAGTTGTCGTCAAAGAGGCGGGAAAAAGCATGATATTTATTATAAAAAAAACAAAGCAAGATAGAGGCATCTTGTGATTGACTTTTTTGATCAGTGTGACATGGAGAATCCAAATATACCCTTTGTTTTCACTTCTGTGAAAATAAATCTTTCACGGCCATGCAATGTGCACAGGGGGCGCCGTTGGGCACTTTGTTTGGCGGACTTCAAAATAGTACAATTTTCACCAATCCTGATCATTAGGTCAAATAAAATTGAGTTTTCGTTAATGTTCAGGGGGTCAAAATTGAGATCAAAGACGTAATAATAATAATAATAATGGAAACAGTTTTTTTGCTATGTTTTGGCATTTTATTTCTCCCAAACGACATTACCCAGATTGATGCCTTTTTGGTATGTTGATCCCCATGACGGGGAAGGCCTGTGTGATTATTTTCACAACTCCATACCATCCCGATTTTTTGATTGGAATTTTTCAAGAAAAAACCTTGAAGGGGGCGCCAGTGGGTCATTTTTGGCGATAGTGGCTGCGTTTGCACATGGTTAGGTCCAGCTCGAGAATGTGCACGTGCGCCGTATTGGGTCCGTTGCAATCCCACAAAGTCTGTGAAAGATATGAGACTTTGAATTTTGTTGAAAATGGCCTTTGAGTTGCGGCCTTGTCATGACCACGCCCGATAATATTTCCAAAATTGAAATGAGGATTTGGAAAGCCACATGGGTCTGGGACATTTTGGCCAAAAATTGAAGCTTTTGATTGAAAACTCGGGGATCAGGGGTCACAAGTTCAACAGGTACGATTTTGAAGGTTCGAGGTTTGGGCCAAGATGGCCGACTTCCTGTAGAGTTTAGGCCGGGCTCATAATATATTTTTTGACATGTCCTGACGTGGTCTATGACCCTGGCCAGTGTCACCTTTGTACCATGACATTTTTTGCCACCGGGCTCTCATTGACTCAATGTAAACTGCCTGTTTGAGGGGGCGCCACTGAGCCATCTTTGATTATTTTCTCTTGCCAACGCCACCCAAAATTAGACCTCCCGGAGCACTAATTTCTGATACCTGTTACTTGTGTATCGGTCCACGTTTGCTATTTGAATTCTTGCGTTTTCCCTTTTTTTTTACGATTTTAATTAGTCCCTCGCCGGGCACTTCGTGTCCGTTGCTCGGGCCTAATTATAAAGAAAACAAAGCAAGATAGAGGCATGTTGTAATAGACTTTTTTGATCAGTGTGACATGGAGAATCAGGATATAATTTTTGTTTTCACTTTCGTAAAAGTGTAATTTTGCAGGTATAGGTAGGGGGCGCTATTTTTTTGAAAATTGCACAATTATCCAGGCGAATCAGTACGATCCATAGAGGGGCTCATGTGATGCACATATTAGTGCAATTGGAACTTGCATGCTCTTTTGAGTTGTCGTCAAAGAGGCGGGAAAAAGCATGATATTTATTATAAAAAAAACAAAGCAAGATAGAGGCATCTTGTGATTGACTTTTTTGATCAGTGTGACATGGAGAATCCAAATATACCCTTTGTTTTCACTTCTGTGAAAATAAATCTTTCACGGCCATGCAATGTGCACAGGGGGCGCCGTTGGGCACTTTGTTTGGCGGACTTCAAAATAGTACAATTTTCACCAATCCTGATCATTAGGTCAAATAAAATTGAGTTTTCGTTAATGTTCAGGGGGTCAAAATTGAGATCAAAGACGTAATAATAATAATAATAATGGAAACAGTTTTTTTGCTATGTTTTGGCATTTTATTTCTCCCAAACGACATTACCCAGATTGATGCCTTTTTGGTATGTTGATCCCCATGACGGGGAAGGCCTGTGTGATTATTTTCACAACTCCATACCATCCCGATTTTTTGATTGGAATTTTTCAAGAAAAAACCTTGAAGGGGGCGCCAGTGGGTCATTTTTGGCGATAGTGGCTGCGTTTGCACATGGTTAGGTCCAGCTCGAGAATGTGCACGTGCGCCGTATTGGGTCCGTTGCAATCCCACAAAGTCTGTGAAAGATATGAGACTTTGAATTTTGTTGAAAATGGCCTTTGAGTTGCGGCCTTGTCATGACCACGCCCGATAATATTTCCAAAATTGAAATGAGGATTTGGAAAGCCACATGGGTCTGGGACATTTTGGCCAAAAATTGAAGCTTTTGATTGAAAACTCGGGGATCAGGGGTCACAAGTTCAACAGGTACGATTTTGAAGGTTCGAGGTTTGGGCCAAGATGGCCGACTTCCTGTAGAGTTTAGGCCGGGCTCATAATATATTTTTTGACATGTCCTGACGTGGTCTATGACCCTGGCCAGTGTCACCTTTGTACCATGACATTTTTTGCCACCGGGCTCTCATTGACTCAATGTAAACTGCCTGTTTGAGGGGGCGCCACTGAGCCATCTTTGATTATTTTCTCTTGCCAACGCCACCCAAAATTAGACCTCCCGGAGCACTAATTTCTGATACCTGTTACTTGTGTATCGGTCCACGTTTGCTATTTGAATTCTTGCGTTTTCCCTTTTTTTTTACGATTTTAATTAGTCCCTCGCCGGGCACTTCGTGTCCGTTGCTCGGGCCTAATTATAAAGAAAACAAAGCAAGATAGAGGCATGTTGTAATAGACTTTTTTGATCAGTGTGACATGGAGAATCAGGATATAATTTTTGTTTTCACTTTCGTAAAAGTGTAATTTTGCAGGTATAGGTAGGGGGCGCTATTTTTTTGAAAATTGCACAATTATCCAGGCGAATCAGTACGATCCATAGAGGGGCTCATGTGATGCACATATTAGTGCAATTGGAACTTGCATGCTCTTTTGAGTTGTCGTCAAAGAGGCGGGAAAAAGCATGATATTTATTATAAAAAAAACAAAGCAAGATAGAGGCATCTTGTGATTGACTTTTTTGATCAGTGTGACATGGAGAATCCAAATATACCCTTTGTTTTCACTTCTGTGAAAATAAATCTTTCACGGCCATGCAATGTGCACAGGGGGCGCCGTTGGGCACTTTGTTTGGCGGACTTCAAAATAGTACAATTTTCACCAATCCTGATCATTAGGTCAAATAAAATTGAGTTTTCGTTAATGTTCAGGGGGTCAAAATTGAGATCAAAGACGTAATAATAATAATAATAATGGAAACAGTTTTTTTGCTATGTTTTGGCATTTTATTTCTCCCAAACGACATTACCCAGATTGATGCCTTTTTGGTATGTTGATCCCCATGACGGGGAAGGCCTGTGTGATTATTTTCACAACTCCATACCATCCCGATTTTTTGATTGGAATTTTTCAAGAAAAAACCTTGAAGGGGGCGCCAGTGGGTCATTTTTGGCGATAGTGGCTGCGTTTGCACATGGTTAGGTCCAGCTCGAGAATGTGCACGTGCGCCGTATTGGGTCCGTTGCAATCCCACAAAGTCTGTGAAAGATATGAGACTTTGAATTTTGTTGAAAATGGCCTTTGAGTTGCGGCCTTGTCATGACCACGCCCGATAATATTTCCAAAATTGAAATGAGGATTTGGAAAGCCACATGGGTCTGGGACATTTTGGCCAAAAATTGAAGCTTTTGATTGAAAACTCGGGGATCAGGGGTCACAAGTTCAACAGGTACGATTTTGAAGGTTCGAGGTTTGGGCCAAGATGGCCGACTTCCTGTAGAGTTTAGGCCGGGCTCATAATATATTTTTTGACATGTCCTGACGTGGTCTATGACCCTGGCCAGTGTCACCTTTGTACCATGACATTTTTTGCCACCGGGCTCTCATTGACTCAATGTAAACTGCCTGTTTGAGGGGGCGCCACTGAGCCATCTTTGATTATTTTCTCTTGCCAACGCCACCCAAAATTAGACCTCCCGGAGCACTAATTTCTGATACCTGTTACTTGTGTATCGGTCCACGTTTGCTATTTGAATTCTTGCGTTTTCCCTTTTTTTTTACGATTTTAATTAGTCCCTCGCCGGGCACTTCGTGTCCGTTGCTCGGGCCTAATTATAAAGAAAACAAAGCAAGATAGAGGCATGTTGTAATAGACTTTTTTGATCAGTGTGACATGGAGAATCAGGATATAATTTTTGTTTTCACTTTCGTAAAAGTGTAATTTTGCAGGTATAGGTAGGGGGCGCTATTTTTTTGAAAATTGCACAATTATCCAGGCGAATCAGTACGATCCATAGAGGGGCTCATGTGATGCACATATTAGTGCAATTGGAACTTGCATGCTCTTTTGAGTTGTCGTCAAAGAGGCGGGAAAAAGCATGATATTTATTATAAAAAAAACAAAGCAAGATAGAGGCATCTTGTGATTGACTTTTTTGATCAGTGTGACATGGAGAATCCAAATATACCCTTTGTTTTCACTTCTGTGAAAATAAATCTTTCACGGCCATGCAATGTGCACAGGGGGCGCCGTTGGGCACTTTGTTTGGCGGACTTCAAAATAGTACAATTTTCACCAATCCTGATCATTAGGTCAAATAAAATTGAGTTTTCGTTAATGTTCAGGGGGTCAAAATTGAGATCAAAGACGTAATAATAATAATAATAATGGAAACAGTTTTTTTTGCTATGTTTTGGCATTTTATTTCTCCCAAACGACATTACCCAGATTGATGCCTTTTTGGTATGTTGATCCCCATGACGGGGAAGGCCTGTGTGATTATTTTCACAACTCCATACCATCCCGATTTTTTGATTGGAATTTTTCAAGAAAAAACCTTGAAGGGGGCGCCAGTGGGTCATTTTTGGCGATAGTGGCTGCGTTTGCACATGGTTAGGTCCAGCTCGAGAATGTGCACGTGCGCCGTATTGGGTCCGTTGCAATCCCACAAAGTCTGTGAAAGATATGAGACTTTGAATTTTGTTGAAAATGGCCTTTGAGTTGCGGCCTTGTCATGACCACGCCCGATAATATTTCCAAAATTGAAATGAGGATTTGGAAAGCCACATGGGTCTGGGACATTTTGGCCAAAAATTGAAGCTTTTGATTGAAAACTCGGGGATCAGGGGTCACAAGTTCAACAGGTACGATTTTGAAGGTTCGAGGTTTGGGCCAAGATGGCCGACTTCCTGTAGAGTTTAGGCCGGGCTCATAATATATTTTTTGACATGTCCTGACGTGGTCTATGACCCTGGCCAGTGTCACCTTTGTACCATGACATTTTTTGCCACCGGGCTCTCATTGACTCAATGTAAACTGCCTGTTTGAGGGGGCGCCACTGAGCCATCTTTGATTATTTTCTCTTGCCAACGCCACCCAAAATTAGACCTCCCGGAGCACTAATTTCTGATACCTGTTACTTGTGTATCGGTCCACGTTTGCTATTTGAATTCTTGCGTTTTCCCTTTTTTTTTACGATTTTAATTAGTCCCTCGCCGGGCACTTCGTGTCCGTTGCTCGGGCCTAATTATAAAGAAAACAAAGCAAGATAGAGGCATGTTGTAATAGACTTTTTTGATCAGTGTGACATGGAGAATCAGGATATAATTTTTGTTTTCACTTTCGTAAAAGTGTAATTTTGCAGGTATAGGTAGGGGGCGCTATTTTTTTGAAAATTGCACAATTATCCAGGCGAATCAGTACGATCCATAGAGGGGCTCATGTGATGCACATATTAGTGCAATTGGAACTTGCATGCTCTTTTGAGTTGTCGTCAAAGAGGCGGGAAAAAGCATGATATTTATTATAAAAAAAACAAAGCAAGATAGAGGCATCTTGTTATTGACTTTTTTGATCAGTGTGACATGGAGAATCCAAATATACCCTTTGTTTTCACTTCTGTGAAAATAAATCTTTCACGGCCATGCAATGTGCACAGGGGGCGCCGTTGGGCACTTTGTTTGGCGGACTTCAAAATAGTACAATTTTCACCAATCCTGATCATTAGGTCAAATAAAATTGAGTTTTCGTTAATGTTCAGGGGGTCAAAATTGAGATCAAAGACGTAATAATAATAATAATAATGGAAACAGTTTTTTTGCTATGTTTTGGCATTTTATTTCTCCCAAACGACATTACCCAGATTGATGCCTTTTTGGTATGTTGATCCCCATGACGGGGAAGGCCTGTGTGATTATTTTCACAACTCCATACCATCCCGATTTTTTGATTGGAATTTTTCAAGAAAAAACCTTGAAGGGGGCGCCAGTGGGTCATTTTTGGCGATAGTGGCTGCGTTTGCACATGGTTAGGTCCAGCTCGAGAATGTGCACGTGCGCCGTATTGGGTCCGTTGCAATCCCACAAAGTCTGTGAAAGATATGAGACTTTGAATTTTGTTGAAAATGGCCTTTGAGTTGCGGCCTTGTCATGACCACGCCCGATAATATTTCCAAAATTGAAATGAGGATTTGGAAAGCCACATGGGTCTGGGACATTTTGGCCAAAAATTGAAGCTTTTGATTGAAAACTCGGGGATCAGGGGTCACAAGTTCAACAGGTACGATTTTGAAGGTTCGAGGTTTGGGCCAAGATGGCCGACTTCCTGTAGAGTTTAGGCCGGGCTCATAATATATTTTTTGACATGTCCTGACGTGGTCTATGACCCTGGCCAGTGTCACCTTTGTACCATGACATTTTTTGCCACCGGGCTCTCATTGACTCAATGTAAACTGCCTGTTTGAGGGGGCGCCACTGAGCCATCTTTGATTATTTTCTCTTGCCAACGCCACCCAAAATTAGACCTCCCGGAGCACTAATTTCTGATACCTGTTACTTGTGTATCGGTCCACGTTTGCTATTTGAATTCTTGCGTTTTCCCTTTTTTTTTACGATTTTAATTAGTCCCTCGCCGGGCACTTCGTGTCCGTTGCTCGGGCCTAATTATAAAGAAAACAAAGCAAGATAGAGGCATGTTGTAATAGACTTTTTTGATCAGTGTGACATGGAGAATCAGGATATAATTTTTGTTTTCACTTTCGTAAAAGTGTAATTTTGCAGGTATAGGTAGGGGGCGCTATTTTTTTGAAAATTGCACAATTATCCAGGCGAATCAGTACGATCCATAGAGGGGCTCATGTGATGCACATATTAGTGCAATTGGAACTTGCATGCTCTTTTGAGTTGTCGTCAAAGAGGCGGGAAAAAGCATGATATTTATTATAAAAAAAACAAAGCAAGATAGAGGCATCTTGTGATTGACTTTTTTGATCAGTGTGACATGGAGAATCCAAATATACCCTTTGTTTTCACTTCTGTGAAAATAAATCTTTCACGGCCATGCAATGTGCACAGGGGGCGCCGTTGGGCACTTTGTTTGGCGGACTTCAAAATAGTACAATTTTCACCAATCCTGATCATTAGGTCAAATAAAATTGAGTTTTCGTTAATGTTCAGGGGGTCAAAATTGAGATCAAAGACGTAATAATAATAATAATAATGGAAACAGTTTTTTTGCTATGTTTTGGCATTTTATTTCTCCCAAACGACATTACCCAGATTGATGCCTTTTTGGTATGTTGATCCCCATGACGGGGAAGGCCTGTGTGATTATTTTCACAACTCCATACCATCCCGATTTTTTGATTGGAATTTTTCAAGAAAAAACCTTGAAGGGGGCGCCAGTGGGTCATTTTTGGCGATAGTGGCTGCGTTTGCACATGGTTAGGTCCAGCTCGAGAATGTGCACGTGCGCCGTATTGGGTCCGTTGCAATCCCACAAAGTCTGTGAAAGATATGAGACTTTGAATTTTGTTGAAAATGGCCTTTGAGTTGCGGCCTTGTCATGACCACGCCCGATAATATTTCCAAAATTGAAATGAGGATTTGGAAAGCCACATGGGTCTGGGACATTTTGGCCAAAAATTGAAGCTTTTGATTGAAAACTCGGGGATCAGGGGTCACAAGTTCAACAGGTACGATTTTGAAGGTTCGAGGTTTGGGCCAAGATGGCCGACTTCCTGTAGAGTTTAGGCCGGGCTCATAATATATTTTTTGACATGTCCTGACGTGGTCTATGACCCTGGCCAGTGTCACCTTTGTACCATGACATTTTTTGCCACCGGGCTCTCATTGACTCAATGTAAACTGCCTGTTTGAGGGGGCGCCACTGAGCCATCTTTGATTATTTTCTCTTGCCAACGCCACCCAAAATTAGACCTCCCGGAGCACTAATTTCTGATACCTGTTACTTGTGTATCGGTCCACGTTTGCTATTTGAATTCTTGCGTTTTCCCTTTTTTTTTACGATTTTAATTAGTCCCTCGCCGGGCACTTCGTGTCCGTTGCTCGGGCCTAATTATAAAGAAAACAAAGCAAGATAGAGGCATGTTGTAATAGACTTTTTTGATCAGTGTGACATGGAGAATCAGGATATAATTTTTGTTTTCACTTTCGTAAAAGTGTAATTTTGCAGGTATAGGTAGGGGGCGCTATTTTTTTGAAAATTGCACAATTATCCAGGCGAATCAGTACGATCCATAGAGGGGCTCATGTGATGCACATATTAGTGCAATTGGAACTTGCATGCTCTTTTGAGTTGTCGTCAAAGAGGCGGGAAAAAGCATGATATTTATTATAAAAAAAACAAAGCAAGATAGAGGCATCTTGTGATTGACTTTTTTGATCAGTGTGACATGGAGAATCCAAATATACCCTTTGTTTTCACTTCTGTGAAAATAAATCTTTCACGGCCATGCAATGTGCACAGGGGGCGCCGTTGGGCACTTTGTTTGGCGGACTTCAAAATAGTACAATTTTCACCAATCCTGATCATTAGGTCAAATAAAATTGAGTTTTCGTTAATGTTCAGGGGGTCAAAATTGAGATCAAAGACGTAATAATAATAATAATAATGGAAACAGTTTTTTTGCTATGTTTTGGCATTTTATTTCTCCCAAACGACATTACCCAGATTGATGCCTTTTTGGTATGTTGATCCCCATGACGGGGAAGGCCTGTGTGATTATTTTCACAACTCCATACCATCCCGATTTTTTGATTGGAATTTTTCAAGAAAAAACCTTGAAGGGGGCGCCAGTGGGTCATTTTTGGCGATAGTGGCTGCGTTTGCACATGGTTAGGTCCAGCTCGAGAATGTGCACGTGCGCCGTATTGGGTCCGTTGCAATCCCACAAAGTCTGTGAAAGATATGAGACTTTGAATTTTGTTGAAAATGGCCTTTGAGTTGCGGCCTTGTCATGACCACGCCCGATAATATTTCCAAAATTGAAATGAGGATTTGGAAAGCCACATGGGTCTGGGACATTTTGGCCAAAAATTGAAGCTTTTGATTGAAAACTCGGGGATCAGGGGTCACAAGTTCAACAGGTACGATTTTGAAGGTTCGAGGTTTGGGCCAAGATGGCCGACTTCCTGTAGAGTTTAGGCCGGGCTCATAATATATTTTTTGACATGTCCTGACGTGGTCTATGACCCTGGCCAGTGTCACCTTTGTACCATGACATTTTTTGCCACCGGGCTCTCATTGACTCAATGTAAACTGCCTGTTTGAGGGGGCGCCACTGAGCCATCTTTGATTATTTTCTCTTGCCAACGCCACCCAAAATTAGACCTCCCGGAGCACTAATTTCTGATACCTGTTACTTGTGTATCGGTCCACGTTTGCTATTTGAATTCTTGCGTTTTCCCTTTTTTTTTACGATTTTAATTAGTCCCTCGCCGGGCACTTCGTGTCCGTTGCTCGGGCCTAATTATAAAGAAAACAAAGCAAGATAGAGGCATGTTGTAATAGACTTTTTTGATCAGTGTGACATGGAGAATCAGGATATAATTTTTGTTTTCACTTTCGTAAAAGTGTAATTTTGCAGGTATAGGTAGGGGGCGCTATTTTTTTGAAAATTGCACAATTATCCAGGCGAATCAGTACGATCCATAGAGGGGCTCATGTGATGCACATATTAGTGCAATTGGAACTTGCATGCTCTTTTGAGTTGTCGTCAAAGAGGCGGGAAAAAGCATGATATTTATTATAAAAAAAACAAAGCAAGATAGAGGCATCTTGTGATTGACTTTTTTGATCAGTGTGACATGGAGAATCCAAATATACCCTTTGTTTTCACTTCTGTGAAAATAAATCTTTCACGGCCATGCAATGTGCACAGGGGGCGCCGTTGGGCACTTTGTTTGGCGGACTTCAAAATAGTACAATTTTCACCAATCCTGATCATTAGGTCAAATAAAATTGAGTTTTCGTTAATGTTCAGGGGGTCAAAATTGAGATCAAAGACGTAATAATAATAATAATAATGGAAACAGTTTTTTTGCTATGTTTTGGCATTTTATTTCTCCCAAACGACATTACCCAGATTGATGCCTTTTTGGTATGTTGATCCCCATGACGGGGAAGGCCTGTGTGATTATTTTCACAACTCCATACCATCCCGATTTTTTGATTGGAATTTTTCAAGAAAAAACCTTGAAGGGGGCGCCAGTGGGTCATTTTTGGCGATAGTGGCTGCGTTTGCACATGGTTAGGTCCAGCTCGAGAATGTGCACGTGCGCCGTATTGGGTCCGTTGCAATCCCACAAAGTCTGTGAAAGATATGAGACTTTGAATTTTGTTGAAAATGGCCTTTGAGTTGCGGCCTTGTCATGACCACGCCCGATAATATTTCCAAAATTGAAATGAGGATTTGGAAAGCCACATGGGTCTGGGACATTTTGGCCAAAAATTGAAGCTTTTGATTGAAAACTCGGGGATCAGGGGTCACAAGTTCAACAGGTACGATTTTGAAGGTTCGAGGTTTGGGCCAAGATGGCCGACTTCCTGTAGAGTTTAGGCCGGGCTCATAATATATTTTTTGACATGTCCTGACGTGGTCTATGACCCTGGCCAGTGTCACCTTTGTACCATGACATTTTTTGCCACCGGGCTCTCATTGACTCAATGTAAACTGCCTGTTTGAGGGGGCGCCACTGAGCCATCTTTGATTATTTTCTCTTGCCAACGCCACCCAAAATTAGACCTCCCGGAGCACTAATTTCTGATACCTGTTACTTGTGTATCGGTCCACGTTTGCTATTTGAATTCTTGCGTTTTCCCTTTTTTTTTACGATTTTAATTAGTCCCTCGCCGGGCACTTCGTGTCCGTTGCTCGGGCCTAATTATAAAGAAAACAAAGCAAGATAGAGGCATGTTGTAATAGACTTTTTTGATCAGTGTGACATGGAGAATCAGGATATAATTTTTGTTTTCACTTTCGTAAAAGTGTAATTTTGCAGGTATAGGTAGGGGGCGCTATTTTTTTGAAAATTGCACAATTATCCAGGCGAATCAGTACGATCCATAGAGGGGCTCATGTGATGCACATATTAGTGCAATTGGAACTTGCATGCTCTTTTGAGTTGTCGTCAAAGAGGCGGGAAAAAGCATGATATTTATTATAAAAAAAACAAAGCAAGATAGAGGCATCTTGTGATTGACTTTTTTGATCAGTGTGACATGGAGAATCCAAATATACCCTTTGTTTTCACTTCTGTGAAAATAAATCTTTCACGGCCATGCAATGTGCACAGGGGGCGCCGTTGGGCACTTTGTTTGGCGGACTTCAAAATAGTACAATTTTCACCAATCCTGATCATTAGGTCAAATAAAATTGAGTTTTCGTTAATGTTCAGGGGGTCAAAATTGAGATCAAAGACGTAATAATAATAATAATAATGGAAACAGTTTTTTTGCTATGTTTTGGCATTTTATTTCTCCCAAACGACATTACCCAGATTGATGCCTTTTTGGTATGTTGATCCCCATGACGGGGAAGGCCTGTGTGATTATTTTCACAACTCCATACCATCCCGATTTTTTGATTGGAATTTTTCAAGAAAAAACCTTGAAGGGGGCGCCAGTGGGTCATTTTTGGCGATAGTGGCTGCGTTTGCACATGGTTAGGTCCAGCTCGAGAATGTGCACGTGCGCCGTATTGGGTCCGTTGCAATCCCACAAAGTCTGTGAAAGATATGAGACTTTGAATTTTGTTGAAAATGGCCTTTGAGTTGCGGCCTTGTCATGACCACGCCCGATAATATTTCCAAAATTGAAATGAGGATTTGGAAAGCCACATGGGTCTGGGACATTTTGGCCAAAAATTGAAGCTTTTGATTGAAAACTCGGGGATCAGGGGTCACAAGTTCAACAGGTACGATTTTGAAGGTTCGAGGTTTGGGCCAAGATGGCCGACTTCCTGTAGAGTTTAGGCCGGGCTCATAATATATTTTTTGACATGTCCTGACGTGGTCTATGACCCTGGCCAGTGTCACCTTTGTACCATGACATTTTTTGCCACCGGGCTCTCATTGACTCAATGTAAACTGCCTGTTTGAGGGGGCGCCACTGAGCCATCTTTGATTATTTTCTCTTGCCAACGCCACCCAAAATTAGACCTCCCGGAGCACTAATTTCTGATACCTGTTACTTGTGTATCGGTCCACGTTTGCTATTTGAATTCTTGCGTTTTCCCTTTTTTTTTACGATTTTAATTAGTCCCTCGCCGGGCACTTCGTGTCCGTTGCTCGGGCCTAATTATAAAGAAAACAAAGCAAGATAGAGGCATGTTGTAATAGACTTTTTTGATCAGTGTGACATGGAGAATCAGGATATAATTTTTGTTTTCACTTTCGTAAAAGTGTAATTTTGCAGGTATAGGTAGGGGGCGCTATTTTTTTGAAAATTGCACAATTATCCAGGCGATTCAGTACGATCCATAGAGGGGCTCATGTGATGCACATATTAGTGCAATTGGAACTTGCATGCTCTTTTGAGTTGTCGTCAAAGAGGCGGGAAAAAGCATGATATTTATTATAAAAAAAACAAAGCAAGATAGAGGCATCTTGTGATTGACTTTTTTGATCAGTGTGACATGGAGAATCCAAATATACCCTTTGTTTTCACTTCTGTGAAAATAAATCTTTCACGGCCATGCAATGTGCACAGGGGGCGCCGTTGGGCACTTTGTTTGGCGGACTTCAAAATAGTACAATTTTCACCAATCCTGATCATTAGGTCAAATAAAATTGAGTTTTCGTTAATGTTCAGGGGGTCAAAATTGAGATCAAAGACGTAATAATAATAATAATAATGGAAACAGTTTTTTTGCTATGTTTTGGCATTTTATTTCTCCCAAACGACATTACCCAGATTGATGCCTTTTTGGTATGTTGATCCCCATGACGGGGAAGGCCTGTGTGATTATTTTCACAACTCCATACCATCCCGATTTTTTGATTGGAATTTTTCAAGAAAAAACCTTGAAGGGGGCGCCAGTGGGTCATTTTTGGCGATAGTGGCTGCGTTTGCACATGGTTAGGTCCAGCTCGAGAATGTGCACGTGCGCCGTATTGGGTCCGTTGCAATCCCACAAAGTCTGTGAAAGATATGAGACTTTGAATTTTGTTGAAAATGGCCTTTGAGTTGCGGCCTTGTCATGACCACGCCCGATAATATTTCCAAAATTGAAATGAGGATTTGGAAAGCCACATGGGTCTGGGACATTTTGGCCAAAAATTGAAGCTTTTGATTGAAAACTCGGGGATCAGGGGTCACAAGTTCAACAGGTACGATTTTGAAGGTTCGAGGTTTGGGCCAAGATGGCCGACTTCCTGTAGAGTTTAGGCCGGGCTCATAATATATTTTTTGACATGTCCTGACGTGGTCTATGACCCTGGCCAGTGTCACCTTTGTACCATGACATTTTTTGCCACCGGGCTCTCATTGACTCAATGTAAACTGCCTGTTTGAGGGGGCGCCACTGAGCCATCTTTGATTATTTTCTCTTGCCAACGCCACCCAAAATTAGACCTCCCGGAGCACTAATTTCTGATACCTGTTACTTGTGTATCGGTCCACGTTTGCTATTTGAATTCTTGCGTTTTCCCTTTTTTTTTACGATTTTAATTAGTCCCTCGCCGGGCACTTCGTGTCCGTTGCTCGGGCCTAATTATAAAGAAAACAAAGCAAGATAGAGGCATGTTGTAATAGACTTTTTTGATCAGTGTGACATGGAGAATCAGGATATAATTTTTGTTTTCACTTTCGTAAAAGTGTAATTTTGCAGGTATAGGTAGGGGGCGCTATTTTTTTGAAAATTGCACAATTATCCAGGCGAATCAGTACGATCCATAGAGGGGCTCATGTGATGCACATATTAGTGCAATTGGAACTTGCATGCTCTTTTGAGTTGTCGTCAAAGAGGCGGGAAAAAGCATGATATTTATTATAAAAAAAACAAAGCAAGATAGAGGCATCTTGTGATTGACTTTTTTGATCAGTGTGACATGGAGAATCCAAATATACCCTTTGTTTTCACTTCTGTGAAAATAAATCTTTCACGGCCATGCAATGTGCACAGGGGGCGCCGTTGGGCACTTTGTTTGGCGGACTTCAAAATAGTACAATTTTCACCAATCCTGATCATTAGGTCAAATAAAATTGAGTTTTCGTTAATGTTCAGGGGGTCAAAATTGAGATCAAAGACGTAATAATAATAATAATAATGGAAACAGTTTTTTTGCTATGTTTTGGCATTTTATTTCTCCCAAACGACATTACCCAGATTGATGCCTTTTTGGTATGTTGATCCCCATGACGGGGAAGGCCTGTGTGATTATTTTCACAACTCCATACCATCCCGATTTTTTGATTGGAATTTTTCAAGAAAAAACCTTGAAGGGGGCGCCAGTGGGTCATTTTTGGCGATAGTGGCTGCGTTTGCACATGGTTAGGTCCAGCTCGAGAATGTGCACGTGCGCCGTATTGGGTCCGTTGCAATCCCACAAAGTCTGTGAAAGATATGAGACTTTGAATTTTGTTGAAAATGGCCTTTGAGTTGCGGCCTTGTCATGACCACGCCCGATAATATTTCCAAAATTGAAATGAGGATTTGGAAAGCCACATGGGTCTGGGACATTTTGGCCAAAAATTGAAGCTTTTGATTGAAAACTCGGGGATCAGGGGTCACAAGTTCAACAGGTACGATTTTGAAGGTTCGAGGTTTGGGCCAAGATGGCCGACTTCCTGTAGAGTTTAGGCCGGGCTCATAATATATTTTTTGACATGTCCTGACGTGGTCTATGACCCTGGCCAGTGTCACCTTTGTACCATGACATTTTTTGCCACCGGGCTCTCATTGACTCAATGTAAACTGCCTGTTTGAGGGGGCGCCACTGAGCCATCTTTGATTATTTTCTCTTGCCAACGCCACCCAAAATTAGACCTCCCGGAGCACTAATTTCTGATACCTGTTACTTGTGTATCGGTCCACGTTTGCTATTTGAATTCTTGCGTTTTCCCCTTTTTTTTTACGATTTTAATTAGTCCCTCGCCGGGCACTTCGTGTCCGTTGCTCGGGCCTAATTATAAAGAAAACAAAGCAAGATAGAGGCATGTTGTAATAGACTTTTTTGATCAGTGTGACATGGAGAATCAGGATATAATTTTTGTTTTCACTTTCGTAAAAGTGTAATTTTGCAGGTATAGGTAGGGGGCGCTATTTTTTGAAAATTGCACAATTATCCAGGCGAATCAGTACGATCCATAGAGGGGCTCATGTGATGCACATATTAGTGCAATTGGAACTTGCATGCTCTTTTGAGTTGTCGTCAAAGAGGCGGGAAAAAGCATGATATTTATTATAAAAAAAACAAAGCAAGATAGAGGCATCTTGTGATTGACTTTTTTGATCAGTGTGACATGGAGAATCCAAATATACCCTTTGTTTTCACTTCTGTGAAAATAAATCTTTCACGGCCATGCAATGTGCACAGGGGGCGCCGTTGGGCACTTTGTTTGGCGGACTTCAAAATAGTACAATTTTCACCAATCCTGATCATTAGGTCAAATAAAATTGAGTTTTCGTTAATGTTCAGGGGGTCAAAATTGAGATCAAAGACGTAATAATAATAATAATAATGGAAACAGTTTTTTTGCTATGTTTTGGCATTTTATTTCTCCCAAACGACATTACCCAGATTGATGCCTTTTTGGTATGTTGATCCCCATGACGGGGAAGGCCTGTGTGATTATTTTCACAACTCCATACCATCCCGATTTTTTGATTGGAATTTTTCAAGAAAAAACCTTGAAGGGGGCGCCAGTGGGTCATTTTTGGCGATAGTGGCTGCGTTTGCACATGGTTAGGTCCAGCTCGAGAATGTGCACGTGCGCCGTATTGGGTCCGTTGCAATCCCACAAAGTCTGTGAAAGATATGAGACTTTGAATTTTGTTGAAAATGGCCTTTGAGTTGCGGCCTTGTCATGACCACGCCCGATAATATTTCCAAAATTGAAATGAGGATTTGGAAAGCCACATGGGTCTGGGACATTTTGGCCAAAAATTGAAGCTTTTGATTGAAAACTCGGGGATCAGGGGTCACAAGTTCAACAGGTACGATTTTGAAGGTTCGAGGTTTGGGCCAAGATGGCCGACTTCCTGTAGAGTTTAGGCCGGGCTCATAATATATTTTTTGACATGTCCTGACGTGGTCTATGACCCTGGCCAGTGTCACCTTTGTACCATGACATTTTTTG
>JAJBBP010000103.1:0-34636 GCA_021464625.1 Proterorhinus semilunaris | reverse complement strand
CATTGTTTTTCATCTTAGTTCACCTTGGTCTTGCCAGAACAAAGAATGTCCAGCATTTTCCATGCAAGGTTTTCGTTAATCTCTTACTGAGATTGTCGTAGTAAGGGATACAACTTCTTGGGATCACATAAGAGTTCCTTTTTTGCCTAATTTTCAGTTAATGGAGTCTTCAGTTGATCGTATGTGAAACCCAGAATCTTGGGTACCCATTGTTCGGTAGGCGTGATGACACATATCTTATTTCATCTATCAAGAATTTCCTGTCATACAAATGGACAACTCGGTCGACCAGGGTGTTCACCAATCCTTCTTCACTGAAGCTGAATGGCAGGGCGCGAAGTGGAGGTATTTGTCAGTGTGTGAATTTTTTGTATACATCATTCTTCTGTTCATACTGTTCATATATGCCGAACACACTCTTAATCTATCTCCGGAATGAATGCTCATTCTTATCCTTTTGTTTTTCATAAAATAAGTCTCATTTTTTGTTTCATTAATTTGTTTCTGAAGCACAATGTGTTGCATGTGCATCAACATGGTCATACTGCTTACCTCGTTTAGTGCACTTTAGTCCCTCACGATAATGCTTCAAATCCTTTTTGCCTTACGTTGTTTTACTTAAAGTGTCTTGTTGAATGATAGCATAGATGTATTGCACCTGTTTGATAATGTATAGCTGCGAGAGAGCGATTCATTCACGTAAACGTTTTCTCCTTGTTTGATAACGCTCATATTTTTGTGTCATTTTTGGTAGTCGTTGCTTATATATTTTTGTTTGGGTCGAACGATTTGACATTTTACTCTACACACATGTTGTAGGTTAAAGTAAACTGAATTATTCTTTTACGTGTTACGCTAAGAAAATATTTGCGTGGTTCTCAGAATTGCGCTTCTGGCGTATATCAGTTCAGCTTAGCACAAGATTTTATTTGTCCTATCTTTTTTTTTTGTTTGGGACGAATTTTATGCAGTTGTAGAAAAGCTACACGACATCCATGGAATGTCGCTTCTTAACGAAATATTCACACGGCAGTTTAGAACTGTCTCTAACGACGGCAAGCGACAATGTTTCCTTGATTTGTTGAATCAAGTGTTTGCAGGACTTTGGGGTTGCTCAACCGCACATGAATGCGTGAGATGGTTGCTTATGTGACAAAGTGAATCTTCGCTGGTCGTATAAACGGCATGGATTAGCATAAAAATATGCCGTGCGCTAATGCATTGAGCGTTGCTCCCTTTTAGGTAATTGATTTGGTAATGTTGTATTAAGTCCCGCACTGAAAGAGCATGATTGCATTCTTTTTATTTTGTCCACTGCTAGAGCTCGACAACAGACCAAAGAACTGCTAAAGAAACTTGGGAGTATCTTACGTGAATAACGAAAATAGGTGCAAATTATTTGAATGGAATAATGTAACTCGCAATGCCGTAATCATTGTGTATTTATTTTCTTCATTATGGTTTAGACGATGGCTGCAAATAGATAACCATTGTAGCGGACCAAGATGGATTGACTGTGGTGTATGGTTTGTTGTCCGTTGATCTTCTTGTTTTAGACAACTCGGGGTTTCTGGTTAGACGATGGCAACATAAACTGAATTTTAAGCGCAGTTTGAAGTGCATTATGAATTCGTTTGCAGTGCTTGGCATTATAGCTTCCATCCTCAAAAGAACGAAGCTAAAAAGAAGCATCTGATAATGTAATTTACGGCGGATAATAATCTCACTTTTGCATCAATGTTTTCCAGCTTGCTTTGCCAGATAGGCTTCATTTGGTTCTTAGCCCTTGTAGCCGAAAGTAGATGTGGCATGAACTTGTTTACGGCTTCACATGGAGATGTCGAACCATGCATATCGTCATATAATTGTTTCGCCTCAGTTGGAGTAAAATTGGCCGAAAGAACTGCTGCTTTCATCAGATCTATATTAGCACATGTATTACTCATTCGTTCTTTCAAAATATTTCATCTAATCAGAAAGGACAGTAGTTCCATCACTCTGAACCTTTTAGATAGCCTTCACGGAACTTTTACCCTTTGAAATTAATATTTTTCTATTCATGAAGGATGCATCTGCCAGCACACAGTCGAGGCGCGTCTCGTTTTGTGAGTGTAGAGCGAGCGGCTATGTAAAGTTCTACTATAAAGTATATGAAAAGTCGTCCTAAGATTTTTTAGTTTGGGAAAGAGAGGCCCATTCGGTATGATTTGTGTATTATGAAATTTATTATCTATCTTTGCTTGGAATTTCAGACTTCGAACCGAAATGCCTGAATTGAAATTGTTCATGTGGGTTTGCATAAAACAGACATTCAAGGTATATCTATGGTTTCGCCTAAATGTTGAAAGATGTCTGAATTATGTTGTAAAGTACTTATTGCTGCGTAAAGGTTCATGAGACGTAGTTCTCTTCGTAGTGTTACCAAAACGTTTGAAAGCTGCATCCAGAACGTGACATGAATCCAAGTTCTTATTACCTGATTGCACTTCAGACACAGAAGATTCCAAAGTTATTGGGTTGCTATTTGCAGATTGTTTGTTGCGTAGCATTCCAGTTTACGTTTTTACGCTTTCGATGATTTGCCCATGGTAAATATGCTTTCTTAAGAATAAAAAAACTGCAGCTCATTTAAAATATGCATGCTCCGCAATTTGTTACTACAAATATGCCCTCATGCCGTGTATCCACCTTTGCTGATCTAGTAAAAATTTACTTCTTTTACTACGAATTAAAGTAATCAATGAGAATACAGTATAAAACATAGGGATGAAAGCGAATCCGGTTTAACAAATCAAATTCTCTTTTAATTAAAGCTTGTTTGAATGCAATATTGTATGGTTTCGCTATCGTGCTTTTTCTTGCTTCGCACGTATCATTATTCGTAGTTGCGTATTACTGCATTTAAGAAACAAAGGCTTCCGAGCAACCTTTTGTTAACAGCACTTTCCGAGATCAGTGTTTCTGCATTCAACGGATAACGTTATTCTTAGGCTTACGTCAGTATATCTTTATATATCTTTATCGTCTGTTCTGTGTCAAAGAATTTGCTTGTAAGCGACTGTGTTCATTATTGATCGAAATGGTATAAAACTGTTTCAGTATTTGTTTTAAAAACTTTTCACAATTTTACTTCCATAAAAATACTGGAAAATGTTCAAATTATTTTTATTTTCTACTTAACCAAGCTAAAGCGTGCAGAGTGTGATTGCCGCATTTTGTAGCACCGCAATAATACATTACCAGCACCACGGAGACATCCCGTTGAGCATAATGCTAAAATAAGTAGGACCATAACTGCGTTTGCTCAGAAAACGTATTGCCTATTAAGGAAATTTGGTTTCTTGAGCTAAAAACCAATTTTGTGTTTTTAATAACGACCATTCTTTCGTGATTGGTTGTTTCAACACGAAATTTCGAAAAAGCGCTACACGCTTTTATAGAGTCGCCTGTGTTAAAACAATTTGATGATTATTTCGCATGAAGACCGATTGCCCTGATATGCAAAATGGTTTAAAAATTGAGCAGGGTAATTCTTGAAATTCTACCCATTTCCAACATATCTGCAAATAGGATGGTTAAGTGATCTCTTCGAAGGGATATTTTTGAGCCTGGTTTGTGTAATTATTCGTCTACCAGAAATAATCGGCCATTCGACAAGTGTACTCACGGCCTACTGTTTGATGTTTTGTTTTTACCAAGCTGGTTTTGTAACGCGCGCTCGAAATGCAATTGAGTTTTGAAATTTTACTGATTATATTAAGCTCTAGATATGAGTGCATTTCCATTGGCTATAAAATGCACGGAAATCAGGTTGTTATCTCTGGTTCAAACTTGTTGTGCAGTAGTTATTTTAACCCTAAATGGCGTTAATATTTGTACATGCAAATTAATGAACGACGTTAATTTCGACGCCTGATGTTTCTATACCGACGCGTAAGATTTCCAACTCTCAAAGCCTCTACTAAACATGGATGCATTGCCTTGCATATATTTTACTTAGTTTTCAAATCAAAAGCAGCCGTTTTCAGGGCAGTTAATTTTCTTTTTTATACTAAGAAATGTTTTGATGGTGTATGATTCTCTTGGAGATAAGAATGTTTGCGATAAAATTGTCTGTGCAGGCGTGTACGTCTAGGTCTGTTGAACTGCTCAAAGTTGGAATTTGGTTATCTGTAAAAGCGAATACCTGGTAATCCATTATTTA
Source organism: Proterorhinus semilunaris (assembly GCA_021464625.1). Lineage (NCBI taxonomy): Eukaryota > Metazoa > Chordata > Actinopteri > Gobiiformes > Gobiidae > Proterorhinus > Proterorhinus semilunaris. Next base: position 30,432 of record JAJBBP010000103.1, on the reverse strand, counting down.
AAATGGCGGTTCGGCTGAATTTCGCAAATGGATGGCATCTGTATGAACCCTTAGGATGAGAAACGAAGATTTAATCTTGATTTCTGAATCGCATTATGAATGCTGGTACTCATCGCCGTGGAGTAACGCTTCATCAAGTAACATTAATGTGTGTCTGGTGGCTGGTGTTTGGACATGCATTGTGGGTATCAACGTGTATTTTTATGTCATACAGTGATTTGAATTCATGATTTCATTCTTAACTGAGACTGGCGATGTTTTAAATGTGTATCCTTCACGCGCCAGGACATTGTGTATGTACACGTTTGTACCTGCATGTTGTTGATGAAGTATGAAGACAGCTAAATTAAGCTTGTTAAATGAACAGATAAACCTGAAGTGGGTCTTTGTCGCTGCACGGGGTTGGCAAAATTGCATGTATTTTTGCATTTTGCTGAGTAACATTGGACTGTTCATTAGGGAGCTTTCTGAACTTGTGGTTTAGGAATTTCAGGATTTATTGAATCGTTGAGTTTAGGCCAGTCTTCGTACACCGATTGCCTCCAGTTCGAAAATCTTTAAGGTCCTAAACAAGAGTGTTGACAAAGTTGTGCGTAGACCTAACGTTTTATTTTGCAGGTAAAAAAAGACCGGGAAGAAACGTTGAGAGAAATTTCCTTAAAGCATAAGCTGGCGGCCGAACGAACGGCTCATATGCTTCAAACGAAATTGCCTTCAAAGTATGTCTTCTTGTATTTTGTGCCGTTACGTCATACAGAATGTTTGCAGTAAGTTGGCTGAAAAAAAGAAGCAAGCATCTAGCCGAACAATTGAGGTGAGCCCGGCAAAACTGGCTTTTGTTTTGCTGAACAAAGTCTTTTCTTCATGTAGGAGACCAGCAAGCTTGGAAGTAACACGAACAGGTCGTCTTACGTTATACCTTCCACAAAAAGCAACAAAACAGCAAAACAACATTTGGCTGTTCGAGTAAATCAGAATTCATGCCATGCTTAATTATTTTAGTCATGTGGCCGTTGTGTGGTACTTCAGACAATGCCATCGATGATTCCTGTTCGTTGCAAGGGAGAATTGAAAGACCATATAGCCTTTTTGCCGCCGTCTATGTCGACGCCCATTGCCGTGCCAATTGTTTCTTCATGTGTCACCCAGCTTAGACCAGAATCCAGAGCGCGATAATGGATTGCAAGTGAGCCTGCATTAATGTGAAAATTTACGTTTCGATGCACTGCGAAATGTATAATTGAACCTAGTCGAAAATGTTTAATGGTTCGCAAAAAATGAATTTCCTGTAGCTTACCAACGACGGACCGAATCCTAGAGAAATTGAAGAATGCAGTTTAACTACCCATATGTTCAACTTAAGCCAACCGAGTAGCATTTTTGACGAAACTTCCAAGGGGTAAGACAAATCTGGAAACGTTGCCATCATTGACGCAAACACTAAGGTACGAAATATCTTCCTACGCTTCTTCAACGGAAACGCCTGTGCCAGTAAAAGGAGATAAAATCCCAGCTGGGCCAAAGGTTTGTACTCACCTTTATGCGTAACTTTATTGTGTAATTTTACTTCTTGTTAGATGAAGTGGTCAGAAAAGCCCACGCAGCTCAAATGTCCGCTTGTCTTCCTGAAGCCATATTTGACACTCCTATTGAACCAATAAACAAATCAAAAAGAATGAAAAATATGACAATATAAATGAGGCAGATGCAGTTGTAACCGAGCATAAATACACAACAACGCGGAGAACAAGTAGATTCAAGGAATGTCTGACAGTTGTGAAAGGGTATGAAAAGAATAAGAATGGAACGGATGAGAAACATCAACTCATGCGAAGACGACTAACACACGTAGATGTACTGGAGGACACAGCGAATTGCAAACATGCAAACAGGATGTTTTGTTACCTGCAAATCTGAAGATTTAAATTGCCATTTTGTAGTCATTACAGAAAAGAACCAAGTAAAACGAAGCTCACAAGTCAAACAATAAAACAAAGGCACCAAGACTAGTTAGTTATTGCAGTCGTTGCGTAGCGGACGTCTTCGAATAACTAATTTCTAGTCGACACAACCTTTCATGAAGAAATTTCTGCTGAAAACAGGAAGATTTTCTTACGTTTGAGTCAATAAACTTTCATTTTTCTGTTCATTAACCTGCAACGGAACATATAGAAACGATGCAACCTGTGAAATAAAAAAACTGAAAACGCAAATAATGATCAACTGCATCATGTACTGCTTCGTTGAGAAGAACAGCAGAACTAAGAAATATACTTCCATGTAGAAAGATTATGGCGATAATGACTTGTAGTGGATTAAACAAAAGGCGCGAACGACAAAAGGCGCGAAAACAGTTGTTTTCGAAAGCTCCGCACTCCGTTAAGATTAAACTATGCCGTCTGTTTGTAATAACTGCTCATCCTCCTGAGGTAGGGCTTGTTCTTATTTTCAGAACAAATGGACAACACCGTACAAACGTGTGAGTAGAAACATTAGGCGATAATGATTTGTAGTGGATTAAACAAATGGCGGGAACGACTATATTCTAGGCCATCGTTTGCACTGAGTCTGACGACATTTCAGATGTTAATGTGATGCTTTGGGAGTAAGACATTAACGTGACAAGAGTTGCGAGTAAAACCAAAAACGATTCCCGCAGGAATGAAAAAGGACAACGACAGAGTTTGAATTGAACTTTTGTTTAACTCAATGTTTGTTTAATGCCCAATTTTAGCCTCCACATTGATTAGTTTTCTACTCGCAACATGGAGGAAAACGTTCAAGCAACGGAACGTGGCCAAGATAGTGAATCAACTATAACAAACGTTTAAGGAAGCTTACCAGCGTAATATTGTGCTTTGGATAGTTGTGCTCATAGCGACTCATAGCCAATCGTAGATCTTTCGGCATGATGGTAACGCGATTCGCGTGGATGCAGTTCGTGTTGGTGTCAGCCATCACGTTGCACATATAATCCTCCGTAGCTATTTGAACAGCCTCCAAAGCGTCATGGTTCCACCGGATCGAACTGTTCCTGCCCGTAAGACAAATGTCTCGAATGATACGCTGCAAGGGCTTCCTCGGAACCAACAAACCCACAGAATGTTTATACTTTCGTATTTCACGCAAAGCTACCACGCCGGGTCTGCGTCGACGAAGTTTGTGTTTTAACCTTCAGACTTTCAGGAGGACTTTTCGGCTGCCAAGCAATGGGATTGTGTCGTTTAGTTTTCCCACGGAGACGCGTGGATAATGAAGAGTCAACTGCTTCGAGCTTGGCTTTTGTCGAGTTGGATTTCAGCTTCGTTCGCACCACTGTAAAACAAAATGCTTCGAGATTGTTCCTATTGAACCAAAAAACAAAGTGTAACGTTAGATAAATCGGGGTAAAGTCACATTAGACCAATTTTTGCATTTTCCATGCAAACACAAATGACACCAAAACATTACTTATGCATGGATACAAATGAAAAAATAGAATTTCGTTGAAACAGCTGCTAAAAACGTACAGCAATCGCCTACAACACTCATTCTTGAATATGTCTCAGAACAAGTAGCATATAAAGGACATGATAGGAGAAACATATGCATGAAAAAACAATACGGCTTGTAATGGAGTATACATTAGATTCCGGCAGTTTTGCATTGCTACAAAGTTGTTTAGTACAACTGAAGAAATTAACCTGCAATGCCAGCTAATTCATTTATAAAGAAACAACTGCAAAAGCTTTACAACTCTGCCGGCGCGTCTTATCCGACGATCATATGCAAAAATTGCATATCAAATTGGCATGGTCTAAACACAATGGAAAAGACCTCTTAAGGAAATACGTTACCAAGCCAAAAATAGTGTTCATGGAGCAAACAGGCGATAAAATAGACGGGACAAAACAAGTACATATACGTAACACGAAAACCATTTAAACACAAGAGAGAAACGTTGCCTGCGTAAATACAGTAGGAATGGATTTGTGGTTGAAGGGCAAAAAATAAATGTTTCGAAGGAGGTAAACACTGAAACCAGCATAATAAACGTACCAGCGCCGGAAGTGATGAATAGCAGATTAAATTGTTTCGAGAATGCCAGGAAATGCTGCCCGCATGTTTGACTCGCGTCAGGAGGGCGTAGATTTTTAACGCGAACTGTATACTGAACGTTTAAGTACTGAAACGTAACAAATTGGGAACAACCAGCAAGTGCGGACCAACACTTGCTTTCTGCAGTAGCATTTTCATGAAAATGTCCGAGCCAGCCGATGAAGGAGCCAACAAGACGGTGACAACCTGCAATCTGTAAAACGCCAGGAAACGATGGGAAAACTTCAACGCGACAGGCTCGAACAGTGAGGCGGTCGGCGTGCACAAGCGATTAATCACATAAAAGCGTATTGAAACAATGCACAACTAAGACCCACTCAATTGCAATTGGAACCAGCTTCCAAGTCTGACAATGTATAAACATGTGTTACAGTACACATGGTGTTCAGGTTCGCAATTTGTATCTTGAACACATGCAAAACAACTGGTCAGAACACTAGCAAAACCGGACGGAATATTTTTTACCTTAGCGTACAATATTATCAAACTTTCAATGTTGATTTAAAAATACGAGTAACTAATTTGTTTGTCATCGAACAAATGCACCAGGCTGGTAAATTGCCCTCGGGCTTTGAACTTTGAACATTTAAGCTTTGAACAGGCGACAGATTTGAAAATACGCCACCCAGCGTCAATTGAATTGCTGTACGAGAGCAAACATTGCAGTTTCATTGAGACTGACGTTGCGAATTGTCTTCAACAACAACGCACCAATTGCTTTTGCTCATTTCATTATGATCAAGCGATAGTTAATTTCAAGTTTTCATTGAAAGCTGAGGCCAAACGTTGAAAATCAATGGCGGCGGTGTATCATTTCACAAAATGCTTTTGTTCTCCTTCTTTCGCTGTTGTACTGCTGTCTAGTTTTAATGGTTAAATAGAAGCCTGCTGAATTAATTTCTGAACTGTCGACGGCCAGATGTTTTTCTATACGCTGATCGGTTGAACATGAAATCCAATGGGGCGTCTCAAATGCCACGTTTTTGGCCAATGTCCTTTTCCAGAACTGGAAGCCATTGATTCTGCCGTCGGTTTTAACAACTAGCGCTGAATTCGAAAACATGCCCATAATTTTAAAGCTTGTAATTCACGTCTGATTTTCAAATTGGAAGAATATATGTTTAGCACACACAGCTATACATTCATCAGAGCCAACAACATGTTTATCAACGCTTGTGAGCGCGCGCAATACTATTGTAAGAGATTACCAATCGCTTTCTTGCTTAAAACAATTTTATTGACTTTGAGGTTGACGGAAACCATTGTGCACCTTCTCTTAAAACGCAAGTTGAAGTTTGCAACAAAAAGCGTACGTTGACCAAATTAAAGGTATCCATGAAATAAATTTACCTATTTTGGCTACAAAGAAAGATTTATCAGATCTATTGTACCATGCCTTACAAGAGTTTTTTTGTAAAACATAATTCACAATATACATCGCTAACATATGAGACGATCTTCACAAACAAGTAACACATGCCGCAATGATTTGTTGAATTTCAGTGTTTCATGAATATTCGTAAATATATTACGTGCTTTTAACTTAAATAATTCTGCTTGGAATAATTATATCACAATTCATTGCTTTTGAAGTAGTGGCCCTAAAAGTTGCCGTTGGGTTCAAAAATAGACTCTCAATCTATTCAGCTTTCTTCGCCGTTTTTGGAGATTTCACTTTTTTTGGGCATAAGATTGGCATTGATGTTCAGCAACACTCCTCCTTGAGCAATGGTCACTCCATGAAGGAACTTGCTCAGCTCTTCATCATTCCTGATTGCCAGTTGCAGGTGACGAGGGACGATTCTGATTTTCTTGTTGTCACGAGCTGCATTGCCAGCAAGTTCCAACACTTCGGCTGTCACATATTCCGTCACGGCGGCCATATACACCGTAGCAGCAGCGCCAATTGGTTCGCTATAGTTGCCATTGCGCAACAGGCGATGAATACGTCCGGCGGAAATTGAAGTCCTGCACGACTGCTTCGTGACTTTGCCTCCTTTGCCGCGTCCAGTAATATTTTAACACTTGCTACGATCAAGCGTAGAACGAGAGACTGCGGGATTGCGAAAAGCTCTGAATAATTGTACAAGTTTTCGAGGGCGGAGTCAGACAAACCCAACGACCAAGATTAATTTTGACCACAGTTCTCATTGGACAAGCGCTTATATGCGACCGGGCGAAACCTATATAAGATCGACGCTGGGATGGATTTATCAGTTACGCTGTAAATTGTTGCAATTTGTGTTGACTTTGCCATGGCTCCAAAAATTGTTGCAAAGGGCATTAAGAAGGCAGGAAAAGCGCAGAGGGTGACAAAGACTGGTGAAAAGAAAAGGCGACGAGGCCGGAAGGAGACGTTTGCGACCTACATTTACAAAGTGCTGAAGCAAGTTCATCCCGACACTGGAATCAGCAGCAAAGCGATGTCCATCATGAACAGCTTCGTCAATGACGTGTTCGATCGCATCGCCGCGGAGTCGTCTCGTTTGGCTCATTACAACAACCGCCACACGATCAGCTCAAGGGAAATTCAAACTGCCGTGCGACTTCTGTTACCTGGCGAGTTGAGCAAACATGCTGTAAGCGAAGGCACGAAGGCTGTGACGAAGTACACCAGCGCGAAGTGATTTACTTGTTGCAGCTGAATTTTGAACCCAACGGCCCTTTTTAGGGCCACAATTGAAAAATCAGCTGGCGTATTTTCACTGCAGTGTTTTCGAAAGAATTATTTTCAACTTGTATTTTTATTCGATGCCTTACGTGGTTTTGAAGGCTTAAATTAAAATCTAATTCGTTGAATGAGCGCAAAAATGTAAATCGACATGGAGGACATTTTCGGGTTCGTAAGGAATGTGTTAAATGTTGGCAATTAATTTGAACCAGATTCAAAATTATTTTAAGACGATCTAAAATCGACGACAAGCTTTACGCAACTGACGCTCATTACGAACGATTTTAATCAATGTGATTGAGGTAAATTTATGCTGTTCAACTTTAAATATGTAGTAGAATCCGCCAATTTTTATGGATAAACGTTCATTAACGAGAATGAACAGTTTAAGCATTTCGGTAAATTTTTAATCGTACTATGATGCGCAGGTAACGTTTATTTTATTTGTTTTCACGCATACTATGTTTTTGTTTGAAGCAGTCGAATTTAGATGTAATTGAATTTTCTTTTTTAAATCAGAACATTTCATTGTGAATTACTGAAGTTGTGTTTTGAATTACTGAAATAGACTAATTTTCACACAAGAAAAACGACGTCAAAAGAATTTCAGCCGAATACAATGTTCACTTAAAATCAAACATGTCTAACAGATTGCGTTTTGAGTTATGCACGTGTTTTTCATGTTTTCCAGGAAAATAACAATTATTGGTATGTGTTACAGCGCTTAACTGGAGCTTATTAGATATGAAACCGATTCAAATTTAAACTCCAAAGAATTATTAGCTGTGTATTTTTCTCAATTGAATTTTAATCGAGTTATATAAGGGCAAAAAGCGTAATTTCAAAGAATTCTTTTACTGGTTTAATGAAATAGATTAATTTTCATACAAGAAAAACAACGTAAAAAAAATTTCAGCCGAAAACAATGCTTATTTAGAATAAAAAATATCTAACAGATTGATTTCTGAGCTAAGCACGCGTTTTGCATATTTTCCAGTAAGATAACAATGTTCGGTTTGCATTTACAGCACTCAACCGAAACTTATTAGATATGAAAACGATTCCAATTTGAACCCCAAAGAATTTTAGGCTGTTCATTTTCTTAATTATATTTCGGTCAAGATGTGTAAGGGCAAAAAGCGCAATTTCAAAGAAGTTTGTGTTCTGTTGTACTGAAATAAACAAATTTTTACACATGAAAAACAACGTTAAAAGAATTTCGGCTGAAAACAATGTTTGCTTAGAATAAAAATGTCTAACAGATTGAGCTGTATGCTAAGCACGTATTTCACATATTTTACAGGAAGATAAAAATGCTCAGTCTGCGTTACAGCACTCAACTGGAGCAAAGTAGATATGAAACCGATTCCAATTTAATCTCTAAATAATTATATGCTGCGTATCCTTCTCTAATAAATTTTAACCAAGTTACGCAAGGGAGAAAATCGTTATTTCAAAGAATTCTGTGTTCTGTTTTACTGAAATGGACTAATTTTCACGCAAAAAAACAATGTCAAAAGAATTTCGGCTGAAAACAATGTTTACTTAGAATCAAAAATGTCTAACAGATTGAGTTCTGAGCTAAGCACATGTTTTGCATATTTTCTAGGAAAATAACAATGTTAGATATGCGCTACAGAACTCAACTGGAGCTTATTAGATATGAAACTGATTCCAATTTAAACTGAAAAGAATTAAATGTTGTGCATGTCTCTCAATTAAATTTTAATCGAGTTTTTTAAGGGTTAAAAGCGTGATTTCAAAGGACTCTGTGTTTTGTTTTACTGAAATATACTAATTTTCACAAGAAAAACAACGTCACAAGATTTTAGGCGAAAACAACGTTTGCTTAGAACCAAAAATGTCTAACTGATTGAGTTCTAAGCTAAGCACGTATTTTGCATATTTTCCAGGATAAATACCAATTTCGGTATACATTACAGATTTCAACCGGATCTTATTAGATATGAAGCCGATTCCAATTTAAAGTGCAAAAAATTAAATGCTGTGTACTTTTCTCAATTAAATTTTAACCGACTTATACATGGGAGAAAAGCGTGATTTCAAAGAATTGTGCGTTCCGTTTTACTGAAATAAACTAATTTTAAAAAGAAAAAAAACAACGTCAAAATAATTTCGGCTGAAAAAGAACGTTTGCTTAGAATGAAAAATGTCTAACAGATAGAGTTCAAAGCTAAGCACGTGTTTTGCATATTTTCCAAGAAGACAACAATGTTCGGTATGCATTACAGATCTCAAACAGAAATGATTAGATATGGAATGGGTTCCACTTTAAACTTCAAGGAATTATATGCTGTGTATTTTTCTCAATTAAACTTTAATCGAGTAATACAAGGGAAAAAAGCATGATTGCAAAGAATGTTGTGTTGTTTTTTTACTGAAATAACCTAATTTTAAAGACAAGGAAAACAAGGTCAACAGTTTCAGCCGAAAACAATGTTTACTTAGAATCAAACATGTTTAACAGATTGAATTCTGAGCTAAGCATGTTTTTCATATTTTCCAGGAAGATAACAATGTTCAGTTTGCGTTACATCACACAACCGAAGAATAGTAGCTATGAAACCGATTCCAATGTAAACTCCAAAGAATTATATGCTGTATATTTTTCCAAACAAGTTGTTGTTTTGTATGGTAATGGACTTGTTAATTCTCACACGTTTGTACGGTGTTGTCCATTTGTTCTGAAAATAAGAACAAGCCCTACCTCGGGAGGATGGGCAGTTATTACAAACAGACGGCATAGTTTAATCTTTACGGAGTACAGAGCTTTCGAAAACAACTGTCTTCGTCGTCAGCGTCAAGTGTAATGGGGACATATGTCTGTGAACGGTGGTTAAATACAGACAGGGAAGTGGGTAACGAAACAATGACACATGTGTCATCATCGTGTCATTACAACGTGAACAGTGCGTCGGTAGGTCAGAAACAATGCGGGGGTCACTATCTTATGTCACAACATTTGGATAATGGAGCTAAGTGATTCCAAATATCACTGATCTCCAAACCCTTGTCTCTGTTGTAACAAGACGTTCGCCTAATAGCCAGTGCCTCTTTGATCCTTCAGCGGAAGAAGCAAGTCTCCCTCGTTATGGGGAGAATGCAAATGGCCGCGTTGTTGGACCGGCACTGCTCCAGATGTTCGACAATGGCAGACGCCTTCTTTGCCACATCCATCGCCACCCTTGGATCTAGGGTCAGAGGTCGTCCACGAGAATTGGTTTGGATCTCATTGAGTCTTTTCCAGGCATTTTGGTACCTAAGAATAGACGCTTTGTGCTCCCCCAGCCTTCCTTGTAAGGTTCCCCCGGTTTCGCCAATGTACACTCCTCCACATTCACAGGTAATTTTGTATACCCAACCTTTCTTATGTTCCTTGTCAGTGGCTAATATGTCATTTCTAAAGATGCATCTAAGTGATTTCGAGTTCCGGTAGTAGATATTATGTGAACTACCTATCTTATGACGCAAAACCTTGGAAAGGGCTGGGAAAAAGGGAATACAAATCGAGGGTTTCAGCTTTTTGGTTGTTTGTTGTGTTCCACGTTTGAGTGACTTGAGCCTTGATTTAATCTTATTAGTTACCCAAGTTTCCGGGTATCCGTTATTAATCAGTGTTGCAATTATGTGACGGATCTCATTGTTTAGAAAACGTTTATCACATAAATTAACAGCTCTGTCCACAAGGGTGTTTATTAAACCAATCTTGACACTCTCCGGATGAAAGGAGGAGAAGTGCAGGTATTTGTCTGAATGGGTGGGTTTACGATGTACCCTGGTGAGAAGCCGGCTACCTTTCTTAATCATACAAATGTCTAAGAAGGGGATGCTATGGTTGGTTTCCTTTTCGATGGTGAAAGAAATTTGGTTACGGAAAATGGAATTTAATATGTCAAGGAACGAGTCAGCCTTGTCCTGTTTGCAAATCGCCAAGATGTCGTCATCGTATCGTTTGAAAAACATTGGTTTAGTGTCAGATGGACTTTTGTCAAGGCAAGGTCCTCGAGGTGTTCCATAAAAATTTCTGCCATTACGGGAGAAAGAGGGCTCCCCATGGGGACGCCACTTTCTTGTTGGTAAAAAATTCCTTGGAAATGGAAGAAATTGCCCATGGTTAGGCAACTATTGATAAGTAGGCAAATTCGTGTGGGGGAAAGGTTAGTCCTTTCTTTCAGTAACTTGTCTTTGCTGAGAAGATCTTTCGCTAAGTTTATGGTATATTTAACCGGTATGTTAGTAAAAAGATCTTTGACGTCGTAGCTCAACAAAATCTCTTGTTCGTTTAATTTGACTCTCTTTAACTCCTGTCTCAATTCGAGGGAATTCTTGACGAAAGATTCTTTTTGACCTGTCAGTGGTTTTAGGATGTTACTCAACCATTTAGCTAAACGTCTTGTCGAGCTACCAATGTTGGAGACAACTGGTCTGAACGGAATACCTTCTTTATGTATTTTTGGAAGGCAATAAAGTTCAGGTGGTTGGAACTGTGCAGAGAATCTCATTTTGTCTCTGATCTTGGTAAGAGCTGGGTCCTTCTTATTGTTAAGGAACACGCTAAGTTGCTCTACGCAGTTTTTCCGGACATCCTCACTCAGGTCTGACGAGAGCTTTTTGTAGGTGTTAGAATCAAGCATGAGATTGACTTTCTCAATATAATCTAACCTGTCGAGAATTACGACTACATTACCCTTATCTGCTTTCGTGATAATGATTTTTGTTATAACAACATCATAACTTCCGCTGAACACTCACTAAGAGGAGACCAAGGGGCTGTAGTCAAGAAACAAATTGCCTCTTCTCTTGACCTTTGCACACGACGTATAGAACGGAACACGACTAGAACGGAAGATCTTGCCATAAAGACATTGGCACGGGATGACTCTATCATGCTAGTCCTCTTGATTGAAGGCCAATTCCTCGAAGTGTTCCATGAAAATTTCAGCCATTACGGGTGACAGTGGGCTGCCCATTGGTACGCCTTTTGCATATATATATGATATACGTGGTTGAACATCTCCAGTGTCAAATGAATGCCTCTGAACATTGACATGGAGATTTTCATATAATTTTATCAATCGAAACAAATACTCAAGAATACGCATTCGGCCGGCTTCGTGTGCAAAGTGTTTTCGTCATCAGAGAATAAAACTGGCGAAGAAACATTTAGCCAGTGCAAATGGATAAAACGCGCTCACCTGTCGCGTAGATGTTTTGTGCATTGAGTACACCGCTTCAGTGGAAAGTGTGACAGCCGCTTTGAGAAAGTCCATGTCAAAGCCTGCAAAAGTCATACGATGAGAGGCGAACGCTATGCAAATCAAAATAAATCCTACCTGTGTTGTTTTGTGTGCGAAACGGAGGATTCATAATCGCAACGTCAAATTTCTTTTGCCATCGTAAACCGCTCTGGCTGGCAAACGTTGCACGAAATTCGCTTGGTGGCCACAATCTAAATCGTCCAAGGTTTGCCGACACAAATGCAGAACACCGGCATCGATGTCCAAACCGACTACGCAGCTGAAAACTTTCAATACCAAAACAGACCGTAGTGTTCAAAACACACCTGGCGCCTTGGACGCAAGCTCCAGCCGTCAGCATGCCAGTGCCACGACCAAGATCGGCAACAAGCCTCCCTTGTAGTTCGTCAAGATTCACGTCTATCGTGTAAATAAAATAGGCTAAAAGACATTCTGAAAATCAGCCAGGTGCAGCGAAGCTGACATCACCAGCTATTTCGGCGCAAGTGATGTATTGTTACAGACGGATGTTAGGATTTTCGAAATTTGTTACGTTGCTAAGAAAGTGCTCCAAATGTTTGCGCTTCAACTGAACAGTTCGCATTTCGCCCATTGTTAAAATCACCATTGTCACGGACCGAAAGACTATTGTCCGCGACAAGGCGATTTTGACTTGACTCACCGCTAGCCAGTAGCCAACAATTTACTAATACCCAGCCTGCAGGTTCTAACATACAGTAAGATTATAATGTAGGTCATCCATGGATGATCCATCCATGACAACCATCATTTCACAAGAACACACGATACTGACCGAAACTTGGAAACAAGAGAGCCGTGCACGGGTAAAATATTTTAATTAGTCGGCAGATAAGGCCATATAAATTTGTAGCCGACAAACAGTGAGCATAAGTTGATCGATGAAAGCTACGACGGCCACCATTGACTAGAAAGTGAAATTAAGATGGATGAAAGTTCCGCACTCGTATTGACATGTGAAAAGGTAGGTAGACACTATTCAGCCCACAAAAGACTTGCCGCAGTGGCGAGCACGGAAAAACAACGCTGCGGGGATAAAGAGGATAGGCAATTCGAAGTAAAAACCTCGGCATAGAAGGGCTAGAAATTTGGTCTCTTACAAAACAACATAAGTACACAGGGAGTGACAATGCTGAGCAGACAGCACACTGTTGTGTCGTGCAGTTTTACGATACCTGAAAATCATACAGTATGCTGTTAGATTATCCGCTTGTTGACACGTCACGCTGTTCGTTGTTGTTGCACTTGCACCGAAGTAAAAGACGTTCACATTTTCCTGCGCATTACTACATATTTGGCGACGAGGTACTGAACTACATGCAATGCTACCTGGTTTTACGCCGCCATGTCTTTTTCTGGAGCATCCCGGCGCACCGTCTATTGTCTTTCGTTCCTGGATACGCATTTTCGAAAATTATGTGGAAGCTGCTTTTCCTCGGCGAATTTCAGAAAGCTGAAAACGTGCACTTTTGCTTAATTTTCTTGGCACTGAAGGCCAACGTCTATTCTACTTGCTACCTGCCGTGGAAGACTCGTACGCATCCACTGTAAATGCTTTGTCCAATTTCTCTACCCCTAAGGTGAATCTGTGTGCAGAAAGACATCGTTTTCGTTGCAGGATACAATTACCGAATGATGCATTTGATGACTACATTGCTGATTTACGAGAAATGGTCATAACCTGTTCATTTGGCAATGTGGAAGAGGAAATGATACGTGATCAGCTAATTGAAGGGACAGCATCGTCTGCTGTTCGTGAACGTCTTCTGTCAGTGGAAAATCTGACACTGGATAAGGCTATTCTTTATGCGAAACAAATGGAAATGGCGAAGAAGGAAGCGTATTGCTTGACCTCTACTATTGCTACTACAGATGTAAATGCCGTTAAACGACGCTCACCGGTTGACTTGAACCGTCAACGCGTTGCGCTTACCACGTCATCTTCGCAACAAGTTCTACGACAATGATTTCGCTGTGGTTCCAAGAATCATTTTGCAAATTCTAGCAATTGCCGTGCTCGACAGCTACAGTGTCGCAATTGTGGAAAGGTGGGTCATTTGGCAAAGATGTGCCGCTCTGTCAGTACAACGAAGGACGGAAAGCAAGCTCGTGCAGCCGTTCGGTCGTTGTCCGTTGCCCACGTCAGCACGCGCAATGAACTATGGATTGATGTTCACTTGTCTTCCGGTGGAAAGTCATGTGTTGATCAGTTTTTGCTGGATACTGGTTCTCCTGTATCGATCCTTCCGGAAGTTATCCTACAAAAACATTTCAGTTTTGTTGATTTGCATCCTGCTACTGTTACGCTGCTTACGTACTGCAAAGCGAAGTTGCCTGTTAAAGGATGCGTTACGCTGGCTGCTTGCTACAAGCGAAAAGAGACGACAGCGAATTTTTTTGTGTCCTCCACTGGTACGGCGTTACTTGGCATGGATCTAATTGGTGATCTATGCATCCAAATTCACGGCACCAGAATTGTTTCTACTGTTACATCTACGGCTGTGTCTAAGGACGAATTTAAAGTGGCATGCCTGAAGAACTACTGTCATAGGGTCAAAGTACGAAATGACGTTGTTCCTGTCAAGCAGAAATTGCGTAGGTTACCTCTGTCTGTGAAAGAATAAGTCACAAAAGAGATTTATAACCTGTTATAAAAAGGCGTAATAGAACGGATTGCTGCTTCTGAGTGGGTGTCACCTATTGCCGTTGTGCAGAAGAAGAATGGAGGTATCTGTTTGTGTGTCGACCTGCGAGAACCGAACAGGGCTGTCATCCCGGATTCCTTTCCACTTCCTATCATGGAAGATTTGTTGTTGAACTTGAAAAGGCGACTACTTTCTCCAGTCTGGACCTTAGAGCAGCGTATCTCCAACTTGTGCTTCATGAAGACAGTCGAGATCTTACTGCTTTCATTACACATGAAGGGCTGTTCCGTTTCCGTCGTGTACCTTACGGACTTTCATCAGCGCCTTCAGCATTTCAATGCGTTATGTCTGACATCCTTCGTGGATTGTCTGGTGTTATTTGCTACATAGACGATGTAGTTGTGTTTGGCAAATCCAAACGTGAACACGATATCAATCTGAATGCAGTCTTGAAACGTCTACGGGAGAGCGAAGTGATACTAAATGAAGAAAAATGCACGTTTAACCAAACCGAACTTTGGTTTTTGGGATACCACATCTGTTCCAGTGGAATTCGGCCAGACCTGTCGAAAGTTCCGGCCGTGCTGAATGCACCGCCACCGGCGAACGTTCATTCATTACGCTCCTTCATTGGACTAATGACGTGGTATAGTAAGTTCTTGCCTAATTTTTCTTCCATCGTTGAATCCTTGCGAATATTGGTGAAATCTGATAATGCATTTACTTGGACTTCAGAAGCTCAGAAAAGCTTTGGAACATTGAAGCAATTACTACTTGAAGGTCCCGCTTTGACACTTTTCGACCCGCATTTGCCTTCGATAGTTACCATTGATGCTTCCGATGTGGGCATCGGTGCAGTTTTATCGCAGCTTCAAACAGACGGTTCTGAACGAAATTACTCTGTAGTCGATAAAGAAGCTCTTGCGTGTGTTTGGGCCGTAGAGAAATGGCGTTGCTGGCTATGGGGGTATAGATTCACCCTCTGTACCGACCAACGTTCCCTTCTGTCATTGCTCAGCAGTAAAGGCGCGGATAGAGCAAGCCTGCGCATTGCCCGCTGGTCGGCTAGGCTGACGCCATTCAATTATTCTGTCAAATACAAACCTGGTACATTGAACGTCGTCGCTGATGCCTTGTCCAGACTACCAGTTGTGCATGAACAGTCAGGAGAAGAATTCGAAAGCAATTTTGTGGATCAAGTAATCAAACAGATTTCTGCAGTTGAACAGCATGAATTTGTGAAAGCAACGAGAGAATGTCCAGTCCTGACTCAGGTCGCGTTTTATGTTCAAAATGGATGGCCAACAGAGAAGAAACTGGACACTATTTTCCTACCATTTTACCGTGTCCGATTTGAATTGACTGTTCAGAACAATTGCATCATCCGTGGTACAAATAGACTTGTAGTACCTGAACCATTGCAAAGCAGATGCGTAATATTAGCTCATGAAAGCCATCAAGGTATTGTGCGCACTAAGGCCAGATTACGTGAACCGTTTTGGTGGTCCAAACTTGATGAACATGTGGAAACCTTCATCAAGTCATGCGTGATCTGCAGATCGTTGGACAAAACTGCGGTTTTATTGCCGGCATCATTGCAACCTGTGCCATTTCCGTCTGCTGCATGGGAAAAACTGGCAATTGATATCGTCGGACCATTTCATGGCTGTCGTTATGGTGAGCGATTCGCTATCACTCTCGTTGATTATTGCAGTAAGTGGCCAGAAGTGAAATTCTGTCAGAGAGCTACTACAAACGTTGTCACTGAATTCCTGTCTGAGCTGTTCAGTCGAGAAGGATTGCCGAAAGAAATTGTGTCCGACAATGGAGTCCAATTTATGTCACACGATTTCAAGACGTTCCTGCAAGACCGAGCGATCAAGCACTGCAGGACATCGTTATACTACCCTCAAGCAAATGGACAAGTAGAACGGTTTAATCGAACGCTGAAAAGTTACTTACAGATGACGAGCTATTCCCAGCAGACAAAGATTGATGCTTCAACTGAATTCTTGATGAATGATCGATCGACTCCTCACTCAGTAACCGGACTGTCTCCATCTCATCTGTAACACAACAGAACTTTACGTACAAAATTACACGCTATCGTGGCAGGGCAAACCGCTGACAACAGGAATCTGAGAGAGACAGTTGAAAGAAAGCAACAGAATGTGTGTAAATACTCTGATCGCTGAAAAAGGCTTACATCTTCAAATCTTCGTCCCGGCGACATGGTTCGCGTGCGTCAGCCAGGAACTTTCAACAGAGGGTTTCATTTTTCCAAGCCCGTTGTCATTGATCGTGTTGTCGGCCCTGCGACCTTTAAGCTTTCCGACGGACGAGTATTTAATTCTGCAAATCTTGCTCGTGCCTGACAATCAACTTTACCTAAAGGAATGTTGTGTCGTGCAGTTTTTCGATACCTGAAAATCATACAGTATGCTGATAGATTAGCCGCTTGTTGACACGTCACGCTGTTCGTGTTGTTGCACTTGCACCGAAGTAAAAGACGTTCACATTTTCCTGCGCATTTCTACACACACGATTGAAACATGTGAAAGGGGATAAACTAAGAATTACACCAAGCAGCGCTTGTTGCAATAAAATGCTCAAGGCGATACACTGTTCAAGACGTGTAGCCCTGAGAAACGCGAAACAGCTTTGCGTGCTCTTCAAGCATATACTCGACGATCTGACCATGCATAATCATCGAAAAGGCGAGGTGTGAATTGGACTGCACGATATCAGGATGAATGGCCAAGTCCAAGCCTTTCGCAGCGGCAGCTTTTTTGGACAGTTTCTTTTTGCGTTGTCCAGTAGACTCTTCTATAACCTATAACTTCTATTACAACAATTTGACCGGTAGACGATGCTCTTATGTAAAGAACTCATTCGAATTGAGGTCAGAGATAAAGAACCTATGGATTTCACCTGATGGAATCTTAGTAAGCTTCGACCTCCTTATGAATATTCCATTGGAATATACCATAGAGGTAACAAGGCAGATGCTCCCACATAGGACACCTCACTGAGGGACCGAACATCATACAATACGAGGATGTGTTCTTGGGTACCATAAACAAGGTATTGCCTGACAAAATATCGTTCACAATTGAAAGAGAAATCAGGGGAACGATCCCTTTCCTGGACGTTCGCCTGTCCAGAGAGGAAAGACGATAGAAACCAAGGTCTACAGGAAAGCCACGCATTCTGACCGATACCTCCACTTCATGTCATACCATTCAGACTCAATGAAGATTGGACTGGCGTATACTCTTATCGATAGAGCTATCCGGTTGTGCGACAGGAAATTCTTGAAGGATGAAATCAGACTTGTGCCGAGAAGCCTGTTGGACAATGGATACCCAAAGACCTGGGTTTCACGGATGGTCAATTGACGACTTCACTGGCTGAAGGCACGACAGAAGAAAGAACCAATAGACAACGTCCCAAGCATATGTATCCTTTACTACGACAACCTAAGTAAGGAATTAAAGAAAAAACTACAAGGAAAGTGCACGATCGACGACTAGTTCCCATCCTCCATCAGGGACATTCTTCGTTCAATATAGACCAAAGTGAACGAACATGGAAAACATGGTTGGATCTACGAAATCCTGTGTAATTGTGAAGGACTTTACTATGAAGGATAGGGGAATCTGGAGACACCTTTGGATAACGTTTCAAGGATCACTTGGCAGGCCTGAAAAGGTACACCAACGCCAAGAGCTGTGCAAAAGAAAAGAACAGAGCACCACCGAAATTGGACCCATTGCAAGAGATGATGGCGGCAAAGCAAAGCTCAGCTATCGTAGAACACTTCGAAATTTGCGAATCTGAAAACCGGGTTTTTAATATCCAACCGGTTTCCAGAGAAACGGACTTTGCTAAAAGAAAGGTCAAAGCAGCGTTCACCATCCAAAGGCTAGACTGTTACAACAGAGACAGCGGCGGTCTGCAGGACAGAGCTGTTTGGCAAACATTGATCGACCTCACAGGATGTTGCGCTTCACATAGTCACGTCCATGCTTTACCCTAGGTTTTTAACCATAAACGTCCAATAATATCGGGCATCGCCAAAACACCATTCGCTTATGACGGAGACAGTGGTCTCTGAAAGCTCCGGTAAATGCAGAAATGTTTTCTTGGCCCTTGTCGTTTCAGCTGTTAACGTTTGGTTCATGCGCAATGACGAAACATACGGAACGCGAAAAAAACAAGAAGATCAATGGACAACAAACCGTACACCACACTCAACCAAGGTAATACCATATTTTCCTAAACCGCTGTTTTATTGAACTTTGCCATTGATCATTGACAAATCTAGGTGACAGCAAACTTCAACCATCGCTTTTAAGATCGTGTTAAATAAAAGAGCATTCAAGCATGGCATGAAAGATGGAAAGAAGAACATGATCACCTAAGCCTACACTTACCCTCAAATCGTCTCCAATGCCTGAATATGCAACCATTTGTTAAACTGATTTAGAGGCAACTTTGTTTGGCACAGAAAGGAAATGTGAAGCCTACGAGACTGTCGATTCCCAGGTCATCTCCGACCATAGTACGAAGACAGCCTAACGTTGCTTGACTTCGCAGACAGGACGGGTTGCGGCATTTGTTACGTAGTATGATCGTGGGCAAGGTTTCATGTCTAGTTCTTGGAAAAGGGGATTTTACTACTTTTACTGACTGAGTACCTATAACGCGTTATCTTGTGGTACATTGAACTTCGTTTTGTTGTATTCGAATTGAAACCTAACAATGGGACATGGCCAAGGTTGTGTCAGGAAATTGTTAAGGCCTGAAAGAGAATAAACGCTGTGCCGAAGCCTTGACAGTTGCCCATCAATGTCAACCAGTTGCTTATCGTAACTACAAGGATTTTACACCGCAGTCGGATGCAAATCAAGACTGCGTGTTTTTGCAAAATATCAACAGCACGTTTCTAAGAATGAGCAGGCCAGAAACCTTCTTTTCTTCATTGGTTTTGAATAAAATGCAAATACTACTATGACAACATTTCAGTTGCATGATACCTCGAATCGTCTCCAATGTTAACAGAATCTTCGTTGCTCTGCACGTTTCCTTCCTTGACTGTTCTGCCGCCATGTCGTAAGCATTCTGATAAGCCGCTGCTCGAGAGCACAGCCAATGTCCAAAGTTGTACAGACTTTGGGGCTTGACAACCTTAAGGCAAAGTTCGTGCCAAGCAAAACGATCCTGCGTGGCACGTTTAGCAGTCAAACGGTCGATTATGTCCGCATTCATGCACTCCCCTATGCGATTGAGATCAAATAAATGAGCTCTCACGCGGTCAGCAAAACGCATCAATTGAGATGGAGTCCTTCCTGGTTCTATCCTGTCTAACGCATGCATATGTGCGGCACGAAGAACGTCCCGACGACCACAACTGGCCTTTAGGCTGCGCAGAGCTTCCTTATATGCGTCTTCACCGCCGCCGAAAGCATATACTATGTCCTGACAATCTCCTCTGAGGCTGTTGCGAAGTACTGCCAATTTTTCACCACGTGGGATTGCTGCATCATGGACTAAGGCCTTGAAAACATCTATCCAGGCGAACCACTTCATCGATGATCCGTCATATGGTTCCAACTGCGCTCTAACCGACGACTTGTATTTGGAATCTCTGCTCAAAGGGTTTGCCGATTCTTTCCCAGACACATAAACGTCAATCCATTGGTCCAGTGGGCACGTCATTCGCACGTCACAATCCACAGTTGTTGCATTCACGTCTGAATGAGACTGGCGCGCGGGAGATTTTCCCTGGGCCTTCCAATCGACTCCTCGACTTGCTGCATCATCAAAAGATTGTAAGGTGCTTTGTCCCATTGGCCAGCTGTTCCAAATTATCTGTACCGCCCTTGACGCTATCAACCTGGCCAACTTCCATGGTGAATAGCGCATCGTTGCTTTCTTCGTTGCGCTGCACGATCGAAGGCGCTTCGCCTCTTCTGGAATCCAGGTATTATTCCGCGATCTCTGCGATATGTTCTGCTTTCTCCAGGTACCCAACCTGTTTTTCGACTTCCGTGTCAGCTTCTGTTTCATCGAGAGAATCATTTACTCTCTCGTTGATCTTCTCTGACACGTCGTAAGCTAAACGGGATTTCGTAACCCATTTTGTCCGAACGGGTACTTTTGTACCCACTTGTTAAAAATTGTACACTATGTCAACAACGCAAGCGTTCAATACATAATTGTAGTGACAGGTAGACAATGTTACGGGCTATCTTTCGATGTTTTGTTTTAGACAAACATGATGAAATTGGTTTTGTAAGATACCCTTAAAGTGGACCCAATTTGCAACTTTTTCAACAACCACGTTTAGTTGTTATTGATGCAATAAGGGCTGGACCACGTAAACAATAATTATGCGCATCAGCTGCAGCGTTGTCTGTGCTACAAGTAGGTGCAACTCATGTACAATTTGCTGCAATGGTTATCGAGTTAGACAACTTTTACGAAAGTGGATACAAAAGTACCCGTCCGGACGATACCTATAAAACATTCGAAATTTGTAAAATATTCTTGTCACAAAAGGATGTGCGATTGAAAAACATTTTATTTCAATTGCTTGAAGGAGAACGTACACTAATTTCGAAACAGGCCCATACGATTCGCGTTTATCGACTATCTGATTAAATTACGATGGAAAGTGTGGGCTGAAATGCATGCTAACATTTGACTCCTTTTATTTATGATTACTGTATCAGTTGTTTTTTGAATTGTTATTTGTTATTCCTTATCATGGCTCGCGAATTCCGGTTTCTTTCGTATGCCATTGAGTTTTGTGAAGAACATGATGACGTCGAAGCCATTATTTTGCCACCATCTCCGGGGCAAGTGACAGACGAAAAGACAGGACAGCCATGTCTGGAGACAGATAGTTAATACCTAGAATGATCATCAAATTGGAAATCAATTTCTAGGTTTTTTTAAATGAAGAAGTTCCTTCATCTGACGGACAACGACACCCTACTCCGTGGCGATAAGTTTGCCAAAGTTCGACCCTATGTCGACATATTGCAGAAGAAGTTTATGCAGTTCGGAATTTGGAGCACTAAGCTTACAGTGGATGAACAAATGGTACCATATAATGGAATGCATTCAGGTAAATATGACTCATTCATGTCATATAAAAACATCGGTTTTTCTTCTAGGAAAAATGTACCTGCCGTCAAAGCCAATAAAGTTCGGCTACAAAGCATGGACGTTGGCTTCGACGTGTGGCTTCGTTTACAACTTCAATCTGTATTCTGGAATAAAGAACTGCAAAGGAGCAAAAGAAGTAACCGGATGCGGCCAAAATGCTGTCATCACATTGTTGGACCCGTTACCAGTTACATTAGGGAACTCTTTGTATTTCGACAACTTTTTCACCACTCTAAGTCTGATGAATGAGTTCAAATCAAGAGGATATAATGCAACCGGTACCATCCGGTCGAATCGGCTAAAAGGTGCACCGCTTTTTACTGAACAGGAGATGATGAAAAAGCCTCGTGGAAGTTGTTGTCGAGTGAGTTTCGCTGTATGTGTACCAATAGTAAGCATTATCTTCGTCAGGCTTTTGAGCAAGTGAATCAAATAGCTGTCACCCGGTGGCGAGATCTGAAAGTTGTAACGATCATGTCAACAGAACATGGCTGTTATCCTATGGGAAGAACTGAGCGTTACATTCGTGAAGATGGTGCTCGGAAACGCATTCCGTGTCCAAACGTTGTTCAAAAGTACAACCGTTGCAAAGGTGGTGTAGATCTGTGTGACCAGCAGGTACTTTTTCATGTGCTGTCCAGACGTATTATTGTAAGTTTTAGGTCGCTGCCTATAGAATTCGAATTCGAGGGAAAAAATGGTGGTGGGCCATTATTTCTAATCACATTGATGTTGCAATGGTCAATGCATGGCGACTGCACTGTATCACTAGTGAATCGCTGATGTCATTGCTGGACTTTCGATCCGGTGTAACGATAACGTGGATCAAACGACATGGTCTCCATCGTACTGCCTCCATCACAAACCTCAGAACTACACCTTCTGTAGACAGAGGAATGACAACTGAGTACAGACGTCAGCTTGCAAAGGCCTCCGACGTACTAGACGAAGTCCGTTTCGATGGTCTCAATCACGTTGCCGCGCCAAGCAAGCGACGCCTACGGTGCCGCCATTGCAAAATCAAAAGTGTTACCATGTGTACGAAGTGCGGCGTTCCATTGCATTTGAAATGTAGTCGTTTATTTCACGAAAAATAAATTTAATTTCGCCGAAAACTGTCAAGCTTCCGTAAAGCAAGAATCCTGATTATGAAGATTTTTTCTTAGAACGGTTTTTGTAAAAAAAGTTGTAATTATGTCGTAAAACAGCAATGCTAACACAAGAATATAATTGGCAAGAGGTAGTAGTAATGTGCCTACATCCAATTAGCGCGTGAAAACTGAATTGGTTGCAAGTGTTCAGCAGAGTAGATAATAATCATTCTAAAGTTTGTAGCAAACTGATCGAGACTACGTGACAAAAATCAATCGCATCTTTGTCAAGGGCCATCCTAAATATTACTTCTGTATATGCACAGATAGGGCAGAATTTGGTGATCCGAATAATAACCACAAATTACCATAATGAAAACTGAAACATTCAACAGACTCGAAAAACAAGCAAACGCTTCAAAACAATGTAGTGAATCATCCTAACGGGTACTTTTGTACCCACTTTATTGTGGGAGAACCATGCATGCAAATCAAATTTTTATTTCGAAAATATTAATTGATACTTCAACTCTGTCCATGCATAAAATTTCATGGAAATCCAACTGACAGATATGCCGCCGGAAAAAATGGGTTAATAAACACCCTTGTGGACAGAGGTGTTAATTTATGTGATAAACGTTTTCTAAACAATGAGATCCGTCACATAATTGCAACACTGATTAATAACGGATACCCGGAAACTTGGGTAACTAATAAGATTAAATCAAGGCTCAAGTCACTCAAACGTGGAACACAACAAACAACCAAAAACCTGAAACCCTCGATTTGTATTCCCTTTTTCCCAGCCCTTTCCAAGGTTTTGCGTCATAAGATAGGTAGTTCACATAATATCTACTACCGGAACTCGAAATCACTTAGATGCATCTTTAGAAATGACATATTAGCCACTGACAAGGAACATAAGAAAGGTTGGGTATACAAAATTACCTGTGAATGTGGAGGAGTGTACATTGGCGAACCCGGGGGAACCCTACAAGGAAGGCTGGGGGAGCACAAAGCGTCTATTCGTAGGTACCAAAATGCCTGGAAAAGACTCAATGAGATCCCAACCAATTCTCGTGGACGACCTTCGACCCTAGATCCAAGGGTGGCGATGGATGTGGCAAAGAAGGCGTCTGCCATTGTCGAACATCTGGAGCAGTGCCGGTCCAACAACGCGGCCATTTGCATTCTCCCCATAACGAGGGAGACTTGCTTCTTCCGCTGAAGGATCAAAGAGGCACTGGCTATTAGGCGAACGTCTTGTTACAACAGAGACAAGGGTTTGGAGATCAGTGATATTTGGAATCACTTAGCTCCATTATCCAAATGTTGTGACATAAGATAGTGACCCCCGCATTGTTTCTGACCTACCGACGCACTATTCACGTTGTAATGACACGATGATGACACATGGACACATGTGTCATTGTTTCGTTACCCACTTCCCTGTCTGTATTTAACCACCGTTCACAGACATATGTCCCCATTACACTTGACGCTGACAACGAAGACAGTTGTTTTCGAAAGCTCCGTACTCCGTAAAGATTAAACTATGCCGTCTGTTTGTAATAACTGCCCATCCTCCCGAGGTAGGGCTTGTTCTTATTTTCAGAACAAATGGACAACACCGTACAAACGTGTGAGAATTAACAAGTCCATTACCATACAAAACAACAACTTGTTTGGAAAAATATACAGCATATAATTCTTTGGAGTTTACATTGGAATCGGTTTCATAGCTACTATTCTTCGGTTGTGTGATGTAACGCAAACTGAACATTGTTATCTTCCTGGAAAATATGAAAAACATGCTTAGCTCAGAATTCAATCTGTTAAACATGTTTGATTCTAAGTAAACATTGTTTTCGGCTGAAACTTTTGACCTTGTTTTCCTTGTCTTTAAAATTAGATTATTTCAGTAAAACAGAACACAACATTCTTTGCAATCATGCTTTTTTCCCTTGTATTACTCGATTAAAGTTTAATTGAGAAAAAATACACAGCATATAATTCCTTGAAGTTTAAAGTGGAACCCATTCCATATCTAATCATTTCTGTTTGAGATCTGTAATGCA
Organism: Proterorhinus semilunaris; assembly: GCA_021464625.1. Classification (NCBI taxonomy): domain Eukaryota; kingdom Metazoa; phylum Chordata; class Actinopteri; order Gobiiformes; family Gobiidae; genus Proterorhinus; species Proterorhinus semilunaris. The sequence continues at coordinate 5,376 of JAJBBP010000103.1, read as the reverse complement.
TACCGAACATTGTTGTCTTCTTGGAAAATATGCAAAACACGTGCTTAGCTTTGAACTCAATCTGTTAGACATTTTTCATTCTAAGCAAACGTTGTTTTCAGCCGAAATTATTTTGACGTTGTTTTTTTCTTTTTAAAATTAGTTTATTTCAGTAAAACGGAACGCACAATTCTTTGAAATCACGCTTTTCTCCCATGTATAAGTCGGTTAAAATTTAATTGAGAAAAGTACACCGCATTTAATTTTTTGCACTTTAAATTGGAATCGGCTTCATATCTAATAAGATCCGGTTGAAATCTGTAATGTATACCGAAATTGGTATTTATCCTGGAAAATATGCAAAATACGTGCTTAGCTTAAAACTCAATCAGTTAGACATTTTTGGTTCTAAGCAAACGTTGTTTTCGCCTAAAATCTTGTGACGTTGTTTTTCTTGTGAAAATTAGTATATTTCAGTAAAACAAAACAGAGTCCTTTGAAATCACGCTTTTACCCTTAAAAAACTCGATTAAAATTTAATTGAGAGACATGCACAACATTTAATTCTTTTCAGTTTAAATTGGAATCGGTTTGATATCTAATAAGCTCCAGTTGAGTTCTGTAGCGCATATCTAACATTGTTATTTTCCTAGAAAATATGCAAAACACGTGCTTAGCTCAGAACTCAATCTGTTAGACATTTTTGATTCTAAGTAAACATTGTTTTCAGCCGAAATTCTTTTGACATTGTTTTTTGGCGTGAAAATTAGTCCATTTCAGTAAAACAGAACACAGAATTCTTTGAAATTACGATTTTCTCCCTTGCGTAACTTGGTTAAAATTTATTAGAGAAGGATACACAGAGAAGGATTTGTTCACTTATCGCTGACGACGAAAACAGTTGTTTTCGAAAGCTCCGCATTCCGTTAAGAATAAACTATGCCGTCTGTTTGTAATAACTGCCCATCCTCCCGAGGTAGGGCTTGTTCTTATTTTCAGAATAAATGGACAACACCGTACAAACGTGTGAGAAGGATACACAGCATATAATTATTTAGAGATTAAATTGGAATCGGTTTCATATCTACTTTGCTCCAGTTGAGTGCTGTAACGCAGACTGAGCATTTTTATCTTCCTGTAAAATATGTGAAATACGTGCTTAGCATACAGCTCAATCTGTTAGACATTTTTTATTCTAAGCCAACATTGTTTTCACCCGAAATTCTTTTAACGTTGTTTTTCATGTGTGAAAATTTGTTTATTTCAGTACAACAGAACACAAACTTCTTTGAAATTGCGCTTTTTGCCCTTACACATCTTGACCGAAATATAATTCAGAAAATGAACAGCCTAAAATTCTTTGGGGTTCAAATTGGAATCGTTTTCATATCTAATAAGTTTCGGTTGAGTGCTGTAAATGCAAACCGAACATTGTTGTCTTACTGGAAAATATGCAAAACGCGTGCTTAGCTCAGAAATCAATCTGTTAGATATTTTTTATTCTAAATAAGCATTGTTTTCGGCTGAAATTTTTTTGACGTTGTTTTTCTTGTATGAAAATTAATCTATTTCATTAAACCAGTAAAAGAATTCTTTGAAATTACGCTTTTTGCCCTTATATAACTCGATTAAATACACAGCTCATAATTCTTTGGAGTTTAAATTGGAATCGGTTTCATATCTAATAAGCTCCAGTTAAGTGCTGTAACACATACCAAATATTGTTATTTTCCTGGAAAACATGAAAAACACGTGCATAACTCAAAACGCAATCTGTTAGACATGTTTGATTCTAAGTGAACATTGTATTCAGCCGAAATTCGTTTGACGTCGTTTTTCTTGTGTGAAAATTAGTCTATTTCAGTAATTCAAAACACAACTTCAGTAATTCAAAATAAAATGTTCTGATTTGAAAAAGAAAATTCAATTACATCTAAATTCGACTGCTTCAAGCAAAAACAAAAACATAGTATGCGTGAAAACAAATAAAATAAACGTTACCTGCGCATCATAGTACGATTAAAAATTTACCGAAATGCTTAAACTGTTCATTCTCGTTAATGAACGTTTATCCATAAAAATTGGCGGATTCTACTACATATTTAAACTTGAACAGCATAAATTTACCTCAATCACATTGATTAAAGTCGTTCGTAATGGGCGTCAGTTGCGTAAAGCTTGTCGTCGATTTTAGATCGTCTTAAAATAATTTTGAATCTGGTTCAAATTAATTGCCAACATTTAACACATTCCTTACGAACCCGAAAATGTCCTCCATGTCGATTTACATTTTTGCGCTCATTCAACGAATTAGATGTTAATTTAAGCCTTCAAAACCACGTAAGGCATCTAATAAAAATACAAGTTGAAAATAATTCTTTCGAAAACACTGCAGTGAAAATACGCCAGCTGATTTTTCAATTGTGGCCCTAAAAAGGGCCGTTGGGTTCAAAATTCAGCTGCAACAAGTAAATCACTTCGCGCTGGTGTACTTCGTCACAGCCTTCGTGCCTTCGCTTACAGCATGTTTGCTCAACTCGCCAGGTAACAGAAGTCGCACGGCAGTTTGAATTTCCCTTGAGCTGATCGTGTGGCGGTTGTTGTAATGAGCCAAACGAGACGACTCCGCGGCGATGCGATCGAACACGTCATTGACGAAGCTGTTCATGATGGACATCGCTTTGCTGCTGATTCCAGTGTCGGGATGAACTTGCTTCAGCACTTTGTAAATGTAGGTCGCAAACGTCTCCTTCCGGCCTCGTCACCTTTTCTTTTCACCAGTCTTTGTCACCCTCTGCGCTTTTCCTGCCTTCTTAATGCCCTTTGCAACAATTTTCAGAGCCATGGCAAAGTCAACACAAATTGCAACAATTTACAGCGTAACTGATAAATCCATCCCAGCGTCGATCTTATATAGGTTTCGCCCGGTCGCATATAAGCGGTTGTTCAATGAGAACTGTGGTCAAAATTAATCTTGGTCGTTGGGTTTGTCTGACTCCGCCCTCGAAAACTTGTACAATTATTCAGAGCTTTTCGCAATCCCGCAGTCTCTCGTTCTACGCTTGATCGTAGCAAGTGTTAAAATATTACTGGACGCGGCAAAGGAGGCAAAGTCACGAAGCAGTCGTGCAGGACTTCAATTTCCCGCCGGACGTATTCATCGCCTGTTGCGCAATGGCAACTATAGCGAACCAATTGGCGCTGCTGCTACGGTGTATATGGCCGCCGTGACGGAATATGTGACAGCCGAAGTGTTGGAACTTGCTGGCAATGCAGCTCGTGACAACAAGAAAATCAGAATCGTCCCTCGTCACCTGCAACTGGCAATCAGGAATGATGAAGAGCTGAGCAAGTTCCTTCATGGAGTGACCATTGCTCAAGGAGGAGTGTTGCCGAACATCAATGCCAATCTTATGCCCAAAAAAGTGAAATCTCCAAAAACGGCGAAGAAAGCTGAATAGATTGAGAGTCTATTTTTGAACCCAACGGCAACTTTTAGGGCCACTACTTCAAAAGCAAGAATTGTGATATAATTATTCCAAGCAGAATTATTTAAGTTAAAAGCACGTAATATATTTACGAATATTCATGAAACACTGAAATTCGACAAATCATTGCGGCATGTGTTACTTGTTTGTGAAGATCGTCTCATATGTTAGCGATGTATATTGTGAATTATGTTTTACAAAAAAACTCTTGTAAGGCATGGTACAATAGATCTGATAAATCTTTCTTTGTAGCCAAAATAGGTAAATTTATTTCATGGATACCTTTAATTTGGTCAACGTACGCTTTTTGTTGCAAACTTCAACTTGCGTTTTAAGAGAAGGTGCACAATGGTTTCCGTCAACCTCAAAGTCAATAAAATTGTTTTAAGCAAGAAAGCGATTGGTAATCTCTTACAATAGTATTGCGCGCGCTCACAAGCGTTGATAAACATGTTGTTGGCTCTGATGAATGTATAGCTGTGTGTGCTATACATATAATCTTCCAATTTGAAAATCCGACGTGAATTACAAGCTTAAAAATTATGGGCATGTTTTCGAATTCAGCGCTAGTTGTTAAAACCGACGGCAGAATCAATGGCTTCCAGTTCTGGAAAAGGACATTGGCCAAAAACGTGGCATTTGAGACGCCCCATTGGATTTCATGTTCAACCGATCAGCGTATAGAAAAACATCTGGCCGTCGACAGTTCAGAAATTAATTCAGCAGGCTTCTATTTAACCATAGAAAATAGACAGCAGTACAACAGCGAAAGAAGGTGAACAAAAGCATTTTGTGAAATGATACACCGCCGCCAGTGATTTTCAACGTTTGACCCCAGCTTTCAATTTAAAACTTGAAATTAAAAATCGTGTGGTCATAATGAAATGAGCAAAAGCAATTGGAGGGTTATTGTCGAAGACAATTCGCGACGTTAGTCTCTATGAAACTGAAATGTTTGCTCTCGTACAGCAATTCAATTGACGCTGGGTGGCGTATTTTCAAATCTGTCGCCTGTTCAAAGCTTCCGTCATGTAAGGTAGGACGCTTGTCGTGACTCGGATCAATTGAGCGAGAACAAAGGAGAAAAACATGCTCGCTAAATCTGCTTCTGAACGCTTCACCTAAGTTCGCTTGCTCACGTGACAGGATGCTGCTTACTAGCGCACAATCGAGCTTTGGGTGCGACGGCAACAAAGTTAAAATAGGCCACGGACCATTTGGCGATAATTTGAACAGCAAATAATCCACACATAGACATAGTGGTAGAATGATTCTGCAACAAAAAATGCAAGCAAAGCCAAATTAGTTGACGATGCCTTGTTATCGAAGTGATACGCCTCAGCTGTGATTGTTTTCAAAGTTTCAACCCCGCTTTTAATGTAAGCTGTCGTCTCTACTCGTGTAACATTAACAGGAATATAATGCGCAACAATTGGATTTTTTGTTGCCCTGCTGCTACACAGAAAACGCACAGTTTCAACATAACACAAATGTTGGTATTGAAGAACAAATATTGATTGATGCTCAGTGGTGCGTTTGAACCTTGCTGTCGTGTGGTATTTGTCTGGAATGTCGTTTTTGTCTGTACAAGCGACTAGTTTGAAACACGTCGCTTGTACAGACAGAAAAATTGAATGTACCCAATCTTTTCCACTGCTTGACAGGAACAACGTCATTTCGTACTTTGACCCTATGACAGTAGTTCTTCAGGCATGCCACTTTAAATTCGTCCTTAGACACAGCCGTCGATGTAACAGTAGAAACAATTCTGTTGCCGTGAATTTGGATGCATAGATCACCAATTAGATCCATGCCAAGTAACGCCGTACCAGTGGAGGACACAAACAAATTCGCTGTCGTCTCTTTTCTCTTGTAGCAAGCAGCTAGCGTAACGCATCCTTTAACAGGC
>JAJBBP010000102.1:0-34771 GCA_021464625.1 Proterorhinus semilunaris | reverse complement strand
ATGATATTTGCTTTGTTAAAATGCCCTGTTTTACCAAGCTTGACGGAAAATGGGCGCTTGGTTGTTTTATGCAATTTCGAAAATATCAGCGTAAAAGGTTTTCTAAGAGAATTCTGCAGACTATAAGAAGAATTTTCAGCGCTGACTAAATATCATAAATGTTGCAGCAAGAAGTCAGTAGAGTTGTTTTGGCACTCTTTGAAAATATTCATTTGTTATAATATTGCACACAGCTTTCCCGACTATTTCTCTTAGGCGTATTGATATAATCGGGATGTGGCCATTCACAAAGACAGCTAAGTAAATGACAGCCTGTATTAAAATGTGTAAAAAAAATTGGGACCACATTTGCACGTTGGGTACATGGCGGTATCAAAAAGTGCCCTGTGAATTTAACAGGGGAGTTTTAAAGATGAAACTAGGAAAGCAGCAGGCGTAGAAATTTGCAGCACATGATTGCTTGGCACACAATGCTTTTAACGCATACCAAATTGAGTAAACTTTAAATTGACCACAAAAATCGAGTGTCGTACTCCGCTGAGTACGTTCTGCAAAATCGCTCCTACGGCCGGCTTACAAATTTCCAGGTCTGTTGAAAGTCTGCACTTTCGTTCATTCAAGGAATCTAATTAATTTCAACGCTTTAAACAAACTTCAACCGACCAAACGCAAGAACGAGTGGGTTTGAAATTTGTTCCACGACTTATTCAAAGAAAGTTGAAAATTTGTAAAATTTTCGGCAATTTTTACCTGGCACGTTCAGGCTCTGTAATGGAACATTTCCCACTGCTCCGCTTGGTTTAAATTTGATCAAGTGTACAACAACAATTTCACATCGTGAGTAAATGGCGATCAAAAGTTCTTTGTACGCGAGTAATGTTTTGTTATGAAAACCGTTGGAAGAATAACACTGCGAAAATAACGTGTAGTTAATACCTGCACACATTTCATTAATCTGTCGGTAAGCAGGCAAGATTTGGCTACTTTGACAATCGAACACTTTTTCGAATCCCTTCCTAAAGGTGATTGATTTTTACGATTAGAAAATACAATTTTGTTTCCGATGTTTTTCTTGAACGCGTTTTTTCCTTTTTTACGGTTGTTTTCGTCGTATTGTACTTCCTATGGTGTGTACTGTGTTTATGGAAGGGTTTCCTTTGCAAGCGCTTGTTTTGGTTCGTAATCAAACGTTCGCAGTCATTTCATTGCCTGGGGTGGCTATTTGCAAAGCGTCGTGTGGGATTAAGCGGCGGTGTCGACGTGCCGTGATGAATGCCAGCAGGCGTTTACACTCTTCTCGCGAATCGAGGCACCTTGTTTTCCGAATGACGACGCGTTGTCATGCCTTCCTGTTGCTCACTGCTGTCCCCTGCGCACGCACCTTGTAAATCGCAGATTGAAAATGGATTGTCTGCAATTGTTCGCATCATCCGTGTTTGTTTGCCGCCCAAAATAACGTTACTATCATGATGACGTGTGCCAGTTATTTTGCTGCTTAATTTTAGTGTTTTTTTCAGCTTCAAGCAAACGTGGGTGGAAAATGAGCGGCCATTCATCGCCAACGTCGGAGTCCAGTAGAGGCGGCCGAAATCCCGAGTACTTTCAGGAAACGTTTCCAACGGCTTCCAGCTTCATGGTGAGAACTAATGATATCAGTGCCGTCGGCGATCGTGATTCACTCGACATCGCCACTCTGGTCGAGGTAAAATCGTCTGCCCATGGCGACTGATGTTGGGCTTGCAAACATTCCTAACCGGTGATGGCCGTATGTCGCCATTGTCTAACTGCACGGCTCCTTCGTATCTACCAGTTGCAAATAGTCGCTTTTTCTCAACAAACATAACACAAGCAACGGCTTCAATGTGTGACTAAATTTAGTGCTTGAAAAGATAGCTATTGTGACATTGGTGTTACAAATTTATTTCCAATTTCTGCAGATGAATCCCAAGGAATTCGTCGAACGCCTCACCCGTATAAGGGACAATAAACGGAACGTTCTAGAAGCGATGGGCAAGTTGAAAAACAAATTCGAAGGAAATGTTCGTATCTTTTTCATTTCTTCTCCTACCACCTTACCCATTGCCATTTATAGATGGACAAGAGCAAGTTGCAACGTTTGGTTGGCCTTTACGATGACTTGAAGAAACAGGAGGACGAATATTTATGCATATTCAGATCCGTCTTTGTGAGTGTTCATTGTTTCGAACTTAATTTTCAACTCCTTACCCGGCTCTTCAGCCTGGAAAACACGGCAGCAGCACCGACAGCCTTCCCGGAGCAACGGCAGCCGCTGGTAGTGGAGCTGCCAGTTCACCCACGGGATCTACGGGAAGTCGGAAGGTACTCAAACTCAGCATATGGATATCATTCAAATTTTTCGATCACAACAAACTTGGCCCTGTGCTTTTGTAGATGACCAACTCGGAAAGTTTCGACGGGCAAGGCTTGAAAAAGTCAATGTGGGGTTCGGTATGCGTCCGACGAATTTGGTGGTTGGGTGCATCTAGACTTTTGCAGAGCGTCGGCGATGATAGTTCCTTGTTTGAATTGCAAGAGGCGCAAGAGGCTCTGGTACGCATGCTCGACCAGCACAAAGCGGTTGGTTGCGGATGTGCAAAGCGTTGAGATGAGCACATTTCTTTTGTAGTTCCAAAATTTGGATACGGGCAAATCCGGGGAATCGCAGCCTGTGCAAAGGCAAATACACGACAGGACGGAACGTGAGTGATTCTCGCGAAAAATGTCTACTGGATCTTCTTTACTCTTAGTGAACAAGCAACGGGAACATTTGCTCGTCAAACAGCAGGAGCTTGATCGATTAAGGACAAAGTTGGAATCGTTCAAAGGTTTTTGTTCCCAAGCGAACGACGCAGTAAGCTATGCTGCTCACTGGCATCAGCTCTTCTCTTTCTTCTGCTCGTGTACCTTCGGGTGGTGGTTTTTAGCAGAATTTATCCAATTTCTTTTACGCGTTATGTGGGATGAATAATTGGTTATCCTGGGTAGAAAAGTGTTTCCCTGATTGTGGTGGGGCATAATACGCGGCTGCCTGGTGAAAACGTTTTGAGATGCGCAACGTACGTTCATTTCGTCTGATAAACGACCCCTATGGCGTTCTCTTGGCACACCGGATGTGCACTGCACACGGCTGTTTTTCGAGACCGAATTTTCCAATTGCAAATCTTCCGGTCTGTTGTCGTTGCCAGTCAAAATTGGAGTGCTCTTGCGTTGATTGGCATAGGCTGTGGTAGTCAGCTGTTGCCCGAAGCATTGAGGTGCCGACCGCAGTCGCGTGCCAAACTCGTCGTTGCTGTTGGCAATACGTTTGACCCTGTCTGCGGCTTGAACCCTGCTAGCAGGCATTTGGGGTTTCAGTTGCCCACCAAGACGGCGGCATTTCGGAAACTTGAACAGCAACCACATTGTTGCAGGACAACGCTGGCACTTATGCTTACGATGAGGACACCGTTCAGGATCGGCTCAGCGTTCTGCGGAACCGCAAGCAGCACATGGAAGATCTGTTGCAGGAATTGCACAGGTTCGAGGAAGACGTCGACCAAGGTAAACTGGGCATGTAACGATAAAATTGAATCCTGCTCTGCTTTTTCAGTGGTGCCTTCAACTACCAACTTGAAGTGGGCAAGACGTTCGCTCGGCGTTTGGAAAATCTAAGTCTTCTATTTTCAGCAATCAATTACTAAGCACCAAGACGACGGTCGACTCGAAGAAGTACATTTTTTCTAGTCAAACGTGCCTTTAAATGTGGTGTTGTAGAAATTTGGAAAATCAGATGCAAAATCTTGTGATGACAATCCAACAGCTTAAGGAGGAACAAGCTCGACTGTTGGACATGAAGAATCAACTACTGATGGCCAACAACACGGCAGTGCAACCGTCTCGTCGTAAGCGTTGCACGCAGTGAACAGTACCGCATTACAGTGTTGATTTGTAGCTTTGCCGAATGCATTGGTTGGAAGAGGCAAGGTGGATCAGTTGAACGGTGAACAGGCGCGCGTTATGGCGATGAAGAATCAACTGCTCATGATGAGCGGAGCACCGCCGATGCAGCAAAGCTGTAAGTGTCGTGCAACAATTTCCATAAGACGTGTTTCGTTTGCAGCTCTGGTTGGTAAGGAATTGAATAACAGCCAATCGAAGCTGCCTCGGGGTGATGGGAATGGAAAATCCAGAGGCGGTTACTTTGCGCCTTCCATGGCAAGTTCAATGGCAGTATCGGATGACGACGACGACGAGGACAGTTTTGAACACCTACCCGATCTTTCTGAGACAGGTGCCACTGCGATGGGCAATCTGCTGTCAAGTTTTCACAGGAATTTGATGCCTGAGCATTTTGTCCAAGCTCCATTGCCGAGGGCCAAGAAGCAGTCGTTTGGGCATCTCGATGGCGGCGGTGGTGCACAGCGTAAAGCTTCGGCGAACAGCTTTGCCAATGCCAGTGTGGAACAGCAGTATCAACAGCTGCAGCAGCATATCAACTCGATTCGGGCAATTTTCAAGGAGGTCGCCGTGGTGGGTGCCAACGATGACGCTGCGAATATGTCAAGACAGCAACAGCAGTCAGCCGGCTGCAACTGTGGCAACTACAACAGGGATGTGACCAATGGACAGCAACAACAGCAGGCATTAATGTTAGCTATTCTAACTTGCCAGCAGCAGATCCAGCTGCAGCAGATGGAGCTTTCTTCGTTGCGAAACTGGTGTCATACGGTCATAGGCGATGGCAAGGCTTCCAGCCGCCGGCTATCCGAGGAAAACGCGTTGCATACTTGGACAACGACCCAACCATACGAACAAGAGCCGGTTGGCAGGCACGTAGCCACGGGTCGTCATACATTCACTGGTTTGAATGGCAAAGTGCGATTTCAGATTGGGCTTATGAACCAGTTTTTTAGAACAACGCAAGCAGGTGGTGTTTTCCGATCAGGATAAGTTATCCGCCGAAAGGGAGGAAATCGATTTGGAAGTGTCGGCTTTGATAGAGCTCAACAAGCAAAGACCCAAGTACTTGGTGCAACAACTGCGCCAGTTGCAGCGCCAGTGCTCGGACGCGATGAGTTTGCCACAAAAGGTGAGCTGATATTTATTTGAAGCCTTCGCTGGTGGCAGACTGCTTGATCGGCCCTCGAGTTAAGTGAATGCTTTGCCACAGACTAGGACGATTTGGATAGCTGGGGCAAACATTTACTTGATCCGCGTGCCGAACGACCACCGTCCGTCCTCGCCGCAGCACCGTCTTCGTGTGTCTATTTTTTCTCAATAAGTAACATGTTTTTCTTTTTTCAGCATGGTCAGAGCTCATCGACCGAGTTGTGCGCCGAAGACTTGAAGCACACGGTAATAATATTCAATCATCCTTCGTTTCCTCTGCGTTGTCTAAATGTGAACGCACATGCGGAAGGCTGTACACGCTGCGAATGTTTCTCGCTGTTTTTAAGTTGTGACCAACTGCGAGCGGTTGATTTTTTAATCCTCACCGCCAACGTGGCGACGTGTAGAAGGAAGGAAGCGAATGGCTGTTTTGCATTTGGCAAATTTAAATGGTGTAGATTTTCCAGCCAATAATCCCCGCAACGCGAACGTCGGGGAGACGCAGCGGCGGAAGCTTGGTGTTCCCTTTCAATTTTATGCGTTTGTGAAATGCGGCAATCGTAATAGTCGCTTTTCGCTGAACTTGTCCAAGTTCAAATTGTGAAGGGTTTGGCGCTCTCATTTCCGATCCTACCTTATGCAAGCTATTCGTCGTCTACACCAGTTTGCGTCGGTGACAATCTTCAGTTTGTGCTGCTTCGGGCTCGTGTCATTTGAACAAACGTGCTGCGACATGTTTTCGTCTTAACCACTTGCTTTTCAAAAAATCTCCATCTGTCTTTATAACGTCGGTATGGTCATCTTTTCCACAATGAATTGCCAAGTGTTTGAGCAATAATAATTCAACAGTATTTTCAGTGTTTGTTTCTCTGCAGCTTTATTTAGGGGGTGTTGTTTATACGCAAAATGAGCGCATAAGCCGTTGTCAGTGCCATTCCAGTCATTTGGTAAGGAAAATTACTCATCCTGCTTACGTATTGTAATTTTTTTTAAATCTTGCTGATTTTTTAAGAATAGAGTTTCATACCGTTTCTAAGAGAAAAAATACAAATGATTTGTTTGCTTGTTATTTTTCTTTAACCGATTAGAACGTCTTCGACTTTATGCTTTTCTGCAATCGCGATTGGTCGGCCATAAATTTCAATGGATGAATTTCATTCCGCCAGCGTTGCTGTTGCAATGATTACGAGTTCTTTTCTCCCGGCGTCCCGCGAATGTGTTCACGATGCTCAGGTGAAATTTAAACATGGACAATAGTTGTATATATCTTGATTTGAAATTCGATGCATCCGGAACTGCGGGTTTGCAGCAGTTTTGAGAACCCAGCTATCGCGGACGTATTTTGTAGCTGATGCCAACACACTGGTGCCTTCGCGTAAATCATTTTTCTGCTGTTCTCCCCGTCATGCGTAGCGGAAGAAGGCAACGGTATTTCGAATCAGTCGATTGTTCATGATGCGTTTTCGGAAAAACAAGTTACGCGTTGGAAAATTTGCATAAAAAGTATTCCTGTTTGAATTTTTTAAAGCTGGACAAGCACGACAAGTCTGAGGGAGCGTAAAAATCACCCAATTATATGCTCGTCTTTTAACGTTTACTACCAATTAGCAAATCGTTCAGGCACCCAGTCAGCCTGGTTAAAAGCTCTAAGGACCCTAAACTAAACGACGTCAGATTGCAAAAGTTACACACGACGACACCATGAGAAGATTTGTTGCAAAACGTATACTCGAACTTTTGTAAACAATGAGTGAATGTAGCTGAAAGCGGTTTATTTTTCTCCGTTGAAAAAGCAGAGCAGCACACGCGCTACGTGATGTCAGGATGAAAAGAGTTCGAAGATAGGTTTGGAATATATCCGGCTGAAAGGAAATGAAGTTGCTCGTAGTGCCGCTTGTGCGATTAAATTGAAATAACTGTTTCTCGCTTGTTTCAGGTAGAGCCGACGGTGCGGTCGATGGAAGAGCTGCACGAAGTGGGCTCGTTGCAAAGACGAGAATACACATTGTCAGCCGAGGACATCACGGTCGGTTGCCGCTGCGGCACCACCAGTTTAGTCACGCCGTTGACTTTTTCGTAGATTTCCGCAGCCGATCACGCACAAGCGACGGCGACTACCATGTTTGAACACAAATTGAACGACATCCTGACCGTAGAAGACGACGACGATGAAAACCGGGATGAGCTGGTGGATCCTGTGATTGTTACGGTGGAAGGCATTGACCGCAGCAGTCTGCGCGACGCATTGCTGCTAAATCTAAGCGAACATCTGGCTGTTTTTCACAAGAAAAATGGCGACTTGCAAGTGGCTGTCAATGCGGCACTGTCGGATGTTGCCGAGCAGAATCAGTGAGATTTAATGTGTACAAATATGTGTTTCGCTGGAGGCGTCGCATCGTTTTAGACTCGAACGCGAATTGGAGGATTCTGTGATCGAGATGGTCGACTCAGGCGAGACGACGGAGCAGCATTTAGAATCCAAGTTTTCTGGTGATCGCGACGAGTCCTTGCAGGCCACCGTCGTTCAGACTCTAACTCAGCCGGTTGCCAATGAGCGCTGCGAAAGAATCCACGTCGACCAAGACTCGATCAGTTTGGTTACCGCCATCACTTCTACCTGTAACGACCGCGATGAGGAGAACCAGGAGTGTGGTCACTTGTCCACGGCTGGGTAATTTCAAACATGTAAAGTGCGTGCTATAAACGCCCGCTTGATAATGTCCTAGAATGACCACTTCTACGATCCGCGACAACTCCAGTGGTACGTCTTCGCTGGCTTCGTTGGAAGTCGTCTGCTCGGAGCCTGTTCAGTTCATCGAAAACGACAACCAGGAATACAGTTCCGTGACCATCGACTACAAGGCCGTTCATCCTAATCGCGTAAAGTGCATGAACACCGTTACGGTTCATGTACCCAACGACCGAGAACAAGTAGGCCCGACGACGTGCGTTCTTCACGCCATGACACCGTTCGATTTGCAGGTGAAGAAAGTTGTGCGTTGCAACAAGAACCAATAACACGAATAGGTAACGACGAATATAGGTGGCAGGTGATCAAAAACCATTATACTTGGTGCAGGCTGAAGCTGAATCACTTTTATGATCTGCAACACATAATAAACCATGACAACTGGTTGCTTAGTATGAAAATAATGATAATATAACAATTCAATCTTAAACTGTCGTCCGCGACCAGACAACTAGTCCTTGTAAAGGATGTCGTAATGGCCAGGGCGGTAGAGAACGAAGATGCAAGGAGCTTGGTTGTTCGCAGTGTTGAATGTGTGAATAGTTTCCGACTCGCTGCGGTCCATATATTCAATCAACATCGGCAGTCCTGAAACAGCCCTATTCCAAATGAGCACATGAAATACGACTGGAAGTAAACGAACCTAGAGCACTAATGAGTGCTAAAATGGAGACGTGGTCGCACTCGTGATTCATTGGTTGCACTTCGCGCATGCAGTATTCCTCCAACGTGATGCCGTTCTCGATGAAGCCTTCGAACATTTTTTCGTTCTTTTGCATATAGCCCGTGGTGATCAGTCGCATACAGACGACCAAGTAGTTGGAGCAAAAATTGTCGTTGAACTTTTCCAACAAACCCTTCTCATCCAAACCCGATTTGATCGCTTGTAGCACGTCCACGAAACTTTCGAAGAATTCGTTTATGGCTAAATTGCTGTACCCAAACTCTCCCATCACAGTCTTCCATCCCTCGATCAGTTTAATGTTATCGTCTACTTGGTCCTATAAGCATAACGTTCAAATTTGTTTCAATCAGGCGGGTGGGATGTACTGTAGGAAACAAACCTGCATACAATTAGTACGGTAAGGTAACTTTATAAACATTTACGCAAATAAGACGCACGCAAGTGTTGTGCGAAATGCAAAATCTTACCTTGTGCTTCAGGCAGTATTCGCAAAATGAAAAGGCCAGGGCGCGGTAAAAGCAATTACCGTCGCCGCGGACTCGCCGCACGCAGGTATACTGCGCACGCAGGGCTTCCGCCTTCGCGTAGAAGGCAGGACTTAACGTCTTGTCGTACTCTGACACCAGCGTGTCGAGCGAGCATTTTTCGCCGATCAACGATTGTCTTTCGGCGATGTCTTTTTCAATGCGATGTCTCTGCGCGATGATCTGGTCATCGAGGGCGGCTATGTCGAATTCGGGCAACTTCTGATCGCCATTGTTCATTGCCGCAAAATCTAAAGCACGAAACGTTTGCAAACTACACAATGATCACGCTAAAAATCGCATCGACAAAACAGAAAACGAGCAGACGCATGTTTACTGTAGGTGTTGAACAATACTCAGGGGTGATCGCATTGCGGTCGAATGACAACACGTATTCTGTAGGCAGTTTTAGCGCGCTAAAACGTTGATTGCTTTGATCTTAGTTAGTTCAACAGATTATTAATTTATTCTTACAACCCAAAAATTGTTTCTGAGTCTTGTTTGTTCACGGCTATTAATGCATTAATTTTATAAAGTTGTTTGTGTATTTAAAAATAATAAATTTTCTGGAAAAAACAGATTCGCGTAAAGGACGTAATGTGTACAACACAACACATGTAATATAAAAGAAGTAAGAACCTGAACATTTATACGTTTTACAAAATTCTCGTTGTCCTTCGTTTCTCGTTGTTTTTACAGCGTCATGGACGAAATAAAGCAGCTGCAGTATATCTCATTGGTGTCGAAAATATGCACAGATTTGGAAAATCATTTGGGCATAAGTGACAAAGACTTGGCTGAGTTTTTGATCGACCTTGGACAGCGCAACCCAACGTTTGAAGGTTTCAAGGCCGCCCTGGCGAATACAGGAGCTGAATTCGATGACTCTTTGGTGGCTAGTTTGCTGCGGCGAATTCAGTTGATGTACTATCGTGACAGCGTCAACGATGAGCAGGCGGACGATTTGGATCGTCCCTTAGACGCGGGTATGACGTTGTCGTCGGAGGCGGATAGGGAGGTTATCAAGAAGAGATTGCCGGCTTTGGCGATGCCCAACGAACCGGTGCAAAAGTTGATGAACGACTTGGACGATCTCTTTTCCAAATGGAAGGAAGCCGGAGATCAGCGCGACGCGGAGGAACATCTTGAAACGCACAAGCCTAAGGCGGAAAGCCGGCGCAGGCAGATGAGGTCGCCAAAAAAACGGCATCGACGGAAATCTTCCAGGAGTTGGAGTCGCGATCGACGCAAACGGTCTACATCTCGTAATGGCCGACGTTACCCAACTTTGGACAATGAGCCTCATTTGGGAAAAGTATACGAAGGGCGCGTAACCGGCGTACGTGAGTTTGGTTGCTTCGTGGAGATGATAGGCTTAAAGCAGCGCTTCGAAGGGCTGGTTCACATTTCTCAACTGAAAAATGAAAGGGTGGTTTTGGTGTCGGATATTGTTCGTCGTGGTGAAAAGGTGAAGGTGAAAGTGCTACGCATCTGTGGAACTCGGGTTAGTTTGTCCATGAAGGAGGTAGACCAGCTGACAGGCGAAGATCTCAATCCCGTATTGCCGTCGCAAAATCTCCCGGACGACGTGTCCAGTTTTCGTAATCCCGACTTACCCGGCGGATTGAACAAGTACACGCAAGAAGATAATGGCACGAACGATTTTAAGAATTCCAAACGTGTAAAGAGGTTGTCGTCGCCGGAAAGATGGGAGCTTAAAGCAAGTGTTTTTCATTTGCCTCCCTAATTTTACCTTATGCATATTCATGTTTTAATTATAATAGGCGAAGACCTCCTCAGTGTTCACTCTAAAACGTTTTATTTTTATCACGAATTATTGCCTTAATTTTACAATTTATTTTCAATGCAAATTGTTTGGAGCATTCTAAAATAAGCTAGTTTGGATGAACTGTATAATAGCAATTTTTTCTCTGTTTACAAATTGATAACTTGTTGTGCACGTTTAGCAAATGATGGCCGCCAGCTGCATATCGGTCTCGGAGTTGCCGGATTTTGATGAAGAAACGGGTATTCTCAAGGAGGAGGAAGACGCGGCTGATGAAATTGAAATCGAGCTGGTCGAGGAGGAGGCACCCTTCCTTCATGGGTACGGCAGAATGTACCAAGACTTGGATCCAATCAAGGTAGTCAAGAATCCAGACGGTTCGCTGGCCCAGGCGGCTATGATGCAAGGTGCATTGGCCAAGGAGCGGCGTGAGCAGAAAATACAGCAACAACGAGAACAAGATGACTCGGTTACCACGGGCAACGTGCGTAGATCTTTCCTGGACCCCATGGCAGACTCGGGCTCAAAATACACCAAAACGCTGGACTCGGAGCGCAAACACGAACTGCCCGAATGGAAACGTCATATCACTGGTAAAACTGGGTGTACATGTTTTTTCTCACCACTGATATTTTTGATTTGCAGGTGGACGATCGTATGGGAAACCGAAGACGGTGCTGTCTATTTTGGAGCAACGCCAGTCACTTCCAATACATAAGTTACGGGATGAGTTGGTGAACGCGGTTAAGGAAAATCAAATCCTGATTGTTATTGGGGAAACTGGAAGCGGCAAGACGACACAGATTACGCAGTACCTTGCCGAAGAAGGTTATATCTGTAAAGGCAAGATTGGATGCACACAACCGAGGCGTGTGGCCGCCATGTCCGTGGCGAAACGAGTGGCTGAAGAGTACGGTTGTCGTCTGGGCCAGGATGTGGGTTACACGATCCGCTTTGAAGATTGTACCAGTCCTGAGACGGTAATCAAGTACATGACGGACGGTATGCTGCTTCGCGAGTGCCTGCTAGATCCAGACCTGAGCTGCTATTCCGTCATCATGCTGGACGAAGCTCACGAACGAACCATCCACACGGATGTGCTGTTCGGTCTGTGTAAGCAGGCGATCAAAAAGCGACCCAATCTGCAATTGATCGTCACTTCGGCCACGCTAGATGCGGTCAAGTTTTCCCAGTACTTTTTCGAAGCGCCCATTTTTACCATCCCCGGCCGGACTTTCCCCGTGGAGGTGATGTATACACGCGAGCCGGAGACAGACTACCTGGACGCGGCGTTGATCACCGTCATGCAAATCCACCTAACCGAGCCGCCGGGTGATATCCTGGTCTTCCTGACGGGTCAGGAAGAGATTGACACTGCCTGCGAAATTCTTTTCGAGCGCATCAAGTCTCTCGGCTCCGATGTGCCAGAGTTGATCATTTTGCCGGTCTATTCGGCGTTGCCCAGCGAAATGCAAACTCGTATATTCGAAGCGGCTCCTCCAGGCAGTCGGAAAGTGGTCATCGCGACCAACATTGCCGAGACGTCGCTGACCATCGACGGTATCTTTTATGTGGTGGACCCTGGTTTTGTCAAGCAAAAGGTAGGCGGTGGGTTAATATTTGTTGGTGCTTATTGACACGCCCTTTTACGCAGATTTACAATCCAAAAACAGGCATGGACTCGCTGATCGTCACGCCCATATCTCAAGCTCAAGCAAAACAGCGGGCAGGTCGAGCCGGTCGCACAGGGCCTGGCAAATGTTATCGTTTGTATACGGAACGCGCTTACCGAGACGAGATGTTGCCCTCTCCGGTGCCTGAAATTCAAAGAACGAATCTGGCCAGCACACTATTGCAGCTGAAGGCGATGGGCATTAACAATTTGGTGGAATTTGACTTTATGGATCCTCCGCCTATGGAAGCTATGATCATGGCGTTGGAGCAGTTGCATTCTTTGAGCGCCTTGGACGACGAGGGCCTGTTGACTCGACTCGGCCGACGTATGGCCGAATTCCCGCTGGAGCCGATGCTGTCCAAACTGTTGATTATGTCAGTGCATCTAGGCTGCTCGGAGGAAGTTCTGACAATCGTTTCCATGCTTTCCGTGCAGAACGTCTTCTACAGGCCAAAGGTGGTGTTTCTCACCGCCTATTTGCGTGTCATTGGATCATTGTTGTAGGATAAGCAAGAAATTGCGGATCAGAAAAAGTCGAAATTCCATCAGCCAGAAGGCGACCATCTCACTCTGCTGTCGGTTTACAATTCCTGGAAGACGCATCGTTTCAGCCACGCTTGGTGCTACGAAAATTTTGTCCAAATTCGCACTCTCAAACGATCACAGGTGAGACCAGCCGGCAGCTTTGGTACCGTCGGTAGTGTTGTGTGTTTGTGCAGGATATTCGTAAGCAGTTGCTCGGTATCATGGATCGACACAAGTTGGACATGCTGTCCTGCGGCAAGAACGTGCAAAAAGTGCAAAAGGCCATCTGCTCGGGCTTTTTCCGCAACGCCGCCAAGAAAGATCCTCAGGAAGGCTATCGCACGCTGGTCGACAGTCAAGTGGTTTACATCCATCCGTCCAGCTCGTTGTTCCAGCAGCAACCCGAATGGGTGGTCTACCACGAACTGGTGATGACGTCCAAGGAGTACATGCGCGAGGTGTGCGCCGTCGAGCCCAAGTGGCTGGTCGAATTTGCTCCGGCGTTTTTCCGCTTCGGCAATCCGACCAAATTGAGCAAGTTCAAGAAGGGACAAAAGATTGATCCTTTGCACAACAAGTACGAGGATATGAATGCCTGGCGCATATCGCGTGTGAAGAAGAAGATTTACAATCCTAATCGATAGACACAGCAGCCGTTGTGTTTTGTACATGAGTAAAATTTCTCCTTCTGCATCGCTACCTTATCGTGGTGAAGGGGTTTATGTACTTCAATGAAGCGGTGAGCTTCGCCATGCAGGGTCACCCAGAATGGGTAAGTGATAGCAGAGCGATTAGTCAATTTGTGGTCCACTGGACAAGGAACTGCCAACCCAATCCAGTATCTTTGCAACAAAAAACCTTATGGATAATCACAACTGGAAAGAGCAGAGGGCAATTACGAGTAGCACCAGAGCTAATGAAGTGGTTGGAGCAAAGCTAAGAACTGCAGCTGCAGATATGTCTGGAGAGAGAAAGAAAGTCAGTTGCAGTTCAGCATAAGAACCTAGAATGTTAGAACTATGAATCAAGAAAAACTGGACGCGGTCAAACATGGAATGACAAGATTGAACATTGATATCCTGGGAGTTAGTGAACTTAAATGGATAGGAATGGAGCATTTCATATGTGACAACCACCAGATCTTCTACTGTGGTCAACAAACCCGCGCAATAAATTAAGTAGCCCCCATAATCAGTCGAATGGTGGCCAAAGGAATGATTCAGGGAAAACTTTGCTGACGCCTAACCACAACCAAACGTTTAGTGAATGCAGAGTATTGGCAAATTTGTTCTTGTTTTGGCATTCAGTCGTGTCGGACTCTCCTTGATCCTACGTACCGCAGCGCGCAGACACCTCTGTCGGCCACTGTCCTCAGAACTCCTTGAAACTGATGTTCATTGCTTCACTGGTCTCATCTATCCATCTCCTTTTCTGGTGTCCCCTTCTTCGTGTGCCCTCCATCTTTCCCAGCATGCGAGTCTTCTCTAAGAAATCCGGTTTTCTCATGATATGGACAAAAATTTAAGCTGCAGCCTCATCCTCAAACCTTCCAAAATGCAGTTTGGCTTGATTTCCTGAAGTTTTTATTTATTGGATCTTCTTGCAGTCCAAGGGACTCTAAGCAGTTTTCTCCACCACCACAATTCAAAGGCCTTCTTTATGCTCTAGTCTCACAACTATATCTAACTACTGCGAATACCACGGTTCTAACTAGGCGGACTTTTGTTGAAAATTTAGTATGTTTACTTTTTAATAGCTTATCCACAGTTTTCCTCCCAGAAACAAACATTTATTCATGGTTGCAGTCACCATCTGCAGAAATTCCGAATCCCAGGAAAATAAAATTTGTCACTGCTTCCGCTTTTCCCCATTTATTTGCCAGCCACCGAAATTGAGATTTGCCGTGATCTTCGTCTTTTTAACGTTGAGCATCAGGCCAGTTCTTGCACTTTCCCGTGAGACCTTTAGCTCCTCCTTACTTTCATCCATCAGAGTAGAATCTGAAGTTGTTGATATTTATCACAGCAATTTTGATTCCGGCTTCGGATTCGCCCAGCCCGGTTTTCCGTATCATGTATTCGGCGTATAAATAAGGTGACAATATACCACCTTGACGCAGTCCTTTCTCGAGTTTGAACCATTCGGTTGTTTCATGTTCGTTTCTGACTGTGGCTTCTCGGTCCACATTCATATTCCTTAGGAAATGAATGAACTGATCTGGCATCTCTTTAAAAACTTGCCGTATTTTGTTGTGATTCACGCAATCAAAGACTTTAGAATGCTGGAAGCAGAAGTAAATGTTTTAATGTAACTATGTTGCTTTCTTTATTCGCCGGCGGTCATTGGCAATTTGGTCCCTTGTGCTTCTTCCTCTGCGGAACCCGGCTTGCACTTGTAGTAGTTCTCAATCCGTATATTGGAGCTGATCGTTTAGGATTTTAAGCATTACCTTAATGGCGCATGAAATGAGTGCAACTGTTGGATAATTGGAGCACTCTTTGGCGCTGCCTTTTTCAGATTCAGATGTAGATTGATCTTTTCCACTCCACTGGAGTTTGCCAAATTTGTTGGCACAAGATAACCATCACCTTTGCAGCATCATCCTTCAGGATTTTGAATAGTTCAGCTGGGATTTCATTAACTCCTGAATCCTTGTTATCAGACAGACTTCCTGGAATTCATCGCACTCCACTATCCAAGATACCCTGCTCCAGCTCCTTGGATAAATTATTCAAGTCATCAACGCTGTTACAATTCTTTCTGCATAGATGTTCCGTGTATTCCTGCCACCTCTTCCAATCTGATCTGCTTCTGTTAAGTACCTACCATTTTTGTCTGACGCCCATTTTGGCATGAAAGGTTCCTTTGAGATCCCTAATTTTCTTGAAGATAGCTCTTCACTTTCCCATTCTGTTATCTTTTTACATCGCTCATCGTAGGATGTCTCCTTGTTTTTTATTGCTATCCTTTGGAATTCTACATTGAGTTGAACAAATGTTTTCGAATCTTCACTACGTTTCGCTTAGTTTTGTTCCTGGGCAGTTTTCAAATTCCCATCAGACAGCCAGTTTGTCTTCTTAGCTTTCCTAATTTTAAGAGTATTGTTTGTTGTCATTTTCTGGTTAACGTCACAAATTTCTGCATAAAGTTTTTCAGACATTTTATTTACCATGTGCAATCCCTTAAATATATTTTTTTACTTCCACTGCATATTCACTTGGTGCATTATTTATTTCGTTACTGCTTGATCTGATTATTTTCTTTTTTTCTTCCGGTTTATTCTTAAGCAAAGGAAAACGACGTAAATTTTCCTAAGGTTGAAAAATATATATAATGAACCACTTCGTTTTATGCAATTCGATGTATTTCTTATTTTTCCATTCGTAAGCCATAACGTTTCAGCCAGTTGATTATGTAGCGCCAGACAAATCAGAGAGAAGCTTTATGCAAATCTGCGCTACTCACAACCTTGTTTTTTGTTTGTTCGTGCTAGGCCCGTTACAATTAATATAAATTTCTGACGTTTCCATTTAAATAAAATCTGGCGTGTTCAAAACGTGTCGGGCACTTTCGCCACAAGCCAATGAAAATTTGTCTCCGGTAATTATTTTTTGCTTATCTGGCCATTTAGGATTTGGCTGATGTTTATATGTTGTTTTATTTTTTTAAATTCGCCCTTGTGCGTATCTTGAAGCTGTGATAATTATACTAGATGTTTTCTAAACCTTGTTTTGTTGTTCCTACATTCTTGAAAATAGCTGATTTATAAAACTTTCTGACATTTCGAGATTTCCACTTCTGGATTACTTTCTCCCTTTGATCCATATGTAGCATCGTCGATGGCTCTTACATGAGCATCTTAGGCGAATGCTTGAAACAACTACCTTCCAGGGCGAATTGCGTTGTTTTGAAATGACTTCCGACTCATGGTTTATCATTGCTCAAAATGCTAACTACTGCTAACAGCCATCGGCAAAGCTACACGCAGATCAACGAGTGAACGTCATCTAAGAGTTAAAATGATGAAATAGTAAAAAGCCTAAAAAAGAGCTACTTTCAGAGCTGCAGAAAGCAGTGCCAACGAAGATGATTTCAGGAAAAATATACTAATCGTCACAGCTTCTAAAAACGTACAATCATGCATTTCGCGAAGTGAAAATGACACATAAATGTTGATAGAATACTAAAGAACCAGATTGACCAAAACATACATTGAAAAATTGAAAAAATAAAATTAAAAAATTAAAAACAATTCAGCATGAACTGAATCCTAAACAGGCGATCGAAATCCCCGATGTCGACTTTTCATTCACTTGTGACGAAAACGCCCATTACGAAAACACATGGCACCCATAGAAGCTATTCCGAACTATTACAACTTGCGCACAGTTTCCTACTGTATATAATTGCTCAAGTGTTCTGCTTTTAGTTTGTAAGATTGTCCAGACTGTGGTTTGGTAAACATTTCTATGAGCATGTTTAAAATATTCTAGCCAAAACAACACCGTAGCGTATTGTTCATCATCTTATACGAAACATCCTGTTAGTCTTGGAATGTCAATGTTGAGCTGATGTAAATTAGCGACAATGCCTTCTTCGGCATGTTGACAAGTGTGAAATTACAGGGTATTCCACTGTTCCTGGATCTTTGGAAAACAGCTGTTCGAGGGAAATCGATCGATTCACATATACGGGATTTTACAAGTTCGCGTAAAAACGCCCTTCATGAATTGATTCGTTGAAGCGTGTCATTGCACATTCCAGACGGCACGCTAAAACATATGACGGACTCGCAGCTACTTGTTGACAACATCCCTTCCGAAAGCAGAGCCAAACGACAAAGATTGTGAGCTTCTTTTCTGATTTGCATAAAAGCGTCATGCGAATAGTTTAGCCTGCTTCCAAAAATCATCAACGGTGGAATAGCAGGCATTGTAGGGGTTAGCTGTGTCTTTCCTATAGACTTGGTCAAGACGAGGCTTCAAAATCAAAAAATACCCGCAGGTGGACAACCGCTGTACACTGGAATGTACGGTCAACAAACTAAAGCAGACTTGGCGCTAAAAAGGTGCATTTACAGGATTGACTGCTTCAGGAAGAGCTTGGCACGTGGTGGCTTCCGAGGAATGTATTCAGGTACATCAGGGCGATCGTTTCAAAGAGAAAAACGCACTCATCCAGTTGTTTAAGGCAGTGCTGTCAATATTCTGCTAATCACACCAGAAAAAGCGATCAAACTGTCGGCCAACGACTATTTCCGGCACTGCTTGACCATTTACAAAGGGTGAACCTGCCTGTGCAAATTCCATTGAATGTCGCATCTACTTTAGAGGTACTTTGACATTGCCGAACGAGATGTTGGCTGGTGCAGGCGCGGGATTTTGCCAGGTCATTGTAACCACACCTATGGAGCTGCTGAAAATCCAGTTACAAGATGCCGGACGTTCCAGTGAGTCATTCCTGTCGACAGTTAAATGTATTCAAGTTCAGACGGTTCGATTAAGACGTGCCTACAGAATGCTTTTTAAACAGCCACAGGGACACACACGGCTAAAGTAAGTGCAACACGAATCGCCGTGGACATCGTGAAAGAGAAAGGCATAGTCGGCCTTTACAAAGGCACTGCATCGACGATTGCACGGGACGTCTCCTTTTCTATAATTTATTTTCCCCTATTCGCCCGAATAAATTCCCTGGTCAGTGCAACTGACCTAATAATAGCTTGTAAATTTCACAACTTGCAGGGGCCAAGAAAAAAAGATGGAAGCGGCGAAGCGGTATTTTGGCATTCCCTGCTGGCAGGAAACGTGGCTGGAGCAACGGCAGCGTTTGCGGTCACCCCTTTTGATGGTAGCGTCGATCCATTCAATTCACATTTTGCCACCACTGTGCTTGGATTTTAGTGGTGAAAACTAGATTGCAGTTGATACACAAGCACCAAGGCGATCCTAAATACAAAGGCATATTGGACGCGTTCACGTATGCACGAGAAATTGTGGTAAAACAGTCTCAACAATTTCCTCGTAGGACTATTGCAAGGGAAGAAGGTGGGTCGGCTTTTTTTAAAGGCGCCGTATGTCGAATGGCCGTGATGGCACCCTTGTTTGGCATTGCCCAGATGTGCTACTATTTTGGTGCAGCGGAAAAAATGCTCGGCATAGACAGGTCGTTGAAATAGTGAGAGACATGGTCGTATCTCAAAGAGTGACGTATGTACTTAGTAGGTGTAAATTTAGAATTCCAGTATACAAGTCGGTTTGTTGGATTAAAATACTTCGAAACAATTTTGCTGAAAGTAATACAGTAAAAAAGAAAGCTGAAGAGTACTTACATGAAGACGGGTTCAATCATTCAACGTTTTCATGATGAAATACAGATCGGCGATGAAAACGAGCCAAGCAAATAACACGCTGCAGATGAGACGGGTCTCGAATTGATCAAATGCGTGAAATGCATAAGGCAAACCATGATATGCGGCAAAAAAAGAACATACGACCGTCAGTGCGGTGTTTACAAGAAGCACCAAGTGGCGATTGACTACCGACAGTTCCTTAGCCAAAGACTGAACGTCACTTTTACAAAGCACATCGGTATCCACGTTTCTAGTCATCTCTTTGTAAATTAGATTCTCTTGCTCCATTCTCAAGCGCTCCAGACGAGCCACGAGTTCGCCGCTCTTTTCGGGCTTTGGAAGTTCAGGTAAGACCACTTCACCCATTTTCAGCCACTGCTTGATGGAAATTCTCTTGCCATGAAAACGTTTCAGCGCTCGCAAGGCTCTGACCGAGCAAAGGCCGGTTTTCTTCGCCTCGCACAGATCAACCAGCACGTCAGAGCACACTTTGCCATGATCAACTAGCAATTGATCTGTCAAAGCATTGAAGTCATCGTCGATGATTTTGACAAGAATTTGCATCAAACGTAAAAGCAGGCCGCCGGAAAATTCGAATAAAACAAATGTTATACAGTAATCTTATTACTTGACAATACTTAAGTATATAACTGTATAAAAATAAGAAAAGCGTTTTGTACGAAAAACATTTTGTACACTTAGAGCGTTTGGTTTACTGAAACAATTCTGATTTTACCGCTGTTGATGGGTAAGATGGGAATTTTATTTTACGTGTACCTGCATGCTTTCTACTGTATGCATCCATCGACTTGTTCATTTTTGAAATGGATGCTGGAGACGTGGAAGGTTTGGATTCGGTGTTGCAGGAAATTTTGCAAGAGACGCCGGTACGCGTGTCGTTGTTGTACGCTCCCGAGGAGCACGATGGATTGAAGTTGTGTGGGCTGCATGCAACGGTGGCAAGGATCCTCGGTTCGGGTGTTCTGCCTGACGCGAGAGACTATTTTCCCCGTCTAGAGCTATATCTTTCCTATTCTTTCTTATCTTCTCTTAGCCTACTTTCTTGTCTTATTTCTTAGCTACCCCTCCCCCTTCTCCTCTGTTTCTCTGTACTTCCCCTTTCTCTAGATCCTCTAGCCTTCTTTATTCTTTCTCTGTCCTCTCCTCTCTTCTAGGCTCTGTAGAGCGGTACCATGGTGTGAAAAATTGGTGACGATGTGTGCAACAACGAAGACGGCAGTTTGAGTTTTCCGTCTTTGGAAATTTGGAGGCGAACGCTGGCGTCTCTTTTGGCCACTGCCATTTGCATGGGTAACGTCATGGACGACTGTGTTACAGTTGGCACGCTTTGTTGCAAAACTATTGCACAGCAACATTTTATATCGTTGAGCTGCATTCTGCTCTCCTGCTGCGCTGTATTGTACGAAACTGCGGTCAGAAGTATTGAACATTTGATGACGTGTACCGGCAACTCGGAAAATTGGCGAAATTCTGAGTTAAAAGCTCACTCCAAGAAATTTATTGTTGTTCGGTGGCCATCTTCCGTAAAAGACATTCCCAGCATTGCAAATGCACTTGGACGATGTATGCCGGCTGCCAACAGTGAGTGGATGACTGATTTGCTCGGCCAGCTAAAGACTGCTGCCAAGATTAACGATGAGCAGTTTGTCGAACAAGCGCTTCTACATTTCGTTTTTCCTCGGTTGAAAAGCCTTATGAGTCTAAAGAAGAAATCGGAGCTCCAGTACTTAGGACAATGCCTACTAATGTCGTGGAACGGCTAAAAACAGAATTGCGTACTGTTCGGTCAGTTAAAGGCTTGAATTCTATCCGAACACAACTGAAAGCTCTTCACGACCAACACGACACGAAGAATAAAGCCATGAAACTTGCCACGTTTATTAGACGTCACATGGTGAACATTTTACGACAGAAAAAAAGCCGACCGGTCTGCTGCCTTGCTACTATTCAAACAAGCGAAGAAACGCATTAGGAAAGAACTGTCCAACATGTAAATAAACGCTTTTGTTTTCGATGAGACGAATCACATGAACCATAAGACTGGTTTTGTGTACTGTACCTGCAAATGTTTTAACGGTCGCATTTCTCCGTACTATCTGCGTAGGCAAAGATGGTGTACAGGGTTTATTTTCGTATTTAAGGCTGCCCGTGGACTTGGCTCATCCACATGACTCATCGCGCTAGGAAACATAACGTGGGTAAGTCAATTACGTGTAGCCGATTAAAATCTGTTTACTCTCGGGCCTTGAGTGTTTTTGTAAATTGATAAGAGTATTGCACTTTCAGCTTCGATGACTCCCAGTGAATCAGACCAGTGCAGCACAAGTAATTTGCGTGCACAATTTCAAAATGTGCAACAGCCGAAGAAAATTTCTCCCAGCAAAAAGGCGGTCGGCAAAGTACCGTCGCGCCGTTGAAGATCGCTACGCTCTCAAGTATCACTGGCTGAGGAAGACGATTTATTTTCTCGCATACGTAAGCTTAAAGTCATGTGTTGTACTCGGTATTGTTTACGAGTGCGATTTTTTAGCAGAATACTGCAATTTGTGATGAAATGGCCCGGCTCAATCAACGCATAAAAACAGTGACTGAACAAAGGAAGTCAGTCAATGTTGTTTTCTGTCGCAGAGGTCCGATTTGTACTTTCTTTTACAGATATTTGGCGAAGAAATTTTTAACCAAAGAAAAGGCTAGAACAAAGCTACCCCCTGTGTGTCAATCGCCATCAGAAGGAAAAATGAGCAAATAGATATTCTCGTACCTTCTGAACGACTTGTAATGTTGTCCTTTTGCATTTTGAGAATGAATCGGTATCAGCTGATGTTATTCTTAATTTTTACTACAGTTATGAATGGAACGATGTCGAATCTAATCTAAAGCAATAGCTTATTGTACGAAAGAAGAAACAAGGATGTCCGGACCTTTAGAACACGGAAGTAAATGTAATCAAGACCCTATGGAACCCGCTGTTAAAAAACAAAGAGCTATTCAATGGCTGCGAAAAATTAATGAAAATTACAACTTATCCAAACAGTATCCTAAACGAAGACCCGAAAACAGTTCTATTGTATCACTCAGCCATTGACTGGGCGCAGCGTAACAGGAAGCCGTCAACATGAGATGGCAATAAAATGCAAGAAATAATTTTAACAATCGGTAAACCAGAACATGCGAAGACTTAATTTGCCCAATATAAATACCCCAACACATTGGGAGTCATCCAGTCATTTATGGAATGACCGCCAACTACAAAAAAGAGAAATGAGGTACAAGAGGCAACCTTAAATGCCCATTATATAAAGAAATACTTCCATTATAGATTGCGAGATCAAATATAGAAATTAACAAACTACTCAAGCTATGCAATAACGAGCTGCTTTCCGTTAACATTAAAAAATTCGTCATCCTGATGTTACCCCCAATAATATACGTATTTGTTTCACGCTAACCCTTAAATATGGTGGAAAAAAATGGTCCAAACCCACATGACAGCTATAATGGGAAGATTCACTAAAATAATATAAACTATAAATAAGGAATATTATTCCATTGAAATTAACCTATATATAATTATGTGTATTATTTTAAAGAATTTACGTTTGGTAATTTTGGGAAACTTTAATTTTTGACATATTCTTGGTGTGGTGTTTTGGAACAAGTTTCAGCTGGTGATAAGTGAATTTCTTTTACAGACTTCTGAAAAGGAAACAAGGCAAACGTCCGAAATTACCTACGCAGCACGAAGTGTAGCAGTAAATCATACTAAGGGGTCTCCTAACTAAACGTTTTTGCCAAATTAGGAGCGGAAAACAGTGAGACTGGACCATGTTTTGGTATCATGCCAAAGTTAAGACAAATTTTACCGTAGATTCGAAATTCTTTTCAAGACATGTAGGTAACGTTTGACTTTTCATGCGTTCACGCGCAGTCACGAAGTCGCAATGTGTTGGAAATTTAAAAACTTTCATGGTAACCTTTTCACAACGCCTTTCATTTTTGGAACATTTGTTACTAGGGTTGCTGAACGAGTAGGAGCAGTGCGCGATGTTTGCTGGCAGCTTGTGCCGCATGCATGTTTTGTTGTTTTCGCGGGGTGCTAGGAAAAAAGGACAATTTCGAAAGTTGCTTTTGTGCATGAAGTAATTGCGTATATATTGGAAAGTGAGCATCGTAACAACGACTGGCATCAGAAGCAGCGACGTTGGCAAAATATTTTAGGAATCTTCGGGCAACAAGAGCCTAATAGTGATGATACTTGAACGTACATACAAGTAACAATGAATTCATCTGCTACACTGAAAATGGGGGTGGATACGTTTCACTCCACTTCCTTTCAACCGAAAATGTACCACAGAAACTTCAGGTTTGGTCAGTTCGTGTACCCGTAACCGTAAGCCTTTTGCGTTTTATTTTTCAATCTAGCTATGAAGACGTGAACTGATCCGTCTTAACTGTATACAGGTTCGTTGATATTCCGCCGCTAAAAGTGTGTAATAGTTTTGCAAATGTTGAATTATGCTAGAATGTTCGTGGCGAATATCAAAATTTTCTAAAGTCACTTCCTTCATCATTTAGGCAAATTATAAAAATACGTTTTCCCTAACAATTACGTTCAGAGAAGATTTAAATCAGTTTTACTATTAAAAAATTCTTCCGAAAAGATTGCCATCGGTGACGAACGAAAATAGATTCAGTACGGTGCAAAATGTTTTGCTTTTGGCCCATTTTAGCAGTTTAAAAAACAAGGTTGGAGAAGGAATCTTCTTAATAGACCGGAGAACTCAGGAACAACTTTCTCCGTCATCAACGGGTGATGTTATTTCAATCCCTGATGTTACTGGGCTTTACAAGACCAGAGGTCAAGAGAGGTTCAGTTTCTGTGAGAACAACAGCCATCATCAATGATGGAATGTGTGAAGCATGAAAAGATAGTAAGACCAACGGACAAGAAACCGTACATGACAATCAGCGCATCTTCGTCCGTCACTAACATACGTTTTTTCAATAGGATCTGCAAACCTTCTGGGAACCAACTAGCAGCTAAGGGCAACGTTTGTCTTCATGTCACCCTTCCTAGGCTACAAATGACCCACTTCTGTCACTCTTCCACTGACAGTGTTAATCCACAGCTACAGAGATAGGCAAAGCATCCTACCGCTATTGGACGTGATCGTTTTCAAATCTTTGCAACAGTTTCACAGTAACGTTTTGCTACGCATGTTATATCATGTGTGATTGTTTTCCAGCGCTTTTGCCATAACGCTGCCATGTTGTCCGGTGTGTAAAATAAATTGCTGTGTGAAATAAGCTTTCCCTTATTTGACTACCTGCATGTAAATGATAAACACCCTCATGCTTAAGCACAAAGCAAATAACTGACCTCTTTAATAATTATTATTTTACTGACCATCATTCTCATACCTAATTTCAAACTGTTTTAGCTTTATGAAAGACTTTGGATATTGTTTGATTCTTCCTTTGTTTATTTCCACACGTCTGCTATCAACGCGCACCACGTAAAACTTATACTTCACTAATTTCATTTCAGAGTAACGTTTTCAACTGTTTCGACGTTTTCTGTTTATGTCACATATATGGAACATAGACCACGAGAAAGTAAATGAGAAAATATAAGATTGACGCTCTGATAAGCTCTTTTCCTAAAGGTTTGTTATTGACATTTCAATCAAATTTGCAAGCTGTCTGTTGCTGATAATTCTGAATTCAATAAAGGCACCAGATGACCACCTCCTCGCTCGCTCTAAAAACGCCTTGCAAATTTTAACTTGAAACGATCAGCCAAGGGAAGCAGAGCAGACTATGTATGGTTGTTCGATTCTGCCATAAGCGAATATCATTTGCTATTCGAATCAAATGCACATAACATTAATAGCGTTATCTGCATATTTTTTTCATGTTTCAATAAACAAGAACAGTCCGCTTAGCAATTCTAACATAGTAGCCCAGAATTGGAAAAAATAAAAGCGACTTCATGTTTGATGACTTTGTATAATAATTTAATTCTAGGCCATCTCGTCTTGCGTACAAATATTTTCTATCATTTAGTATTTTGGAAGAATTATTGTTTTGAACTCGACGTCGCAGTGAAAGGTGTCAAAATAAAATGAAAAGCAGATTCCTCTGAATATGTTTCCATCTGTAAGGAACGAAATTTTATGATCGAATGAGGAGCACGGTTTCCTGTCCGTTGTTCTTATTGTCTTTTTGTCCTGCGTCTGTTCCATCATTGGATGATGATGACGGTCTTTTAACAATCAAGAAGGCAAGGATACAGACGAAATCTCTTTAATAAATCAGAGCTTTCAGTGATCACTGTCTCCGTCATTAGCGCATCATGAACTTGCGCAGTATGAGAAGACAAGGAGAACAACGGACAGGAAACGGTGCTTTTCATTTGATCGAAAAGCAGATTATTACATTTATATGCAAAATTGCTCCTGAATACGTTGCGTATGGCTGTGAAACATGCAGTGAACCCTCAATTTTCGCAGTTGAAGCGGAAAGGTGCCACAGCCTTTGTCGCCTCTCCGTGCTACTCTGCGGTTTGTGAACCAACTAGCTTTGCATCCAACGGAAATGAACTGACGCATCAAGTTAATTCTTGTTGTGTACTTTACAGGAATGTTCAATCAATTTGAACATCCATCATTCTAGATGTGAAGAAATCAAAAGCAATATTGTCGGTACAAATCAAGTTTAAGAAAACTTAACATCAAGCCAACTACAACCCAACTTTAACCGCCATAGCTCTTTTGTCACATTTAGAACATGAACAAATTACGTTTTTGCGCAATTTCGAAAAATGCAATTAAAATTGGAAATTATCCTAGAGATGTAACTTCGAACCGAAAATGGTGTACAGGGTGAGCGTTTGAGTGTAAAAAATAAAACGATATTGGTGACATACAGCAATCTCAAATTGAAACAGATTGCCGGTGAATTTTACTTGATCCATGCGGAAGTCTTAAAAACCTAAAACGCTAGATCGTACCTGAACATAATTGCTTAACGACACAAAACGTTCGTGCCATCATGAAGTCGCTAGTATACGCGAACCAAAACAAAACAATTGAAGGAATAAAACAACCCAGGGTTGATAGCGTCTGCTCAATTCTGCTGGGTGGTAGAGTAAGAGAGACATGCACATTGCGAAAGCCTGCAGAAACACAACCCATGGAAAATTCGAAGAAACAATTTATGCTTATCATTCTAGCTTTGAATCATTCGAATCTCAGACACATCGTGGGCAGAAAAGGCAAGAAAATATAAATAGATTTTTGCAATAAAAGCTGCTTGACACGCTGTCACGCAAAACAATCCTTTTCACAATCAATGAACAAACAAAAAATTTAATACGAACCCATGGAAACAGTAAACTTATTCGCAAAACTCAGTCGTACCTAATTGCATCAGCGGGAAAGACAACAATTTTGCCGACCAAATTTAGAAATTCTCCAATCGATAACCCAAAAACACGAGTCGACCGCGGTAACCATCGCATCACTGCTTCAACGGGTTCAGATTGATGTTCCAATATGTTCAAGAAGAAGTTAAACGCAACCTGACCGTTGAAAGCTCGGCTCAAAAAAAAGTCGACAAATGGTCGACTAAACAGATCATTTAGTGCGTCGATGGCGAATAAACACGTCTGCCATTGACTTGATGCGTGGATGAAGGACAAATAAGCTTTTCTGATCCACGGTGTTCTAAGATTATTCTGCGACCGAGGCACATTCCAAGAAGTATCAAATAAGAGACGCTCATCGGCATCCGACGTAGCCGAAGATTCCTCACATATGCCCACATAAAATATTGTGGCTGCAATAGCCAAAGCCATGTTTTTCGGCTCTTCGGCAAACTCGTTGACTGACCAAAATTTGAGAGCAATAATAAGTTGCTGCCAAGGTGCTGGAATACCTTCCAACAGATCAGCAGGAAATTGAACAACGCTCAGCATGGAACTACGACGCTTTTCTTCGTTCATTTCACGAACGGAACTTAAAGACACCGCGTCATCGGCTACAGGCACGACAGAAGCTCGGTACATGTTGTTCACAGGGCGAAACTCTAGCAACGACGTTTTGCCGGTACCCTGCAAGACCATTCCATAAATATATTTGTATAAACTTCGCGTACATTCATAAACGGATGTCTTAGAGTAGTCCTCCATTTTGACTGGCAGAGTGATTTTCAGCGAATTTCTTACGGTAAGGAAAAACGCCGCGGCTGCGCCGATGCCAGAGCAGTAGTCGTCCATCATCCAATAAGGATATTGCACGTTTGCCAACAATGAAGTGGTCAGGCGAACAAGCTGACGCAGAGACAAACTCTTCATTTCAAACTTCTGCAAAGCAACTTTCAAGTGATGGCTAAACTCGGATCGTTCGTCTTCGTCGACACACTGCAATATTTCCTGCAAAGCTTCGTGGTAGGTCTTCTCACTTAACCATATCAAAAAACATAGTAAAGCTGGTTTTGTTAAATAGCCCAGACACGAAGCTTCGATTGGCTTTTTCGCTCGGCCGACACATTGCTGAAGAAATGAATCAAACTTATCAGGAGCAAAACAATCATCTGCAGCAACCACAGCCACAATCCCAAGTTTCTGCCAATTTAAGCAGGGCGTTGAATTTTTCCAGTTCTCTATCAGATACAAAGAACAAGAGATACCATTTTCAAACGTACTATTCGATTCCAAGTCCATCGAGTTGAATAAAACATAGCCTGCAACTAGTGGCATCATCATAAATCTGCTTGAGTCTGACATCACTGGACAACGTAAGTAGTTGGCATAAGCCATAATTGGCTGATATATACTTCCGACGCATACGTGTGCCGGAAATCCATATCGCTGGATAGTTTGTAACATCACTTTAATTAAAAAAGAAGGTGCCACACGCCCCCAAATGGGCGCAGCACTTCCAGAGCTCATCGATTCCACAAATTGTACCCGGTTCGACAGTGCATGCAAACGTCTATTCAAGTACTGGCTATGGTGTTCAAACGATCGGGTGAAAATGAACACCGGCTTGACATGGGCAGCCAATAACCGATCGAAAAATAAGCAGAACGCTCGTTCCATATCATCGTAATCACCTGTAAGATTCCTGTCATTATGGTAGTACCTATGCACATTGTGCATGATAGTGGCCCCGTCAATGACAACCATCGTCGACTTCAATACGTACGATTCCAACAGCTCAGGTCTTTCCTTCACCAAAGACAGAAAGCCACGAACACTCATTCCTTTTCAGCAGTACTCTTTCACCTACAAAAACATATGCTTAAAATATGGTTTAAGACTGCGTAAGAGCTGACCGGGTGACTCCAAGTGGTCAATTCGCAATTACAACCAGCACTTCGACATATCTTGTAAGTGCCGGTGATAGAACTGTGTCAGGGTATAAAGAGTAAGAACGTGTGAAAACAGCGAAAATGCATAACTAAGAAAGTCCGTTAAAACTAAATAGAGCAAAAGTTGAAAATGCTAGGATGGAAAAGGACTTTCTTTAATAGACCGGAGATCTCAGAAACTACTGTTTCCGTCATTAGCGGATGATATTATTTCAATTCGTTGCACACTGTTGGGTTTTATGTATGACCAGGGGCAGAATCAACAGGTGGGGCTCTGTTTCGGCGAACACACCAGCCTGTCAGATCTGCCAAACATAATTTACCCATAGACCCATGATTGTGGCAACTTTTTTTCTGTCCAGATTTTAGACAATGAAGTCATCGTAAATCATACGTAAAACCCAGGATTTTGGGTATTGATTGTTCAGCAGGCTTCTTGATACATGCAGTATTTCATCCGTCAAGAATTTTCTGTCATACAAATGGACAGCTCGGTCGACTACGGTATTCACCAATCCGATGTTTACTGAATCTAAGTGGTAACACGTGAAGTGAAAATATCTGTCACAGTGCGTTGATTTCTCTTTCAATTATGAATGATATGTTGTCAGGGAATACCTTGTTCAGGGTATCCAAAAACATATCCTCCTATCCGTGATGACAGATTGCAAGGAAGTCGTCCACGTATCTGTTGAAAAACTTGTGGATTTGACCAGGCTGGGCTAGAGAGAAAGCTAATACTTCGAAATGTTCCAGGAAGATTTCAGCCCTTATTGGAGACACTGGGCTTCCCATTAGTACGTCTTGTAGTTGCCGGAAAAAACATTTATTGAAGCGGAAGTACTTCGCTTTAACTAAACATGGTTGAATGAACTGGCAAATCTCCACAGGACTTAATGATGTTCTGTCCCTCAATGAGGATAATCTGTGCAAGAATCTGCCTTATCAGCTCTATTGTATAGTACAATGAGACATTCGTGAAGAGATCTTTGACATTGAAACTTACTAAAATTTCATCCAGGGAAATCTGTAAGCTCTTTATCTCACATCTCAGTTTTGCACATGGAAGAATCTCTTACTAGTTCATCGTTAAAAGATGTGGATGACACATTGTAGCAGGTCACTTATGAGACTATTGAAACTTGAAACTACAGATCGAAAAGTAGTAGAATTCGGGTGGTCGGAAATTTTGCGGAAACTTCAGTCTTGTTAGAATTTTATGGAGCTTAATGTCATTTGACTTTTTCGGTTTACTGGAGATAACATCACAGCTCCATTTCTTATATCTTCGAAAGGATTAAGCGTAAGGTTAATGTAGGTGTCTTCTTCGAGACGATCGTATATTTTTGTAACGTAATCTTCTGTATTGAGAATCATGGTGACGCAACCTAACGAAGACGACACTGCCTGAAAACCGGGCACACGAAGGACTCCTATGTGACGTTCCAAGCATCTGTATCCTTTACTACAACCATCTGAGTAATGGATAAAAGAAAAACTACACGAGAATTGCCAGATGTACCACCAGTTCTCGGCTTCTATCAAGGACATTCTTCGTTTTATGAAGACCAAGTTGAAAGAAGTTGACCAACAAAGTTAAATCTATGAAATTATATTGAGCTGCAAAGGACGCTACATATGGAAAACCCGAGGTATTCTTAGACAGAGACTCGACTTGGCGGCCCTTAAAACGTACATGAACGCCAAGAACCGTGCAGAAACAAAGAACACCGGAAGAGGTTGACCGCCAAAACCGAACCCACAACAAGGGACGATGGCAGCAAATCAAAGCTCGGCAACCGAAGAATACTTTGAAATCTGCGATGCTGAGAACCAGGTTTCCAACATCCTACTGATTTCCAGAAAAACGGAATTGGCTGAAAGGAAGCTGTAAGAAACTTCCGCCATTAGAGGGTTGGACTGTTATAATAGAGACAACAGTTTACAGGCTGTGGCGCCCTTTGAAACAGAACTCCACATTCTTTCGACCCTTGGTCATATATGAAGCTCAGCAACATAAGGGTTTGAAACAACATCACCCGTTGATGACGGAAACAGCAGTCTCTGAAAGTTCCGGCTTGTTAAAGAGATTCTTTCTCCATCCGATGTTTTGCAACTGCTAAAAAAGGTCATCATCAAAGATGGAACATAAATAGCATGAAAAGACAAGAAGATCAACGGACAAGAAACCCTACACCTCAACCAATGCATCCTGGTCCGTTACCAACGGAAATCGTTTCGGAAGAATGAACAAAATATTCACCAGGCAAAGTCGTAGAACAGAACGTTGTCAATCGACAATGACTTGTACGCCAAAATGTCGCTCCATGCACCAAATTATGTGCAGAAGAAAAACAGACAAACAGAGTAAATCGCTGCTGGAGAGATAAAATCGCGAAAAAATTAAATGTCATTGCAAAAAGCCAACGTTGTGAACGGGTAATTAATCAAACTTACGAAGCTATTGAAGTAAAACTATTACCGCAAAAAGGGGGTTGTGCCGCACGTGATAGCAATAAGTCGTGTAATTCGTCTAACGAATGCTGTCTGCAGACCGTATTCGGCCAAACAGATTAAACAGAACTCAGTTGATTGTAGTGTAACGTTGTTGGCACGCAGGCAACATCTAGTTAAATGATAAGCAGACTACTACGTCAGTAGTGTGTCGATGCTGGGTCAGTCGGGCTTGAGTTATCCAGTCTTGTATTGTTGAGAATTGTGTGAAGTGGTGCAGACGCTGATTAAAGCCAAAGTTGGATAATCCTTATTACACCAGCATATGCAACGTTTTTTATGCACAAGCAGGATAGAATGCGATAAGTAGGCTATCCCGTGGCAGTGTCTGAATGCAGTGTCAGCTGACTGTGAATCAGTCAGTTCTGTGTTGTTATGGCTGGTATTAAGTTGTATGGACACTGAATAAAATCGGTGATGGATAACAGTTTCGTTTGAGTTTTAAAGTTTATCTATCCTATATACTAAATACGTTTCATATTTATAACTGTATTCTCCATACAAATGGGTTCAGTAAACTGCTTTGAATTTAAATGCTCCTTGAGTTTTCTGGATGTTGTAAAATGTAAGAGAAGATATCCTCCTTTTCAACTCCAAGGGGTAGTGTTTTGTCCTGCACGTTATGTATGGGTGATATCTATGATATTTTATTCCGCCTGTTTTCCATTGCAGTTTTCGTCAGCTCTTCCCCTGCATTCTTATGTTTGACTCCTGTGGAATTGCTCCAGCGGGGTAAGGTTTACCATCCGGGCTCAAGACCCAACAGGTAGTATCGTTGTAAACAAATTTATTTTGGGGTAATACACGACAAAGTTCCCCGATCCTGCCTCAGGCTGTTTTGACGGCAAAGCATATTCATATGTTCAGCATGAATAGGGTTGGCAGGCATTTTACGGAAATTGGTTTAAGCTACTCACATTACAAAAGGTATTATAAAAATGAAAGGGGCAAAGTTTTCTATATGCGCAAAGCTATTTTACCGCTCTCAACTAATGAAACGCTGTTTGTCATCTAAAATCAAATTCCAGAATTGGAACTGTAAGGACCGAGTTTCGTACCTGTTTTGATGAAAAATATGTTTACATAAGAATTCCCCAAGAATGGAATGATTTATAATCGCGTTGTGTTTTTCTCTCCTCAAATCGTTGATGAAATTTCACGAAATTATTTTTTCATGTCTTGTGAATTTCATCGAAAGTCTCGGCATTTAATGTTGCTGTTCAAAAAGACGCTTTTTTGATGGAACTTCTCAATCGTATTAAACAGTTGCAGCAATAATTCAATGTGCCTTAAACAAAATGCTTAAGCTTTTTAATTCATAAATAGTAAGTAAAATAGCAAAAGGTACAATGTATGATTTATTGCCATTTTCGTGCAACCCAAACGAACTCTCTTCTTATGGATGAAAACATTAACGAACAGTTAAAACTTCTACATCAATTTCACGCAAGTATTGCAATGAGCTCTGCCAGTCAAGCAAAGATTATATCACGGCCACCAAACGAACATTTTGGTTTCGTTGTGCGAAATTAAACGCATTTATTTTCCCCATTGGAATGAACATTACATTAAAATGTTCTTAATATGGGTTCAAACGGTTTGAAATATTCCAGTGCACGTTTGCATGCAACTCACGTCTCTCGAATGTAAAAATAGGCCAATGCAGAACCCAGTGTGAACATTAGTTACATATTATTTTGAAATAACATGTGAAGCGACTATTTTCCAAGCACTTATCTCCCAAATGTTAAGCTTTAAAGATAAGCCCTTGGCAAACGTGCTGGTTCCTTATTTACATAATGTGGATGCTTCCGGGAGGACGTCATTTTAGCGACAAATCTTTGTTAAAAGATAAATTTTCAAAAGGTTATTTCTGTCTTTACACTCCATGTTGTACGGCACTTTTTGTGGTATTTTGTCCTACTCAAAATATGTTTTGCAAATGTTTTCCGGAAACACTGATTGGTTTCGAGAAAACCTTTGTGTCGCAAGCCGGACGCAAAATATAAAAATGTGTACGTAATAATCCCTATTAGTGAGAAAAGTAAATGCATGGGCAAAAGCGGGGTCGAAATCGACCCTGCAAAACGAAACTTCGATGTAACTTACGTTGTTAGCGGTGGGCTAACCTCGTTTAGATTCGTAACAGAATTAAACCAGTCTTAAAACTTCTGTACCAATATTTAAAGCCGACACGAAAAAAATCCCACATCCGTATCATATCTCTTTCTTAAAACTGCTCGATACAGAACCCATTGATGAAAAATCGATTTAAACAAGTAAATGTGAAACGAAGAAATACCATATTCAGAAAATTACCTGTCCACATCGTCAACACTACTCTAATACTAGGCAGCTTTACAGCATGGCATTTGCCTTTAAAATCCATATGGGCCAGTTTTATTGTCCATATTGCTGAAAAATCTGAGGTTAGGAGCAAACATTTTTCATATTTTGCACAACTCCATATTCTCACACGTTTGTACGGTGTTGTCCATTTGTTCTGTAAATAAGAACAAGCCCTACCTCGGGAGGATGGGCAGTTATTACAAACAGACGGCATTATACTTTATTCTTTACGGAGTACGGAGCTTTCGAAGACGACTGTCTTCGTCATCAGCGTCAAGTGGAAAGTTTCCACTTGACATCAGCGTCAGTTTCCACTTGACGCTGATGACGAAGACAGTCGTCTTCGAAAGCTCCGTACTCCGTAAAGAATAAAGTATAATGCCGTCTGTTTGTAATAACTGCCCATCCTCCCGAGGTAGGGCTTGTTCTTATTTACAGAACAAATGGACAACACCGTACAAACGTGTGAGAATTAACAAGTCCATTACCATACAAAACAACAACTTGTTTGTAACTCCATATTCTGTGAGATTAATACTGTAAACATGTTGCAGCACCCATTTCTGGAATTTAAAATGTTTTAGAAAGCGTTCGCAAAGGACGCAATGCAGTTTTTTAACTTGAGTTGTTCACAGCGATATATCCAGTAAATAAATAACGCTATGCAAGCTATAACGCAACGTGGTATACGGTACTTTTGGCAGTGAGTTCGCTCTCTGTCTCGGTTGTATTAAACACCTCGTTTACAACTACGCTTCTCACCACTATCTGAATGCGGATAGGATGCGATTATGGCTGATCAAGACGATGTTAAGCAGATTCTTTCTGTCATGGAACGGCAAGAGCAACAACTCCTTTAGTTTTTGTCTGTTTTGCTTTTGACCAAGGCTTCTGTCCATGTGAAACCGCATGACATTAGTGCACAACCTTTTGACAAGACCGTGGATGGTTGGAGCACCTATCTCAGCCGTTTGGTTCAGCACTTCGAAGCAAATAATTAATGAGCGTCTGCACCACTTCACACTATTCTCAACAATACAAGACTGGATAACTCAAGCCCGACTGACCCAGCATCGACACACTACTGACGTAGAGTAGTCTGCTTAT
>JAJBBP010000101.1:25000-27500 GCA_021464625.1 Proterorhinus semilunaris | reverse complement strand
TGTTATGGTTGCTCATGCGCTGTCTCTTAAGTAGGTGGCAGTTCCCAATGACGTGCTGAACCGTTTCAGGTTCGTTCCCACAAAGCCTACAAGAGGTGGTAAAGGCCCCGCAATGCGGTATGGTTCTGGTCGGGTACGAGGTTGTCCTAAGCTGTAACGCAACCCTGAATCTGTATTCAGACATCCCAACCACAGAGGGATCGGGAAGCCAGGTGTTAGATAGTCGGTCTCCTTCGAATGAGTCAATGCCAATGCCCTGCCACCTGAGTTCAGACCATTCGACTCGATCTCTTTCTCTGATCTTATTAGGAGTGACCTCCCTAAGATTGATACCCGCCACGGTACCACTGAAGACCTGCCCCGTTGCCGCTTTCCACAACCGAGGGATAGAATCAGCCAGCCTGGAGATCCTAGCCACCTCACTCGCAATGAAATAACCTGAATTAACCAATAGGACCGTGCGTCTTAGTTGTATGGCTGGGACTTGTGTAGCCAATCTCACCACACCTAGTCCCCCGTCCCTAGGTCTGGTGTAAATCAGACCATTGGCCGTGAACGGGGCTAGGTGAAGCCATCTTTTGACTGCCCCCCTAACAACAGTGTCACATTTCGTAAGGTCTGCTACTCTGACGTTTGAATGGTCAGCGGAGTAGATGATGCGGGGTATCACGAACCGCTTGAGTAACAGGACCCTCTGCGAAGGCATGAGCGGGGCTATGTCAACACGTTGAATAAGCTCTTTCAAGACAGGCAGGATAGGGGCTTTAACGACCCCCTTGAGTGGGCCGATGTCAACACCGAGATATTTTACGGTGTGGCCCCCTCCTACCATGTCTATGGGACTTCCACCAACTTTCCATGGGGGGCAGTCATTGATCACAGTTTTTCTCCCCTTTCTGGATAACATGAACCCATGACATTTCTGGGGGTTTGCATCAAGACCCACCAGATCACTGAAAGCGTCCAAGATCTTAAGGTTCTTCCTCATGCCATCCCACGAATCACTTAATAGCACCAAGTCATCCGCGTACGCCATGCAGCAAAGACTCGTGCTTGTTCCCAGTTGTATGCCCGACCCCTCTCTATCCAGGGCATAGAGCAAGGGGTCCAGGGCCAGGTTGAACAGGGTGGGAGACAGAGGATCACCTTGCTTGACGCCAATCTTCAGTTCAATGGGTTCGGTTGTTCCGGAGACCACCTTGATCCTTGCATGGCTTTTAGTGTACATGTCCTGCACAAGTTTGAGTATCATAGTGTCAACTCCTCGACGTTTCAGGTTTTCCCTAATCAGCTCGTGAGGGACAGTGTCGAATGCTTTCGCAAGATCTATGAAAACCACCGCCAGAGATCTCCATTCTCGTCTTGCCAAGGTTATGAGCCCGTGCAGGATCGTAATATTCTCAGCACACCCAGGGCCCCTAATGAAACCCCTTTGTCTGGGGTGTGTTGGGCATGCTTCCGAGAATCTGCTCGCAATCACGGATGTGAAGGTTCGGAGAACCACTGAGCTGAGCGAGATGGGTCTCCAGTTCTTGGCTTGGGCGAGTAGGTTTTTATCTTGCACCTTCGGTATCAACGTTGTGACACTGCCCTTGAGCTTTTTGGGAATACACCCAGCCACTAACCAACCATTGAAGAGTTTAGCCAGCTTCTCGCCCTTGGGATCGACTGCCCTGAGGCGACCCCTCGTAATTCTGTCAGGACCCGGGCTAGTTTCGGACTTCATCCCTTTCAGCGTTGTGACAATCTCAGAACCCGTGATTGGGTAACGAAAAGGCCCATTGTCTGCAAGAGGCAGTTCCCCGAATTTGCCCAGGTCCTTGAAGCGGCTCTGTGCTCCCCATATTCCGCTGTAATAGTCGGTAATGGCCGTGGGGGAGACCTCACATCGTGCCTCCGTACCAGATAAGACTAGTTTGGCTGCCGATGAGATTTTTTTCCTCCACACCGCCTGCAGGTGTTCAAAAGAGAGTTTCTTACGTCCCTCTCGTCGCGTCCTTGACCCTTGGAAGACACAAGCAGGGGTCCGAAACCTTCTCGCAAACCTCCTATAGAGGAGGTTTACTTCCAATTTGGAGTGTGCCGTCTCCCACTCCAAGGCACGCATCAGTAAGGCCTTGGCCCCTTTCTGCCTGGCAATCTTTGGAAGAGGCAAAGAAAAGTCAGGGAGGTCCTCAAGAGGATCAGGGGGCGGGCATGTTTCCTCCGATCTGGTGGTATTTGTAACCGCAACTGAGACTGTGGGATGGGATCTACGCACATGTTGGGACAGGCCCCTCTGCGAACCGAAGGAGCGGGAACAATGCGAGCAGCCATGCGCGCCCGTTTTGACCGATAGCTTACTCTTACCACATGAAGCCGCATGACTGGATATACCGGCCACTGATTTACATGTGGTCGCACAACGGGCGCAACATAGCAGTACCCACGCCGCTCCATGCTTCCTTTTAAAATGTGCGGATGCCCTACCCATTGTCTCCAATATTGTCAGGCACAAAGG